>VYXC01009948.1:320622-332658 GCA_013397175.1 Platysteira castanea
TTTGGCTTTCCTTTTCTTTTTTCACCTCAGCGCTTCGAGTGGAAGATTTAGTGCTAAACTGACAGGCTTAACTTGTAAAGTAACTGGCAAACCTTGAAAGAATTGTGGTTTTTCTTCCCCGAGGAGGCCGCCAGTGCCACGGTTTTTCACTCCTGTGATAGATGGCACTTGCAGGCCAGCAGGATTTCGATATCCGAGCGCTAAAGCAGCCCCGGGTCTGGTTCCTATCAAGAGTGCATTTTGTCACACAGAAATTGGAACAGCATGGACAGCCACACACAGGAACGGGGAGGAGAATTAGGCACAGAATCCATTTTGCCCGAGAAGGAAGGTGGTTTCGGCTGTCTCAGTTCACAGGGGAGCTGGGGGATGCTCATTTCCTGGGGCTTGCCCACTCCCACGTTTTACCTTTGATTCCAGGGAGGGGTGAGATTGCAATGAAATCAGGAAAAAAAACCAGCAAAACCCCAGAACAGCAACACCCCCCGGCCCTTGCCAGCTGAACTGAAGGAGTTGATTTGATTGAAAGGGAATTATCAGGGTCAGGGACTCACCTCAGCTTCTCAAGTCTTCCTGGAGTGTGTGAATTAAGAATAAATGTCCTTGTGTGGGCACTGAACTTCCCTATTTTAAAGTAGTTATTTCCCTAAATGAATGCATGTTAAGGACAAACAGTGTCTGCTCCGTGCATCAATGTCCCAGGGGTGAATTCCAGAGTGCTGGACCTATCTGAAGCCCCACTGAACCAGAACTTCTGGGATGAGCATCCATTCCGCCAGGGAAATCCCCGTTTTTCTCCACGTGTTGAAAGAAGCTGGCAAACTTCAGGGCAGAGCTGACTTTTTGGGGATGACTTGAGCCAAAACGGTGAATCCTCTTGGAGATCTCCCAAGAAATGAGGTGCCCAGGGAGGTTTGGAGTCCCCATCCATGGAGGTGGCCAGGGAAGGGCTGGAGGTGGCACTGAGTGCTCTGGGCTGGGGACAGGGTGGGGGTCAGGCACAGCTTGGACTCGATGGCCTGGGAGATCTTTTCCAACAGAAATGATCCTGTGGTTCTGAGAAGCCCCTGGAAAGCCCCATCCCAACTGCAGGATTAACCCTTCCTCCCTAGGAGGAGCCAGAAATGGATGTGGGTGGGACGGAGCTGCATCCACGCTCCCTTGGGTGGATCCTGCAGCCCTCACACCCCTAATCTTGTCCTGTTTTTTGCTAAGCCTTCTGTTTTAGCCTTGGAGTCAGAGAATTTCACACAGTTTCATGTAAATAATGGCCAATGTTTATTTAACTGTCTTCTCTGGTTTTCATTCCTTTTGTGATAAGAGAAAGTTTGATGAGCATCCTTTTTCTCCAGTGGGATTGAGGAGGAAGTGCCATGTCCTCCAACCCCTTGTGGAGTTGAGAACCCTATAAAGTATGAGAAATGTAAATAAAATCTCTCTTTTCCCTCTTTTCTGCTGAACCCAGCAGGTGTGAGAGCATCTTTATTGTGTTTTCCCAGACACAGGAACTGACTCCCCTCTCTCTGCTTGGAATACCAGACCCAGGTCAGCTCCACGGTGGTTCCCAAAAAGGCTCTGCCTCATCAGTGACACAAAAACTTAAAGGTGTTTGGATGGGAAATATTTCACCAAGGAACAACACTTGATTTGACAAAATATTGGAGATTAAGGGTGTTAAGTGGTGCTGTTAAGGACCAAACTGGCCAGGATTTGCTCACCTTCTCCTAATTAATGAGGGATGCTTCAAGATGTGCCACGCTTTGGATATCTCCCTCTTTTCTTCTCAAAAAAGTCATCTTAAGCACTGTTGGGTTTTATAAATTTAATTTCCCACTCGTTCTCGTGGCTGCTCTGGGTCTGAGGCTTTCCTGCCTCTGGTTTGGAAGCAGCTGTTGCTGAGGGACATCCAGGAGGCCAATGGGATGGTTTCAGACAAAAAGGGATTTACAGGCAGGGTCAGCCTGTGTTGTGCTCACAATGGGGAAAAAAAATTAAAATACATCAAAAGTAAATAAAAAACGAAAGGCCCGGAGCTGCAGGGCCGATTTTGAGAAGAATATATTTAATTTCTCTTCCTGCCATGCACTTCTTATCAACCTCAAGCCCTGTTCTGGGCATCTGCCACCACTCCCTCACCTTGGAGCAGTGGTCAGAGGGCAGAGAGGGCTGAAGGGTTAAAACCCCAGTGCCATGCAGAGCTTCTGCAACCCCAGCTGATTTTGGGGGACCCGACAGGATTTGACCCATTTTGGGGGACCCAGAGGGAATTTTTTCCAGACCTCAGCCCGTGCCTAGAGCTGGGTAACACCAGGCATTTCACTGGCCTTGCAGGATCACAGCTGGCCTGTGAACCCCAGCCAAGTGAAAAAGGGCCAGCAGTGCCTTTTTTGGGTCTTTTTTTCCTTTATTTGATTGGCTTAAGCCAGTATTTTTAGCATTTCTGTTTAACCATAAGCTCAGAAATCCGAGCAGGTAATCAGGAATCTCAGCATCGAGTAAATTGCCAGAAACCTGTGGGGATTTGGGGAACAAAATCCCCAGGAATTGGGGAACAAAATCCCCAGGAATTCCGTGCCAGGGCCGGAACACGGAGCCCTGGGCTTGACTCTGAGGAAGGAGCGAGCTTTGAAAAGCCTGGCATGGAACAGATTAAAAAGGGAAGCCTTGAACTCCCCCGGGACCCCATCATCACTTCAACATTCCTCAGGGACATCTGAAGGGGAAGGGGGTGGTGGAAAAGGGTTTCTGGCTTGGGAGGAATGCCAGCAATAAAAAAGGGACGTGCCAAGGTTGGTCACGGGGCAGATGTGCAGCCTCTTTTTCCCCATCTTCGTTCCCTCTCCTGCCTCCTTCCTCCCTCTCCATCCTCTCCCTCGCCTCCACAGCAGTTCCACCTGCAGGGCTGGGGGTGCCTTGGGTCAGGGGAGGGAAAAAGAGCCCCATCAAACAGGTTGGGAGTGGAGTTTGGGGGGGATAATCCCAAAATAAAGCACGCGCAGGTTTTATTTCGCTCTCTGCTGGCTGCAGGGAGCTGGCAGAGGGGTACAAATAATGAGNAGGGAAAAAGAGCCCCATCAAACAGGTTGGGAGTGGAGCTTGGGGGGGATAATCCCAAAATAAACCACGCGCGGGTTTTATTTCGCTCTCTGCTGGCTGCAGGGAGCAAATAATGAGTTTTTGGGGGGTTTCCCTCTTTCTCTCCCCTCTCCAGCACCAGGAGGGGGTCACACCCACAGGATTCGCAGGATCACCCCTTTCCTCTCTTTGAACCCCTCGGAGGAGCCACCCAGCGAAGCCAAGGGACTCTGGGGTCAACAGGAATTATCTAGATTGGCCTAGACTGATTTTTATCTGCTTATTTGGATTAAAAATTGCTTTTTCTCCGCCCGAGGAGGGAGGTCATCTGCTGGAAGGCCTCAGAAATTCCAGCAGGAGCCAAGGAGCCCAAATCCCTTCAGCCTGGGAGCTTTTTGCATCCCCTTGGCTCGCACCCCGTGTGTCAAGACTGCCAAGTTTGGGTTTATTAAAGCAAGAAAAAGGGAAGAAATAAATAAAACTCCCAAGTGCCCAAAGCCTGGGTGTCACATAAGGAGCCTCGAGGCAACTTTCATCATGTTTTTCATGTGGTTGCCTCGGTCTCCCTGGCCTGGCTGCTGCAGCAGGTGGGATTTAGATGATGTTTTTACCAGATCAGTGTGAGGGTGCTCTCCCCGCCCCCAGCAGCTCCCCCACTCCACGACTGCACCTCACAGGAGCAAAAATGCCCGATTTGTTCTTCAAATGCCCAGCTCTGGAGCACAGAGCCAGTTTGTCCTCGCACTAACTGGAAAAATAAAAGCATTCGGCCTCATTTCTCATCTCCGGAGGGACTGGAGGTAGTTTGGTCCCTAAAAGAAGCATAAAATCCCAATTTCAGCCTCGGAGTTTGCATGTCCATCCCACAGGGAAGAATAGGAAGAGCCTCCCCATGCTGGAACAATGAGGAGGATTTCCGGGTCAGGTTTTTCACCCAGAAAATAAACACAGCAGAGCAATCTTCCCCAGCATTCCCTTGCTCCTGCATCCCAGATCCCTGTGTCCATCGCAGATCCCTGTGTCCATCCCGGATCCCTGCGTACATCCCAGATCCCTGTGTCCATCGCAGATCCCTGTGTCCATCCCGGATCCCTGCGTACATCCCAGATCCCTGTGTCCATCCCAGATCCCTGTGTGCATCCCAGATCCCTGCGTGGATCCCAGATCCCTGTGTGCATCCCAGAGTTCATCCCAGATCCCTGTGTGCATCCCAGATCCCTGTGTCCATCCCAGATCCCTGTGTCCATCCCGGATCCCAGTGTCCATCCCGGATCCCAGTGTCCATCCCTGATCCCAGTGTCCATCCCAGATCCCTGTGTCCATCCCAGATCCCAGTGTCCATCCCGGATCCCTGTGTCCATCCCGGATCCCAGTGTCCATCCCGGATCCCTGCAGCACTCCCACGCTCTCCCTGCAGAGCTGGCTGTGGGCACACATGGATTATTTTCCCTTTCTCCCCCCATTAAGGAGCAGTGACTCCTTTGCAGACCATTCCCACTGGATCCCAGGTTTCTGCTGGGTGGCAGGGAACGCAGGAGCAGTGCCTGGAACCTTGCACATAGACTGTTCCTAACCCTGGGCCGGCTTCAATCTCTTCTGGTGTTTCTAGAGTGAGGACCAGCAGGTTCTGAACCCCTCCCGTGGAAGGGGAACGCCTGGGGCTGCTCCTCCAGGAAACCCGGGCAGCTGGGAAGGAGTTTTGGAGCAACACCTGGATTTTGCAGATCTGGAAAGGAGTTCCAGCCACGGGGAAGCGCGGAGTGCAAAGGAAAGCAGCACCAGGGACTGCCTGGGGGTGATCCAGGGGAGGAAATCCCACCTTGGAGGAGTTAAGCGAGGCCCAAGGGGAGATCCTTTGCCATTGAATCCCAGGATGTCAAGTGGGAGGAAGCTGGGCCAGCCAGGGCTGTGGCAGAGCTTGCAAAGGATCCTTCAGGTGGTATCCAGAGGCTGGTGGGCTCCAAATCCAAGATTCCATTTCCAGTGGGCTCTCCACGACCTGCTGGAGCCGGGGTGAAGCAAAGCTCTGCTGGTACAGGAAGCACCGGGCACCTCTTCCCACAGGGATTCCTTCCCAAGGCTGCACCCCCACGGAAATGGGTGGGTCTGGCCAGAGAGCAAAACGTGGGCAGAGATTTTTGCCAGGTTTTCAAAGGTTCTTCAAAGGTTTGAGTGTCCTCAGCTTGGTCATGGAGCCTCGGAGGAGATGAGGAGGCTTTCGGAAGGCTCAGATTTGGGTGCACAGAAGGTTTTTTCCCCCGTTTGGATTAGACAGTCCAGAGGTGCAGTGCCCCGTGCTTTTTTACTGAAACATGAGCATGGAAAGCAGGAATTTGGGATCCTTGGGGCAGTCCTGCCCGGCACTGGAGAGCTGTGGCTCCGGGAGATCTCCAGGACAGGTTTGTCCTGCTCAGAGCCCGGCTGTGCTTGGTGAAATGAATGGCTTGGCTGCAGCTGAGAACCTCACCCAAGCAGACATTTCCCCCAAGGTCTGCCCATCCCAGCTTGTCCAACAGCCACCAAGCTCCCCCTCCATCCTTTTTAAGGCAAGGAGAGCCGGACGAGCTGGTGAGTAGAGATATTTTATTGTTTTATAGGTGGGAATCAGTAGATTTGGTGTCACACGTTTCTCCTTGTCCCAAGGCTGCCTAAGCAAGGAGCTGAGCTTCTGCCTCATCTCCTTCCTGGTGCTCTGCTGTTCACCCCCTGATGTTCTCCCTCCAGCTGCCACCTTGGCTCACTCTCTACAGCCACCAAGTGAGGAAATTCTGCTGCCGGCTTGCAGGAAAATTCCAGCTCTCTTTGGGTGGGAAGAAATCTTTGCTCATAACCACAAAAAAAGACAACACAGAGGGATGCTGAAGCCCCCAAGGAAAGCTCTGGAACTCCAGAAGAAGTGCCAGTAAAAGGTGTTGAGCCAAGGGCTGGAGCCAGGCTGGGAGAGCTGGGGGTGCTCACCTGGAGAGGAGAAGGCTCCAGGGAGAGCTCAGAGCCCCTGCCAGGGCCTAAAGGGGCTCCAGGAGAGCTGGAGAGGGACTGGGGACAAGGGATGGAGGGACAGGACACAGGGAATGGTTTTAAACTGATAGAGGGCAGGGATGGATGGGATATTGGGCAGGAATTGTTCCCTGTGAGGGTGGGCAGGCCCTGGCCCAGGGTGCCCAGAGCAGCTGTGGCTGCCCCTGGATCCCTGGCAGTGCCCAAGGCCAGGCTGGACACTGGGGCTGGGAGCAGCCTGGGGCAGTGGGAGGTGTCCCTGCCCATGGCAGGGGATGGAACAGGATGAATTTTAAGTTGCTTCCAACCCAAATCACTTTATTCTATTCTATTTCAAGGCCCTACAAGGAGGCAAACGAGGAGAGCGCGGCCGCAGCGAGGAACACCCGGAGCCCGCCTGCTGCCGAGACAAAAGCCTTGGAATTTCCAGGCGTGTCCGTCCCCTGAGGAGGCGATCACCTGCAATAAATAAAGCGGGGCCGTTGCTTTTTTAAGCAGGTTGTGATGGATGAGGCGTCAGCTGTCGCCGCAGCCCCGGCCCAAGCGTTGGAAATGCCATTACGGGAGCGCTCGTAAAAGCGCGGCCGGGGCTGGAAAACTCTGCCTGGTGTTGCTATCTGCCTTCCTTCTGCAAGCTGGACCTGCTCCGCTGTAAAACACGCCAGGAAATGCCTCGGTGAGTTGATGGTAACACAGGTTTTTGGGTAAATATAAGAGCCTGAAAAGAGAGATGAGGGACTCCAGGCTGCTCTCCAAATTGTTTATTTTATCGTGGGTGGCGGGTACAGAGAGCAAGGCTCTGCTGTCAGCCACAGCCAGGGGCTTGGAGCCTGAAGCCCGAGGCCTGTGGCCTGAAGTCTTAGCTTGATACCTGAAGTCCATGCCTGAAGTCGATTTCTGTTCAAATTACAAGACATTCTATACTTTTCTTGTTGAGTATCTTAGTACATAATAACCAATCGATACCATCCACAATACCTGTACATTTGCCTATAGCCTATTCTAAGTTCTGGCACTTCCATATTATGTTAGTAACTCTCCAATCACATGAGTTAGTGGTTATATTTTAAGCTTAGCCTGTTTTTCTATTTTCTAACAGTGGAAAATTCTTAGACCTTTATTCTGCCTGCCACATCATCATGTCTTGTTTGCCTGTGGTATCTTTTTTGCTTGGTAAAAACATGCTCTTTATTTACTTCTATTCTTCTTGAGACTTATTTACTTGGTAAAAAACATGCTTTTCCTTGTAGTCAAACAAATCCTTTGCTCCAGCCACAAAATCTCCTTCCAACTCATCAGCAACCTTCGAGTTCTCAGCCACCCAGGACCACAGGTTCAGCAAAACCTCTTTTACTCTCTATCAAAACTTGCTTTCATTTTTATTTCTTCCTCAGTATCTCCATTCAAAGACTTTTCTGTCAGACCTACATTTCGATGAAGCTTTCCTGACAGACTTTCATTCTCCCCAACAGGTGAACACCGAAATCTCAGCGCAGCAGAGCTGGGTGTGCAGAGCCCCTGCTCGCTGTGCAGGAGCTGGAGCGCTGGACAAACCACGGACTCCAGTGCAGAGCTGAGGCAGAAGTGGCCCTGAAAATGCTGCTGT
The DNA here is from genome assembly GCA_013397175.1 of Platysteira castanea. Taxonomy (NCBI): domain Eukaryota; kingdom Metazoa; phylum Chordata; class Aves; order Passeriformes; genus Platysteira; species Platysteira castanea. The sequence goes on from VYXC01009948.1 coordinate 328,301, forward strand.
GAGGCAGAGGAAGGAGTGGGATGAACAAATCTCTGTGCTCCGCTCCCTGGAGGAAGTTTGGGCAGCCCAGCTCCACGCTGCCCTGCCGGTGCTGTGAGGCTGCGGTGCCTGGGTCTCCTCCTGAGTGCTCCTGTGCTCTGCACCTTGTCCGAGCTATTCCCAGTTCTCCTGCCCCACTGAACGAGCAGGGACTCATCTCCCAGTCCTCACCTCGCCCATCTCTACCCCAAAAAACCCAAAAATCCCACTTCTGCCAGCAGCTTTTGTTGGCAAGCCAGCAGGAATGCAAAGATCCTTTGTGATCCTCAGCACGCCTTGGCTCTGGAGCTCCTGTTCTGAGTTTTGGGGGAGCTCAGTGCTACCCCAGCTCTGCCAGCCAGGGCAGTGACAGCCACATTACCAGCCATGGCTTTGTGGCTCTGATGCCTCAGGTTTTAGCTTTTATATTTTTCAAACCCTGTGTTGCCCAGCGTGTAACTCTGAAGTTTCTTGTAGCTCGTGAGCTGCTCTCTTAGGCCAGACAGACACAACAAAGCCTCTCTGAGCTTGCTGTTCAAGGACACTCAGGCTGTCCTAGGCCCAAAAAGAGTAAGCTAGAGGCCCTAGAGAGGTGAGGAAATTACAGAAATGACATCATTAGCTAAAGTTTTAACTGGTGAATTTATGCTGATATGCAAATGGACCAAACCTATAAAAGTGTGAAGAGCTCGTGACTCATTGTCCATCCTGGGGTCCTTTATGGAAGCAGCCTCTGGCTCCCCAGGGTGTGCCTTTGAAGGCCTTTCAAATAAATCCCTGCCTTTATTCCCTTACTCCTGTCCAGTCTCTGTTTCCAGGTAGCCACCAAGGCATCAGCTCCACTCCTGGGAATAACACAGCAAGCAGCGTGTCCGTGTGTACTTCCAGGATGCTTTAATTTGTGCTTCTGGAGGCGCCTGAAATTGCACATTGTGAGCACAGCTTTTTGAGGTTTTTGGTTTACTCCTCTCTAAGAGCAGGCCTAACATCTTCCCTTTCACACTGGCTGCCCCCTGTAAATCAGCAAGTGCCTTTTTACCTCCGTTTTTACCTTCCAAAACACTCAGCTCAAACGTCTGACTGAGGCCCTCGTGCCTGAGCTCCGGGCTCCCGGTTCAAACGCGGAGCAGTGTCTGTAAAACTTTTTATACCATCTCCAGTAATATTGGAATCATATTCCCCGGGCCATCCTTAGGAAAACAGCTCCTGACCCAGGACGGGGATGAAAGGAGGGGAACACATGGTATCAGTAAAAGCAGAGTTAACAGGGCATTCCAAGCAATAACATCACACTACACGCTGTAGCAACAAGCCAAGAAATCATAATTATTGGGAGCAAGCAGAATCCAGAGGTGCCCCCAGTGCTGCCTTTCAGTGGAAGAGCCTCAGGCACTCAGTCCGTGACAGCCAGTCCCTAAAAAGGTTGGCATGGCCTGGTTTAAAGCCTCCCTTTCCCCCAGGGGTTTGTGGCAGGGTTTGGAGGTGCCCACGGGGTCCAGCCCAGCAGGGCTGGCACTCTCTGCCAACTGCAGATCCTTGTGGCTGGCTGAGATCCTCACCCTGGGCTCTGCTGCCACCTCCCCGGGCACCCCGGGGGCTTGTCCTGTTCGGGGCCGGCCTGTGGAGCAGGAGATGCCTTCAGGAAAGGATGCTGCTCCTGGGTGAGGCTCAGGAGGGGTGAAGCCAGCAGAAGGTGCTCCCTGAAGGCCTTGCTGGGACTTGAGGTGGGAACTGGGAGCGTTTGATCATCTCTTATAAAACCAAAGAACACCCGGAGGTGGAAGGGGCCCACGAGGACCAGGGACACCAACTCCTGGCCCTGCCCAGGACACCCCCAAGAATTCCACCCCGCGTCCCTCTCCTGACACGCAGCGAGGAGCAGGCCCTGCCCTTCTCCCCTCACCCCCTTCCCAGTCCCCCCAGCTCCTTCTCCACCCTTTGGCCCAGCCCCAAGTGGTCACTCTGGAGAGCTCTGACCCCTCTCCATGGACAGCAGCCCCCCCAGGCCCCTCCATGAACCCCCAGTGTGGGGATGGAGAGCCCTGTCCTGCCACAACAGGAGGAACCAGGCAGTTCCCTCTTCCCTGCTCCCTTTTCCCTACTCTTTTTCCTGCTCTTTTTCCTGCTTTTTTCCCCAGCCCCACTTCCCCACAAGTCACAATTTCCAGAGCGGACGGATCCTGCTGTGCTGGTCACTTCTCCAGGAGGAGAAAGGATGAGGTTTGTGCCTCAGGCCTGCCCTCCAGGACCAGGGAGTGCCTCAAAAACCCCCTCCTCTCCCTAGGCCGTGATGGATAACAGAGCCTTCTCCTCCCCTCTCACCTGCCCACACCCACCCCGCCTCCAGTTTCCCCCTTTTCAAGCCTCGGTGGTGTTTTATCCCACTCGGGTGCCTGGGAATGCGGGGTCGGGATTTTCAGGGCACCACAAACCCCACTTGGCAGCTCCTCCGGCCTCCCCCTGCTCCTGATTTGGAGCCATGGGAAACAACTTCCTGTCAATAAACAGGAACAAAAGCTTGGAAGCGTCTTCAAAGTGATGAGTTATGTCGAAAATATGTTTCGGGGCACTTTGAATGTTGCTGTGAGCCGGAGGGAAGTGATTGTTGCCGACGCTTTGGCCTCGGAGGGGAGTTTAGAAACACCCAGGCCTGCGCGGGTTGGTTCTGCCAGGGGAAGGAGCAGGCGGAGGGAGAGGGAGAGGAGGGGGAGGAAGGCCTAAGAGGGGAAAGGAATTTAAAAGACAGCTCCAAAATCTGGGGAATGGGATGAGTTTTGAAAGCCAGGTGTGGTTGAGGTGGGTTTTGGTTTTTGGGAGAGGGTTTTCCTCTCGCACCCGGCCCTGGGAGGGAAGGAAGGAGGGAAGGAAGGAAGGAAGGGAGGGAGGGAGGAAGGAAGGATGGGCATAAATAAGGAAAGAAAAAAGAGGAAGCAATGAAAAAGAGGAAAGAGAAAGAAAAAGAGAGAAAGAACAGAAGGAAGGAAGGAAGAAAGAAAGGAAGGAAGAAAGGACAAAAATAAGAAAAAAGAGGAAGCAATGAAAGAGAGGAAAGAAAAAGAAAGATGGAAAGAAGGAAAAAAGGAAGAGAAGGGAGGAAGGAAAGAAGGAAAGAAAGAANGCAAAAAGAGGAAAGAAAAAGAGAAAAAAGGAAGGAAGGAAGGAAGGAGGGAAGGAAGGAAGGAAGGAAGCAGCCACACGGTTCCCATTGGTTTCCCCAAGTGGAAACACGTGCTGGAACCTCAGCCAGCTGTGCTGCTTGTTATTTTAATGAGGAATTCCATAATTAGTGGCAAAAAATAAAAAGAAGCCAGGCTGCAAGTGAAAGAAAACCCCTCCCTCCCCTCTCTGGCGCGTGATGGACGCATCAAAGGGATGTGGTGTTTTTACAAACAGATATTACTTGACAGGCTGGGATGTTCCCTAATCTGTTTGCTCGAGGGAATTAAAGAGAAACATCGGAACAACAAAACAACAACAACAAAAAAAAGCACGACCAAATAAAAAGGACAGGTTTTTTTACTTAGGGAGCCCTTGCCTGCCCACCTGCGATTCATTTGTCAGCAGTTAAACATCATTACAACATTAACAGCCAGTCTCAGAGCAGAAGAGCTGGGCTTTGTACAGCTGTAAACTGCAGGACATCAAACTGCACTTTATGGAGTCGGGGCCGCTCAGGAGTGACCCCTTCTCAACTTTTACAGTTCTCTGCGTTCTTCTGATTATGCTAAAGATTTATTTGAACTTTGATATATATATGTATTAAAAAATTAAAAAAAAAAAAAAAAGAAAGGAAGGAAGGAAGGAAGGAGCGTTTTATTAAAAACATTTCATCCAGGTTCTTCAGGAGAAGGAACAGCAGCGAGAGGCTTCCAGCTGCCGGGTTTGATCCACGGGCTGGATTTGCTGGGGTTGCTGCTCAGGAATAAACACGTAGGCTTGCGTTACACTCTGTTTGCACTCCATGTCCTGTGAGTGGGTCTGGCATCCCATTGCTCAAGGCCTTGGCGAGCTGGAGTGCCGTGGAAAGGCCTCGGCACGGCTCTGCCGGGGGAGGAAGGATGCCTTGGTGGGCGAGTGCTGACTGACTGCCTCTCTCACCTCCTCCTCCCCGCTGGCCTTGCCCTGGAGCATCCCCTGGCGCTGCTGCTGGCGAAGGAGTTCAGCAATTCCCGCGGAAAACAGACCCTGGAAATGGGGTTGAAGCTCTCAGCTGGCTGCGGGGAGCATGGGGCTGATGGCTGTTGCCCTGGTTTTTGGTAAAGCCTTCTGTATAACCTTGGAGTCAGAATTCTTTCTCACACAGTTTCATGTAAACAATGGCCGATGTTTATTTAACCGTC
>VYXC01009948.1:332703-348257 GCA_013397175.1 Platysteira castanea
GCGGGGGGGTCTGTGCCAGCCCCTGTTCTGGCCTGTCCATGGGCATGTCCCCGGGGGATGGGATTGGATGGGATGGGATGGGATGGGATGGGGGATGGGATATGGGATATGGGATGGAGGGCTCAGTATCTGCTCTAATCTCAGTTTAGATGTGAATGGGCTCAGCCTCATGATGTCCAAGGACCTCCACCCATCACGTTGCTCCCCACGCTGTTTTTTTGGAAAACACCCCCTGAGCAGGGAGCTTGATTCAGGGACAGAAACAAGGNGCCACGGAGAGGATGGGGAAGGTGCTGGGGGCTGAGCTGGGAGTCAGGAAAGAGGAAAACACCTCAGGTTTTCCATCTCTTTCCCAGGATCCCCCCTGTGCTGGCTCGGTGCAGGCGGCTGCACTGCAGCCCTGGAGCTGTGGGGCAGGGAAAATGTCCCAGTGCTGTGGGAGCCCTGCTGCTCCTGCCAGGCAGCCATGTCCCACAGAAATGGGGGGATCCTGGCTGGGAAAAACGGGATTGACACACCTGGGGTGGGATGGGATGTGGGAGATGGGAGATGGGAGATGGGAGATGGGAGATGGGAGATGGGAGATGGAATGGGATGGGATGGGATATGGGATATGGGATATGGGATATGGGATATGGGATATGGGATGTGGGATATGGGATGGGATATGAGATATGCGATATGGGACGGGATGGGATGGGATGGGATGGGATGGGGGATGGGATATGGGATATGGGATGGAGGGCTCAGTATCTGCTCTAATCTCAGTTTAGATGTGAATGGGCTCAGCCTCATGATGTCCAAGGACCTCCACCCATCACGTTGCTCCCCACGCTGTTTTTTTGGAAAACACCCCCTGAGCAGGGAGCTTGATTCAGGGACAGAAACAAGGGCCATAAATCCCAGATCAGAGCACCGGCCTTTTTGGAGGCTGTGCATGGTGGAGAAGTGCTGATGGGACAGATTTTTCCAAGGAAACCTGCCCCTTCACAGCCTTGCTCTTTCCCACGGGGAAGAAACGTGCTGAAAACTTGCGGTGTTCTTCTTTTTCTATCTTTTTTTTCTTCTCCACGCTTTATTTTGGAGGGCTGGGGGAGACAAACCTGAAATGAAACACTTCATTTTGGTCAGTTTGACCCGATCGGGAGGAACATTTCATTCTTTTGATTGGACTGGCTTCAAATCAGTTCAGAACACGCTTCAGCTTTCCTGGGGGAAAGTGCAGCTCCACCTCTTTCCCTTTATGGCTCTGCTCTGGGGAGGACCTCGATGCCCAGGAGGCAAAGAGTGACTTTTGGCTGAGTCCATGGGGATGGTGCTGATCCGAGGGCATGGCTGCACGTTCCAGAGCAGGGAGGTTGAACACAGCCCTGAAGATCCATAATTCCTCTCCAGAGCTACACGAAGGAGAATGAGGAAGAGAGAAACTCTCTGGAGATCCTTCTCCCGAGCCCCTCCCTGCTGCCAGCCTTCAACAAAGCACACAGTAATTAATTTAATATAAAATAATAAAATAATAAAATATAACGACCTGAAAATAAGCGTTTTCCAATCATTTCAGCTCCTGTTCCGATTTCTAGCATTTCAAACCATCTCTGTGTCACATCAGTTCAAACATATCTATAAAAAATACTGGTTTTTTAGTATTTTTAGTATTTTTAGTATTACTCACAATACTATTCACAGTAGTCCTGGAGCCTTATTTGGAATTCCCACTTATCCAAGCATTCCTTCCCTCTAGTTCGGGCCTGTGGCTGAGACAGGGAAGACAAAGGAAAGCTGGAATGAGCCATCAGTTGCTCGTGTTTTGGTGCTGAAGGGCTCAGTGATCACTGCTGGGGTTTTTTTTATTTCCTCTTTGTTGGCCAGCTCCCTCCGAATTCCTCTGGTTGCTTTCTCCAAAATGGTTCTGCTTCCCTCCGTAAATTAAAGGAAAAAAAAATCAAATGGAGCACGTTGTCCTTTTCTTCCGTTCACATTTCTTTGGAAAAAACCCCAAACCGGTGCGTTTTGAAATGGAATTACCTCGTCCTCAAAGTGCAGAAACCCAATCTATTTTCAAAAGCATCGTTCTCCTGGGGTTTGGGGGTTGGTTTGGTTGGTTTTCTCCAGTCCAAACGCTACAAATGATGCTGGCTAAAGCAAAATAAAATAACAAAACAGGGAGTCATGGGGTTTTACTGGGACAGACTGGGGAATGTGGCCGTGTTTTGCCCGGGATCCCCGGCCAGTCCTGCAGCTCCTGCAAGGTTCAGTGCAGCTGCAGGGTGGAAAAGGGGATTTTCCTGCACAAGGATCCCTGATCTGCTCTCTGTGTGCTGACACAGAGCTTCTGTGCTGCTGGTGTGGGTGTCAGGGAGGGAACTGGAGGCCTGGATCTCCCCTGGATGTTTTACTCTGTGAATTTTTCTGGGAGGAATGCAGGAATTGCTGCCCAGCAGCAGGTGAGAGATGTCCTGTCCCCGCTCGTGGGCTTTGCAGTGAACCCCCCCAAAGGCACAGTGATGCCTTCTCTGAGCCACCTGGAAACAGAGACCAGGCAGGAGTAAGGGGATAAAGGCAGGGATTTATTTGAAGGTCTTCAAGGCACACCCTGGGGAGCCAGAGGCTGCTGCCATAAAATTGACCCCAAGATGGACCACAGGTCACGAGTTCTTCACACTGATATAGGTTGGTCCATTTGCATCTCAGCATAAATACACCCATTAAAACTTCAGCTCTCTTCAATTTCTCCACCTCTTTCATGGTCCCAGTTTACACCTTTGGGCCTAGGACAGCCCGAGTGTCCTTGAACAGCTCAGAGAGGCTTTGTTGTGTCTGTCTGGCCTAAGAGAGCAGCTCACGAGCTACAAGGAACTTCAGAGTTACACACTGGGCAGTACAGGATTTGAAAAGTATAGAAATTAAAACCTAAGGCATCACAGCACACCTGGTTTCAGCATTTGCTCCTGGCTGAACCTTGGCAGATGCTCCTGCAAACCTGCTCCAGGCGCAGAGGAGCCTCTGTGAGGGAAGATTTATGGCTCTGGACCCAAACCAGGTGTAATTTCATCACGTTGGAGCCCCACACTCCGGGCTGGGTGAGCTGTGAGGTTCTGATGTTCAACCCATGGGCTGCTGGAAGGGTCCTCCAGGTGTCATCTGCTCTGCCTGCCCCACCTCAGCTCTCAGGTACAGCTTCTCCAGAGGTTCCTCCTCAGGCTGGAGCCCCACTCCTTCCTTCTGAGACTCTTGGAGGGGCCTTTCCTCTCCTCCTTTAATGTTCTTACCAGCCATGCAACAGCTAAGTCCTGCAATCCGGAGGTTTTTCCGTGTTTACTGTAGGCTGGATGGGAGCCTCGGTGGCTCTGAGGCATTAAAAAGTCCAGGGGAAACCAGGAACAACAAGATCTGTTGCCATAACAGAGGGTGAGCCAACATCTGAAACAACCTGAAAATAGCTCCTCCCTGTTAACCTCTCCCTCGTGTCTGCTCAGGGACTGCTGCTGGTCAGGGAAGGAAGGGAGGAAGGGCAAAAATAAGGAAAGAAAAAAGAGGAAGCAATGAAAAAGAGGANGAAGGAAGGAAGGAAGGAAGGAAGGAAGGAAGGAAGGAAGGAAGGAAGGGAGGATGGATTAATTCATGCTCCGGGGAGCAGAGTTTTGCTCCAAGTGCCAGCTGGAGCAGGGAGCACCCCTGGCAGGAGCTGGAATGAGGAGGTGTGGAAGGATGGGTTGGGAGTTCAATATCTGGGATGAGGTCTGGCTCTGCCCTCGGCGTTGCCCCGTGCTCCCCATGGCTCTGGCAGACTGATCCTTTCTGCTCCTGGTGCCTTCTGGGCTCTTCCTCCCCTAAATGTCTGAGGGGAAAGACCATTCTCAAACTACTCTTCCAAAGGGTGATGTTACTCCAGTTTTGCTGCTCTCAGAAGCAAAAACCCCAAATAAACGCTTTTTAGGACCTCTGAGCCCACAGCCTGTCTGGCCTCATGGCCTGTGCAACCACCAGCCTTCCCCAGGAGCTGGTCATGCCTTCTCCCAGCCACCTGGAAACAGAGACTGGACAGGAGTAAGGGAATAAAGGCAGGGATTTATTTGAAGGCCTTCAAGGCACACCCTGGGGAGCCAGAGGCTGCTTCCATAAAATGGACCCCAAGATGGATGACAGGTCACGAGTTCTTGACNAACAGCTGGGACTTCCCTGCTGGAATTTCCCTGTGAAACCAAGGACAGGCCCCGGGCTGTGGCTCCGTGTCCCTGCTCTGGTCGGTTTCCCTTTTTCTGACAAAACGCACCGAGCTGTGCAGGAAGGGGAGGCCTCAATGGGGGCAAGGCCTCCCTAAATTCTCAATTTTGGAAAAGGGCTGCCTGCTTCTGAGCCTCTCCAGGGATGTTCTGGCTGAGGGTTTGCCGTGCCAGGGATCCTGTAAGGAATCCCAGGAGCTGGCTGCCAAGGCCTGGGCGGCTCCCACTCCTCCCCCGGGCAGCAGGATGCTAATTGCCCTCTCCTAATGATCTCTGCAGGCTGTGGAGCTCACCAGGAGCTGCTCTGGAAGAAGCCACGGCTCCATCTCTTCGCTTTAACACGGAGCTCAGGAGTTCTTTTTGTGTTTTAAACAATGAGAAAACAGAGCAGGGCTGGGGTCTCTGCCCACTTCTTTTGGATGTAGCTGCTGAAGATCTCATCAGTTCCTGGTCCTGAGGGTCACACCACAGCACAGCCAGCCCAAAAGCAGGGAAAGTACAATTCTTTGGAGAGTAAAGGAGGCCCCCTGGATCTGCAACTGCTGTAAACTCACAGGACACTTTTTTTTATTTTAACAATAAGTGGGAAAGTCTCATTAATTCTGCCTTCCGGTTTCTGGGCTTTTGGGGTATTCCAGCATCTGCCTCTGTGAAGGTTAGAAACCCTGTTTCTGTGGAGGCTGGGATCCTTTCCCAGCAATAAAAGACAGAGGTTATTTTTAGTGGAGGCCTGAACTCAGCAGGGTCACGAGAAAATGGGAGATAAGACAGGAAATCTTGGTTAAACAGTTCTTACAGGAAACCAGTGGGAGATGAACCTGCACTTATCCCCTAGCTCTGCCCGTCCCTGGTCTCCACAGCTTCCAGTGCCATGGATTTGGTGTCCCTGTGGAGCTGGAGGTGGATTATCTTGTCCTTGGACTTGCCCACGGTGAGAAAGGATCATCAGAAAGGTCAAGGTATTGCCAACCACTGCTGCTCAGTCCCCTTCCTTGGAAAGGACTTCCAGACTCCTCCAATCTGCTTCCAAGAGGAAGCTGACGGGTGCTAAATAGATTTATGGAAGAGAAGAGCACATCAAACACCCTTGATATAGCTGCTTCTGCTCATCCACCACGTTTTCAGCATTTTAAACAGGAGCACTCCTATTACGGTCGAGAATTCCTCTTTTTCCTCGGGAAGAAAGCTTTGATTTCACTGTTTTGCATTAAAATCCCCACGGAATCCTCGCCCTGTCGAGTTAAGGGGAGATGATAAATTTCAAATGGCAGAGCTGTAGATCAAACGGGGGAAACTCCTGGTTCCCTTCGCTTGAGCAAGACCTTGGAAGCAGCTCCTGGCACAGCAGGACCCTCGGCACATCAGCCACCAGCTCTGCCAGGAAACAGCTGCTTCCTTCTCTCTCTGTCTATTTAAACCCTTTCCCAAGGCACCTCTGTGGCTATAGGACATGAGAAAAAACTCTGACTCTTGCCAGGTTGAGCAGAAAGAGAAAAAGAAGAAAGCTTATTTTTAGTTCTTATACTTTATAGGTTTCTCAGTTCCACAAGGGATTGGAGGACATGGCACTTCCTCTTCAATCCCACTGGAAAAAAAGGATGCTCATCAAAAATTCTCTCATAGTACAGGAATGAAAACAAAAAGGACAGTTAAGTAAACATTGTCTATTATTTACGTGAAAGTGTGAGAATATCTGACTCCAAATATGCAAACATCAAAAGGTTAGCAAGAAACAGGACAACACACCTCCTCTCCACGGCTGTAACAATGGGAATCTGCCTTTGGACTACTGTTAGCACTGAGTGTACCCCAGCATGGATGGGAGCTGGGATGGTTTGAGTTCCCTTTGGTGAAAACGAAGCTGATGGTGTTGGATAACTCTGACCACGCTCAAGTGGCATCTCCCAGTTTGGAGACACTGGGAGCTGTTGGAGAACTCTGACCACGCTCAAGTGGAATCTCCCAGGAGGCACAGGGAGCTGTTGGATAACACTGACCATGTTCAAGTGGAATCTCCCAGTTTGGAGGCCCAGGGAGCTGTTGGATAACTCTGGCCACGCTCAAGTGGAATCTCCCAGTTTGGAGACACTGGGAGCTGTTGGAGAACTCTGGCCACGCTCAAGTGGAATCTCCCAGTTTGGAGGCCCAGGGAACTGTTGNCAGTGGCGTCTCCCAGTTTGGAGGCACAGGGAGCTGTTGGAGAACGGACCATACTCAAGTGGCATCTCCCAATTTGGAGGCACTGGGAGGTGTTGGATAACACTGACCACGCTCAAGTGGAATCTCCCAGTTTGGAGACACTGGGAGCTGCTGGATAACACTGACCATGCTCAAGTGGAATCTCCCAGTTTGGAGACACTGGGAGCTGCTGGATAACACTGACCATGCTCAAGTGGAATCTCCCAGTTTGGAGACACTGGGAGCTGCTGGATAACACTGACCATGCTCAAGTGGAATCTCCCAGTTTGGAGGCACTGGGAGTACCTCCACTGAGCAATGGAGCTCTTTCCACATGCCCTGGAGCTGGATATTCTCTGCTGGGCTGGAATACAACCCAGAGAAGCAGAGGGATGCCTAATTTGGGTGTTCATGAACCGCTCCATCACTGCCCCAGTGGTTGGAGCCTGTGTTGGTGGTGGCCTCTCTTGTTGGAGCTCTGCTGTGCGGAGCCACCCCCGCATCCCTCTGGGAGGGCTGGGACAGCCTGGCTGCCACCCCTGCCCTTGCTGGGAACCCCGTGGGGCTCTTGCACAACCAGCAGAAACCCCTGCCACCACAACACAGACAAACCACATCCATGTCTGTCCACGGCTCTTTGCAGAACTCCCGGATTCCGCTTGCGAAAAAACCCACCAAAAATCCAACCGGGGTTGTTTAGAAAAACCTCAGTGGGCCACCTCCAAAAAACCTCCACTCAGTGAGTGGAACTGAGTCCTCCAGGACCAGATGTGGACACTGGGAATGCTCCACGGTAGAGGTGACAACCCCATTGCCTCACAGGCTTCTCCCACTTATCTTCAAAGCCAAGCTGGGGTCCGGTGTATCCGATGCCGTGGCATGGAATCACGTCTGCTTGGGAAAGCTGGTTGTTGGCTGAAGTAAAGAAAAATGTCTTTCACATCTTTTATAATCCAAAAAACGTGGCCTCCAATGAGCTTTTTCCAAGCACATTAGTGCTACAGCCATTAATAATCACAGAGCTCAAAGAAGGAAAAAAAAATCAGCTGGAAGAGAGTTGAAAGGGAAACCTATTAAAATAAAAAAAGCAATTTCCCAAAAATATATACAGCTTCATTTCCAATTTTTTTTTTTTTTTGCTAGGGTTTTTTGGGTGTTTTTCTCCTTTTTTTTCTTCTTTTTTTTTTTTTTTGGAGTTATTTTTCGCTGTAACTAAAACTTTCAGTGACCTAATAGTCCTTTTAAAAGACAGCTGCAGGGAATAAAACGGGGCTGTTTTGTTCCTCTTGCATTGTTCCTAACAGCGGGACCCATTCCTCCTTGCCCTGATTGAATGCTTCCCAGAGTGTCTAGACATGTCCCCACCACTGCTGAGGAGCCAGCAGATACCAGGGCTCATCCCAGGAGCTGGGAAGGCCCCTTATCTGCCCTCCTCCCCGTGGAAAATCCCTCCAAACCCAAGAACTTGGGTGAAAACCCAGATTAGGAGATTCCTAAAAATATCTTTGGCGCTGTTCATTTTTGGGTTGTATTTTCCATGCTTCCTGCAGCGGGAAGCCGAGGTTTCTGCAGGAGCAGGGATTCAGAGGGCAGCACCCGGCTGCCCATGCCTGGTGACCTCAGGGCAGAAGGTCACAGGGTGAGCTGTCCCATCCCTCCCCAGCCCCTCACATTCCTGTAGCCCGGGATAGCTTTCCCTGCCTTCCAGGGAGGCTCCAGGTGCCCGGACCTGGCCCACCACTCCAGAAATTCCCAAAGTTTACCCTTTGTGGGATGTTTCACCCCGGTTTGCGCCGCTTTGTCCGGCTCCCACCTGGCAGGCGTGGCAATTCCTTGGTCCCAGGCTGTCTCTGACCAGGATGAGGAGCTGGTCCAGTCCCCTCCTCCCTGCCAAAGGTTGTTAGCACGTCCATCCCACAGCTCGTAGCTCATCTCCAGTCACACCCTTGGATCCCAGAAATCCCGTGTGCTCAGGACAGGAAGGCTCCTGCCGGCGATCCCCAGAGCACTCGGGGCAACAGGAGAGCTTCCCAAATAAAAAATAGCAGGGATAATAATAGCCCTGATCCCTGCGTCCCCCCACTGAAGCACCAGGACCTGGCCAGAGCCTGTCATCTGCCAATTGCAGTCTATTTCTGTCCTGTGTGGAGGGATCTGGCCAGGATTCCTGGGATTGGGCTGCTAGCGTGACTCATTCCCAGCTGATTGCTCCGTGGCTTCAGCCAGGTGCTCCTGGGACTTGGTGTCCTCATCTGGTTTCCATAAGGAACTGATGCTTCAGGGGCAGGAGGGAGAAAGGGAAGGGTGGGAAGAAGTGCATTCCTCAGAGCCCTCTGCCCAGAAATTGGCCTGCGTGAGGGCTCGGAGGGTGTTCCAGAGGTAAGGATAGGATAGGCAGGGATGGAAATCTGTCAGTGCGGGTTTCTCTTGGGCTGAGGGAAAGATGGAGCCCCAAAAACCTCAGGGACCCATCTCAAGGATCCACAGGATTTCTTGGGGGATTTCTTGTGGGCCCATCTCAAGGATCCTCCAGATTTCTTGAGGGATTTTTTGAGGAATTTCTTGTGGGCCCATCTCAAGGATCCTCCAGATTTCTTCAGGGAGTTCTTGTGGGCACAATCTCAAGGATCCACAAGATTTCTTGAGGGAGTTCTTGGAGGATTTCTTGTGGACCTATCTCAAGAACCCACAAGATTCCTTGAGGGATTTCTTGCGGGATTTCTTATGGACCCATCTCAAGGACCCACAAGATTTCTTGAGAGATTTCTTGAGGACCCAATCTCAAGGATCCACAAGATTTCTTGAGGGAGTTCTTGGAGGATTTCTTGTGGACCTATCTCAAGAACCCACAAGATTCCTTGAGGGATTTCTTGTGTACCCATCTCACGGATCCTCCAGATTCCCTGAGGGATTTCTTGCGGGATTTCTTGTGGACCCATCTCAAGGACCCACAAGATTTCTTGAGGGATTTCTTGAGGGATTTCTTGAGGGATTTCTTGCGGGATTTCTTATGGACCCATCTCAAGGAGTGGACCCATCTCAAGGATCCTCCAGATCTCTCAAGGGATTTCTTATGGACCCAATCTCAAGGATCTTCCAGATCTCTCGAGGGATTTCTTGTGGACCCAATCTCAAGGATCCTCCAGATCTTTTGAGGGATTTCTTGTGGACCCATCGGTGGTGGGGGCAGAGAGGCACCACCATTGCACAGGGGATGGAAAACGGGGGAACCTTCCCTGGTGCCTCTTCAAACCCAGCTCCTTTCATGTTTTGCCACACAAAATAGATGCTGCAGGTGACAAACGCCAGCTGAGCAAGGAGGGGACGGGGACTGGAGGGGAACCACCATCCCAAAATAAAAAAATAACGGTGCTGGTGTTGGTGTGCTAAAGGCAGAGCTGGAGGTGAGCTGAGAGCACGGTGCAGAGCAGAGGAATGAAATGTGGTCCTGATTACTCGCTAACCATCCCACATTTCACAAGCCATTTTAAAGGCCCAAATGGATTCCTTCCAAGCTGGGAGCCAGGGCTGGGGCGATGAGGATAGAGTTCTCTGGCAGGGGGACACGTGGTGCCAGAGAGCCCGCTCTGAGAGGAATATTGTTATCTGAAACGACATTAATGCATCCTGTTACTCCCTCGTGGGCCGCGAAGGGACCGTGCTGTTAAAATGTCAGCATTCAGGCAGCATCTCGGCACAGTAGCTGGTGCTGAGGGGTCGGGCAGGCAGCCCCGGGAGCAATCCCTGTTGCCCTGGGCAAATCCAGATCCTTCCCAGGAGCTGGATGCTCCATCAGTGCTCCATCCATCTGTGCTGTGAACTGGAGAAGGGATGGGTGGCACTGGATGCTGGTTTGGTCCAGGGTTTTTTTTTTACCTCCACTGGAATTCCTCCCTACCCAGCAAAACGCTGCTCCGTGGATAATGGCAGCTCTCCCAGGAGATCACTGAGCTTTTCCATAGCTTCTGGACACTTCCAGTAATTGGAAACAAGCCAGGGAATCTCAGTCAGAGGCAGCTGCTGAAACTCGCCACGTGCCTTTAAAAAGCAGAGTATTTTTCCTTCCCCTTCCCCTTGAGTTTTATTGGACTTCAAGTGGGGAATTGCTGAACTCCGTGGATGTTCTCCCAGCTTCCCCTGCCTAACGAGTGTCCCTGCTCTGATCCTGTGGCGTGGCTGCTGAGGAAATAAATCGGAAAAGGGAAAGGAAACAACAGCTTCGGGTTTCTCCTAATCGTGGGGGGGAAAAACCCCACAACAAAGCTAAAAAAACCCCTCCTTCATTACACACAGCACTGGTGCATGGGGAAGCAGTTAAAGGTGTGATGGCCTGCTCAGTTACATGGCCTGCTCCGCAGGAAAACTTGGGTTTTTTTCCATGCAGGACACCAAATTTTTCAGCCCCTGTCATTGCCTTAGTTTCTCACAAGCAAATTCACTCCTGGTGCAACCCCGGGGTGGCAGCAGAGCAGGATTTGGCCCCTGGAAGGCTCCAGGCCAGATGCTGCTGTTCCAGCGCCCTAACTGGGAGAACAAGCCCGGTTCCCTGCTGGAAGCTCGTTCCACAAAGCCGAGGGCTCTGATGTGAGTGCCTGACACACTGTCAGCTCAGATGACCTCACAGCCCCCTCCCCACTCCCCTCTCCTGCTTTTCCACTCCATCCCCTCAGCCTGGCTGGGCTCGTGTCTCCTGGTGCCGCTTGCCCGGAGCCGGATGAGCTCATGGATGTCGGGAGTGAGCCCGGGCAGCACAGCCCAGCACGGGCTGAACCCATTCCTTCCCCGAGCAGCAGCTTTTCACACCCCACTTTTAACTTCCCTCTGAATTTCCGAACCTAAAAGGCGACGTGGAAGGAGATGCACCAACTCATTTTCCGTCACGGGACAGTTTGGGTTGGAAGCCACCTTTAAAATCCGTGAAGCCACGAGCAGGGACACCTTCAATTAGATTTTTTTATGGCCTGTTTTCCTCGCTCATGAGTGGGATATGTCAGTGTATTTTCAGTCCCAACCTGCCTGAACACAGGGAGCTTTGTTCCAGGGCACGTGCCACCATTCTGAGCACGCTGCTCCACGCTGCACCTTGGCCGGGCTCATTTCCACCCGCTGAGCACAGCAAGGATTATCCGAGATAAATCTGGGGTCTGCTGGGATCCAGCTGACAGGGAGCTCGCCTGGGCCCTGCTGAGGGAGTCTGCTGCTTGATTTAGGGTCTCCTCCTCCCCCGTTCCTCAGATCTGGCTGTCCACACTCAGCAGAGGGAAGGAGGCAGCTCTTGGCTGGGGAGCAACGCCTCAGGTTGGGAGTGGAGACCCACTTGATTTTGGGAAGATAACCCTGGCTCTCCTCAGGGATGCATCAAATGGCAGTCCATCCCGCCTTGCACCATCTCCATTACACCCCAGAGCTGGGCCAAAGCTCTCCCCTCTCCCCAAATCCCACGGCAGCAGCTTTTCCACCCGGGGCAGCAACACTTATTGCAGGCAAGGAGGAGCACCAGGGATCCCACACAGCCCTCACGCTCCCCAGGGAGCTCCTGGCCCACCCTGGGGAGGAGATGTGTCCCCCACCACCTTCCAGAGCTCCGAGACGAGGTTGTCTTGCTCATGAACTTCCTCAAGGAATCAGCAGGATCAGAAAACTCTCCCAAATTCGGACTCCCAAGTGGAAAACTGTAAAATCGCCTGTTCCTTGCCAGATGTGCTGACAAAACCTGTGATGATATGAAATCAAATTTTCCCTCGGGACTCTGCCTAGCAGAGGGATCTCTTCTGGGGAGAAATACCAGCTCAAGGGCACCCCAGTGAGAGGAAATGGGTTCTTGACCAGCTTGGAGCCGAAGCCAGGTGGAAATCCAGTCGGATTTCCCTGCCCAAGATTTTAAGTTTGAACATCTACTCTCAGATTCCAGAGCAAGGAGAGGAAAGCTCTGGGATTCATTTGCCAGAGATCTCTTGCAAAACTGCTGAGGAACTTCGACGTGCAGCAAACCAGATGTCCCCTGCAGGGCTCATGCGTGTGAGGGGGTTCCCGAGCCAAATTAAATTGAGATGTTCTCCAAGAAGCCCAACCCAAGTGATGGAAGAGGTACCACAAGATGCAGCTCAACAGGGTCTGCGACTCCCAGGCTGATTGTTCCTGCCCAGGCCCAGGGGCTCTTTGCTGAGGCCTCATAAATGCTGATCTGTGATAAAGATTAATGTCAGATTCGTGGATCTGTGAGAGGCTATGATAGAAATGATGGCTGGGCTTCAGAGGAGACTGAGCAGGGAACAGCCTTCCAGCCTCTGATGTTGTTTTTGGGAGCAAAGAGGTAAACAACAGCAAAAAAACCCCGTTCTGATGTGGTGTCAGTGTCAAGTTGAATTAAAATTCGACCCAAAGCACCAGCTGAAGTCTGCAGGGGGAAAAAAAAGCCTCTTTCAGATCAATTCTCTTGCTTCATCTGATTTTTTTAAGCATCATCCCAAGTAAAATTACAATTATCTCACATTCTAAAGAGACAAGGAATAATTCTTTTCAAAATTAAAAACGGAACAGCTCAGCAATTCAGAAGTGTTAAACGCCAGGTACCCAGAACCCTTCTTTAAAAACCTTTTGTGAAAACATTTTCAGGAAAACCTGTTAAGAACAAGCCAGCAGTGCTTCCTGGAGGAGAAAAAACCCGCGTATTTCTTCAATATTTCTCAATCCACCACCTGTTTTCCTGCTCACCTGGCATGAAGCCCCTGCTCCATCAGCTGATTGTCAGCCCCCAGCGAGCCCAGAGGTGCTGGCCGGGGTGTCCTGCCTCAGCTCCACCCTCTCAGAGTGTTGCCCTGGTTTTTGCTAAAGCCTTCTGTTTTTAACCTTGGAGTCAGAAATTCTTTCTCACAGTTTCATGTAAATAATGGCCAATGCTTACTTAACGGTATTTTCTGGTTTTCATTCCTTTTGTGATAAGAGAACTTTGATGAGCATCCTTCTTCTCTAGTGGGATTGAGAAGGAAGTGACATGTCCTCCAATCACTTGTGGGGTTGGGAATGGTACAAGACGTGACATATGTAAATAATAGAAGTTTTTCCCCTCCTTTCTGCTGAACCTGGCAGGTGTGAGAGCGTCTTTATTGTGTTTTCCCAGACACAACAGAGAACTCACAGCACTCCACACCCAACCCAAACACGCCCAGGAATTTTGGCATCCACCTCCAGACCAGCCTTGCTCCTTTGATCTCACCCAGAGCAGCGTCCTGGCTCTGCCACCCATCTCCACCCCAGCTCGTGGCAGGAAGCAGCACACTGGGACAGCTCAACCCCTTTTTGGGGACCAGTTCTCCGCTGGAAACCCCCATCTCCTGTTCCCCATATTTTTGGGCTTTGCCTGATTTAGGTGCTTTTCCCACCAAAGTGCCTGAGGAGCTGTTGAGGCGTTGATTGACTGCTAAGAAGTATTAAGTTTTTTAAAGCTTTATCAGGTGCATCCTTGGTTTCTCCAGCACCATCCTGGCTGGCCACAGGTGTCCAGCTCATCCCACGCCTGGTGGCAGAGCAGGGCAGGCCAGGAGCATCCTCCAGTATAACCAGACGTTCCGAGCTTGCTGATTTGCATTTTTAATCTCTCAATCTCAACCTCTCTCCTTCAGTAAAAACCATTCTGGAGACCTGGATCGATTATTCCCAGGTTTCAAACGCTGGCACTGATGCCTTCTCCCAGCCACCCAGAAACAGAGACCAGACAGGAGTAAGGGAATAAAGGCAGGGATTTATTTGAAGGCCTTCAAGGCACACCCTGGGGAGCCAGAGGCTGCTTCCATAAAATGGACCCCAAGATGGACCACAGGTCACGAGTTCTTGACACTGTTGTAGGTTTGGTCCATTTGCATCTCAGCATAAATTCACCCATTAAAACTTCAGCTCTCTTCAATTTCTCCACCTCTCTCATGGTCCCAGTTTACACCTTTTGGGCCTAGGACAGCCCGAGTGTCCTTGAACAGCAAGCTCAGAGAGGCTTTGTTGTGTCTGTCTGGCCTAAGAGAGCAGCTCACGAGCTACAAGAAACTTCAGAGTCACACACTGGGCAGTACAGGATTTGAAAAATATAGAAATTAAAACCTAAGGCATCAGCACCGCTCCTCGTGCGGCTGCAAGCACAGCTTTGAATCTCCTCGAATTTTTTGGGCTGAAGTGGTTGTTGTGTTCTGTGTTTGAGCTTTGTGCCTGGCCTGGAGCTCTGAACCCACAGTGCCCTCATTTCTGAGAGTTTCCCACTCCATCCCTGTGCTTGGCTCATCCCTCTGACCCAAAACTCTGAGGCATGACACACTCAGAGGTCACTACTGCACCCAAACCTCTCAGCTTTTGTGGGGTTATTTTCCCCCTCTGCTTTCAAGCAGGTGGAGCTGAGTGGGAAATTCCCTTCGGAGTAAAAGCTGCTTCCTGAGAGTGGAAAAAAACCCTGGGTGCCCAGCTTGAGGATCAAAGTTCCATATTTTTGTGAAAAATGGGAGTCCGAAAAGCTGAGCTGCCTGGCACCCGTGGGAGAGCTGAGTCCCTGTCCAGGAAGGGATCTCACCCAGGATTTACCTGCTCTGGCAGGTCCTCAAGTGGCCAAGGGCTCTCCTGGGAAAGGCCCCTTGGAATTGGTGTGAATTTTACCAAAGGCCCCTTGGAATTGGTGTGAATTTTACCAAAGTGAGGTGCTGAGGGGTTTTTGGGTGCTAGCTCGAGAAGGGAGACACCCAAATCTTCCTTTCACTCCCAGAAGTGTTTTCCCAGGCTGAGACACCACGGGGAAACACAGGTTGTGGGATTTCTTCCCCTTTTCCACCAATAATTACTCACCTTCCCAGGCATTCCAGTCTCCAGCTTGGCTGGAGGGAGAGGACCAGATCTTCTTGGCAGGAGGGGTGGGGCAGCAGAGCCCTGCGTGAAAACGGAGTGCTGATGTTTTGGGGGAAGAAATCCTGGATTTCCTGAGCTCCTTCACTGCCCTGGGAAGCTGGGCTGGGCCTCAGAGCCAGCCTGAGCAAGCCGAGATCAGGGAATCATGGAGACCTTTAGGCTGGAATGGTTTGGTTTGGGTTGGGAGGGATATCCCGGGGTGGGGGATTTGGGATGCACTGGGTTTTCCATGGGTGAGGGATATCCCGAAGGAGATTTGGGATGCACTGGGTT
>VYXC01009948.1:366818-396927 GCA_013397175.1 Platysteira castanea
CTCTCATACCTCCATAAATCTAAAACCTACATTCACCCAATGATAAGATAAGCTAATTACACATTTTCTTTCCGTTTTGTATTTCTTCACGCAATGTGGGCAGCTTTCTCCAAGGACACGGCTCAAACGTAGAATTCTGGGCTTTCATCTCGAGTTCCGAGACTGCCTGGCAGGGCTCCAAACCCCCCTGGACAGTCAGAGGAATACTCTGGGCTGCCACACCCTCTGAGCGTTTGCTTCTCCCCTGCCCCGTTTGGGGAAGAGCTGACACCTTCTGGGAAATGTCAGCACCTGGTTCTGAGGCCACGGGGTTTGTCACTGCGCTCTCCTCACTGCCCTGCAGCAAAGAGCGAGGAGAAAACGCCGAGTTCTGCTGCTGCGTCCGCCTCCGAGCTCATCCCATCCCTTTGGAGCAGGTTCTTTCCATGCGGGATTTTTCACGCTTTACCAATCACAGAATCCCAGAGTGGTTTGGGGACCTTAANTAAAGCTCACCCAGTTCCCCCCCTTGCCTTGGGCAGGGACATTTTCTGCTACCCCAGGTTGATCCAAGCCCCAGTGTCCAACCTGGCCTTGGACACTGCCAGGGGCAGCCACGGCTTCTCTGGGCACCCTGTGCCAGGGCCTGCCCACCCTCACTGGGAAGAGTTTTTTCCTGACATCTCACCTAAATTCCCCTCTTTCTGTTTAAATTTCCCCTCTTTCAGTTTGAATTTCCCCTCTTTAAGTTTGAATTTCCCCTCTTTCCGTTTGAATTTCCCCTCTTTCCATTTGAATTTCCCCTCTTTCCATTTGAATTTCTCCTCTTTCCATTTGAATTTCCCCTCTTTCCGCCTCAACCATCAATTCATTTCTCAGTTGAGTCACCAGTTCATGTTGCCTTGGGGAAGGAGAACCTCTGCCCAAGCTGATTGCCAAGAAAAGGGTTCTAGATGCAAGGAATGGCCTCAAATCCCCCCCATTTCCAGGCTGACACCCTGACCATGAGGGATGGGATGGTTCCTCTTCCAGAATCAGCCAGTTCAGGTCCGGTGTCCACCTGGGCCACCCTCTTGAGGACCACCAAGGACACTTGGAGGGTCAGCCAGGTCGGTGACCCCACACTGCAAGTGGCTCAGCAGGTGAGGAGATGGAGAGGTGCTCTGAGGCCTCATCCTTGGGGAGAACCTGGTGGTCCTCTCCATGGGGGAGAGGGAATTTCATCAAAAACATCGCGTCAGCCCAAAAAATCCCTAAAATTCTGCAGTGGAAATGCAAATGGAGATGGTGGAACCAGACCAGCTGCAAAACACTTCATTACTGTGCATAAATTTAATTAATTAACAGGTTCCCACCACGCTGCCCTTTATGGGACCTTCCTGTTTTATGAGATATATTTTTATTGCCACAAAGAAAAAGCTGTTACCCAAAAGGTTGTTATCCCCTCAGGGGCTCTCTTAGAGCACTGAGGATGCAAACGGAGACATCCCAGCAAGGGCAGCAGGAGAACATCAATTTCTCCTGGGGCTTTTCCCCATTCTTTTCATGGAAAACCGGCTCCAGCTGGTGGCACTTGTGACCTGAGGATCTGAGGTGTCACACAGAGGTTTTGAAGCAAAGGGCGAGCTGTGGACAAGGGGTTTGGGAGAGGTGGGAAATGGAGGCACAGATTTTTGCTGTGAGGGAAGATCCGAGCCTGAAGGGCAGCATCCCTGCTCCTGGTGGGTGGGATGGAAGTCTCCAGTGGGAAGGGATTGCTGACCACCCCCTGCAGCCCCCGGGCTCCCTCCTGACTGCCTCTGCTCGTGGTGTTTGCATGGCAGATGAGGCGTAGATGACCAAAAAAAAGAGGCTGCATGTAAACGTTCACCTCAAACACGCTTTTCCCCTGAGATCCCTCTTCTCTCTAGGTGGAGGTGACACCCAGGGGTTTCTTGCCACGACCTTCAGAGCCAGCATGGGTGGGGAAGGGTGGCTTCTCTGGGACACCCAGCAAATCCCTGGGATGAGCAACCTCCGAGGCCATGGAGGGTGGAAATGCAGGTGGGAGCGTTCACCCCGGATTTACGGACCCTGATAAAACTGCTGGGGGAGGAAAGACAATCAGGGCAAGCCGAGGAGTGTTCCAGAGCTTGCATTCCTCCACCTTCCATCCCAGAGGGCGGGGAGGGAGACGCTCTCCCTCACGTCCCGCCAGGAAAAGAGGTGGCTGTAAAACTGCTGAGATCATCTGCAGTTCCTCCTCCCCCCCACACCTCTGCAAACCTCATCCCTGCTCCCCTCGCAGAGCCTAGGAAATGGTTTGGGTTAAATTAGCGTGGAGGCTGGAGAGCCTGGGATTGGAATCACTTCCCTGCTGGCCTTCCAGCGGCTCCGACGGGAAAAGCCCCCAGGCACAATCCGGAGAAAAAAGAGCTCCTGCCAGGTCTTCTCCTGCTGACACCTCCCCACGCTCCCCCTCTGGGATCTGCTTTAGCACTTAGGCGGTGGGGCAGCGGGGGGAGAAGGTTGTTTTTCTTGCCTTCAGCCTTTGCAAATGGACTTCCAGATCCCAAAGAAATGAAAATAATTGGCTCGGGTGAAGGCAAGAGCTGGAAGGCATCACTTGGCAGGTGGAGGTGTCGCTTCTCCCATCACTCCTTCGGTTTTTGGCTGCCAAAGAAACCCCCTCCTGAAGGGAATGTTGAAATGGTGGATGGAAGCTGGAGAGGAATGGGGACAGGGGATGGAGGGCCAGGACACAGGGAATGGCTTCCCACTGCCAGAGGGCAGGGCTGGATGGGAATTTGGGCAGGAGGGTGCGCAGGCCCTGGCACAGGGTGCCCAGAGCAGCTGTGGCTGCCCCTGGATCCCTGGCAGTGCCCAAGGCCAGGCTGGACACTGGGGCTGGGAGCAGCCTGGGACAGTGGGAGGTGTCCCTGCCCATGGCAGGGGTGGGATGGGATGAGCTTTGAGCTCCCTTCCACCCCAAATCATTCCATGATTTTACGACTCTATGTGCTCCTGGCCTCCAGGATTATCATCCAAAAGATGGTGGCACGACCCACCCTGCACATTTTGGGGTTGGACATGCTCCAAACAGGCTTGGGAACCCCAGAGGGACCAGAGGATGCTGAGGAGGTGCAGTTGTGCTTCAAAACGACGGCTGAAGGTTTCCCAAAACCACGTGTGAGGAGGCAGGAGGGACAACACGAGGCCGGGGAGGGGCACGGGGAGCTCGGCTCAGAAAATCCGAGGCATCTGCAGAGACCCTTGGAGGAAGCTCGGTCTGTGGGGTGTCAGAGCCCTGATGGATTGGCACAGAGGGCAGGGCAGCTCCAGGGACTGCGGGGCTTTCCTGGGACACGTGGAACACAAAGCCACTGGAGGCCTCTGGAAGAGGTTTGTCAGCCACTGGAGGCCTCTGGAAGAGGTTTGCCAGCCACTGGAGGTCTCTGGGAGGAAGGAGCTTCCCAGCCTGGCCTGGTGCAGGTTTTTTTCACGGTGAGGCTCCATCTGGAGACCTGGGACTCAACCTCCTCCGTGCCGGGTGTGTAAACACCAACGTGGCCCTGCCCTGTGGGATGGGGCATCTCCCACCCGTTCCTGCAGGGATGGGGACTTTGCTCCCCCACAGCCCAGGAAAAAACCCTTTTCCCCACCTCTCAGGACTTCATCCTTCCCTGGCACAGGAGCCTGCAGCAGAGGTGGGTGCAGGACCCAGACTCCAGCAGGGCCAGCTCTGCCTGTTAATCCCCAAACCAGCCTTCCCTCCCGATGAATAGGAGGCAATTCCAGCACTCTGGCAAAGCCGCTTGGAGAGAGGTGACGGAGCCCTGAGGCTACTCCTAAATCTGTCACACAGCACGTGCTCCTTCCCTCAGCACTTACAGATTGATATTGTCGGGGGGAGTGAAAAAAAACCCCAAAAAAGCAGCCCTGGCTGTCCCTGTAGATCCCAGAGGAAATGGTTTTATGGGACTCTGGTGGATGCAGAAAATAACTTCCACTTAACGGCAGGCGCTGGCTCAGCCTCTGCTGGCCCGGGACAGATCAAACACTCCAGAGCAATTCCCGAGTTATTGGTCCTCCAGCTCAGGGCTTCCCAGCCAAATCTTTATCCTCTGCCTCTAAAAGCTGGTTCTGCTTTAATATTCGGGAATGATATCCCTCAAAACACGCGTTTATGAATGAGCAATACTTTCCTCACCTCTGCAAAAGCTGGGCTGGAGTCCAGGATGCAGCAGCAGCATCTCCCAAGGAAAGTGCTGAGTGTCCATGTCCAGACCCCTCAGGTGCTTCAGGAATCACATCCAGCCTGTCACCAGCACCTCTGCAAACTGGTCATGGGGAAAATCACCCAGTTAATTGGTTAATGAGCATCTGTACAGCACTTTTAGTTGTTGTGTGAGGACATTTTTAGGCCTCGTGAGCCTTTGCCCCTCGTTATCCAGCCGGCCTGTGAGGAGGGGACTAGGTCCTCCAGGCTTTTGGATGGACACTGCAATTTTTGGGTGCAGCTTGAGCGTATCCTGCATTTCTGGAAAATGAAACGGCGCCCGAGCTGGATGAACCTCGGTGGCCAAAACCTTCGCACTTTGGGAAGGAGCATGTGCAGCTCAGGGAAAGATAAACAGCGCAAGGTAAATGGAAAACTCTCACCCAGGGCTTTGCTAATCGGCACCAGCTGCTGCTCTGCTAATATTTTGATAAAGTCCTGTTTTCTCTCCAGAACAGAAACTTTACAGAGAAGCTGGGGGGAGTTTTTTTCCCTCCCCCACCCCTTCCCTGCCCTTTCCTCCTGTCAGAGTTCTGGCACGGTGTAAAGGGGAACATGTGGAGCAGGCAGAAATGCTGGGTGAAAGGAGGGAAGAAGAGAGCAGGGTGAGAATTCCCTCAGCTCCGTCGGCGCATCAAAAGCTGGATTGTGTCCCCACTGTCCTCTCCTCCCTCCATCCCAGGCTCCCACGGCCTCCCCCTCTCAGAGCACACACAAGCTTCAACCAAAGGGTGGAGGATTCTCCTTAAAAATCTGAGGAGGATGAAGAGGAGCCGATTCATTCCATATTCTTTTCCCAGCCAATGCCTAGAGAAGCTCTGGAGAAGTTGCTGGGCTTGGTTGTCCCAAAATCCAAGGGAGGGAGATTCCAGGTGTCAAACCCCGGGGAGATTCCAGGAACACGTCAGTTTTATGCTGAATGGATGTGGGAAAAAAGCAAAATAAAAGAAATTATGTCCGTGTCAACACATTGGACTTGGTGACCTTGGAGGTCTTTCCCAGCCTGAAGGATTCCACGATTCCAGTGTCCCTCCCAGGGAGCCAGGGGGGTTTATTTTGTTTAACCTGCTGTTGGATAATAAGGCAGATGTCCACACTGTGCCTTACTTTGGATAGAGCTAAACCAGAAACAAATGTATTAAATGGGATGATCGAATGCATGGAGTGTACCCTGCCCCAGGATGTCTCATTGAGGCAAAAAAAAACCCCTGGCTCCCCTTTTATTATTTGAGGGAGCTGTTTTTTGGATGGAAAATGGGAGTACCCACACGAAGGAGGGATTCTTGGAGTGCAACAACTCCTGTAGGGAGGAGTAACCCACAGGTGAGAAAACATAGCTGGAAACAGGCAAAATACAGGAAAATACAGGGAAAGTGGTGGCTCTGCCTCCTGGTTTGGTTCCCCAGGGGGGGTTGGGGAGAAGGACACCCTCTTGGGAATGCTGAGTGTCTGGAGGAAAAGTGCAGGCTCAGATGCCTTCCAGAAAAGCTCCCAGCAGTAATTCCAAGGTGGAACAGGGATCAGAACCACCTCGGGAAAGAAGGGGGAGGAAAACAAGCAGGGGGTGAAGCGGAGGAGAAGAGGCTGCTTGTGGCAGCCCAGAGTCTCCCTCTGACTGTCCAGGGGGGTCTGGAGCCCCGCCAGGCAGTCTCAGAACTCGAGATGAAAGCCCAGAATTCTATGTTTGATCCGTGTCCTTGGAGAAAGCTGCCCACATTGAGGGAAGAAATACAAAATGGAAAGAAAGTGTGTAATTAGCTTATCTTATCACTGGGTGAATGTAGGTTTTAGATTTATGGAGGTAGGAGAGAGAAAAGCAAACACGGAGGGCAAAGGGTGGTGCCCCTTCCCCTTCCTCTTTCTTCTCTCTCCTCCATCTCCTGCTGTGACGATGGTGATGGGCATTGGTGGAGGGAGCACTGTCATGGTAAGAAAAGGTAAAAATTAATTGGTATAAATTGATAAATAATAATACATTGTAGAACTTGGTTGGTTTTCCTAAAAGAGATAAAAAAGTGAAGACAGCCTTCTTGGGCATCACTCCTGCTGTGGATCTCAGTGGGGCAGGTCGCTGTCGGCCAGCTCCAGATACTTTGAGATAAAAAAAAAATAAACAACCTGAACACGAACTCGCAGGCGTCTGCAATCTTCCTTAGCTCTGGCATGGGACTTTCTAAGATCAAGAAACAGCCATAAAACATCTTAAAAACCCAAAAAGCCATTGCTGCTCGGGTGAAGATCAAAGGAGAAGGGCAGGTTCAGGGAGCCACCTCTGGAGCCAGGGATGTCTCTGGTTGCCCCGGCCTTCCCCACACAGGTGTCCCTCTGTTTGGACAGCTGTCCCTGCCCCTGGCTGCCCCGAGGGCTCGGTGCTGGTGGCTTGAGGACACCTGGGATGCTCCCGAGGTTCTCCAGGGCAGCCCGGAGCCTGTGTGTGGTCAGGGCTCTGTAATCCCTCCCAGAGCCAGGGATTACACAGAGCACGGATGAGGAACTCGAAATGCTTCAGGAGGAAGGGGAATGAGAGCTGGGAATTCAGCACTGTGGCTGCCTGGGCCACCAGCACCAATCAGCGCGGTTTATTTTAACTTTTAAAGCAGATATTAGGGAGATATCAGTATTTAATACCTGTCCCAAAAGCCTTCATCCTTTCTAAAGATGAAAAGGGCACCCAGAGCACCCCGGATGCCCCCAGCCCACTCCAGAGCAGCAAAAGCAGCAGAGAAGAGCCATCGTTCCACGGGAGCGAAGGGTTTGTCCCCACTTCTGTCACCTCTGGCCGTCAGGGCTGGGGCTGAAATCTCAGGACCAGCATCTCACGCTGGCTGCTCATCTTCCTGAAGGCCAGAGCCACCTCCTGATCCCCCTGACCCCAGGGGTGACAGTGTCCCCCTCAGCCAGGTCCCATCTGAGGCTCCTCTCACCTTTTTAATTCCCCTCAGCACATTGCCCTGCCCTCAAATCTTTACTTCACTTGTTGGGTTTGGCCTCTCTTTTGCACTATTTTTGGAGGAGTTCGGAGCGTGTTTCTGACTTTGGCGACCTTCTTCCTGCAATTATAAATAATATTTTTCCTCCCAGACACTGGCCTCATTCCCATGGTGGCTGCAAGGCTTCAAGGGTCGTTCAATTCAGCTTTCCTCTCTTTCCAGGAGCACCTTCTCACAACACTCTTAATGAGGTAAATCCATGGAAAATCAAACCTTGGGTAACCAGGGCTTGGGACTCACGGAGAGCACCTTGAAATACACCCCTGTGCACATTTTGCCCCATAAATACTTCCTCTCCTTCTTCTGTGAGGCCTGGTAGGCCTTCCATGGGCCTGGTAGAGCCCCAGCCCCTCAGAAGGCTTAAAATGCAATTTTTCTCCCTCAGAAGTCGGGATCTGGAAGCCTCCTGCAGTGGGATATCCATGTCGGAGCAGAAGGGATCTCCTGACTGCCTCAAGCCTCCCACATTTGGGACCAGCCCAGGATTCACCTTTGGAGCCCCAAGAACAAGGAGAGGTCCCAAGGTTCCATCAAAGAAACGAGAGGAGTGACCTCATACAGCACAGGGAGATCCCCAAAACCTCAGAAGGCTTAAAATGCAATTTTTTTCTCCCTCAGAAGTTGGGATCTGGCAGCTTCTCAGAGTGGGATATCCATGTTAGAGAAGAAAGGATCTCCTGAACAATTCTCCCCCATTTGGGACGAGCCAAGGGTTCCCCTTTGGAGTCCCAGGAACCAAGGGAAGGCCTGAGGCCCCAGCAAGGAAACAAAAGCTGCCTGTGCGTGTGTCCTACAGGAAAAAGAGCCTGGAAGAAGCAATAGTTATTCCTGAGCCTGACAAATATTCATTTTCCTTGGTGCTACTGGTACTCTGCCTCCTCTCCTCCAACCCTGAGACTGTGCAACATTCCCAACCCACATCCCTCTCTCCCAAAACTTCCCCAGATCTCCCCTTTCTCCCAAACCCCCAGCTTTCCCCCTGCCTGTGCGTGTGTCCTTGGGGGAAACCCTAAAAGCCTTTTAAGGGGATTGATGGGGAAATAAAATCCTTGCCAAAGGGGCACAAGCCAAGTGATGTTAGACCCACCAGGCTTGCCAGGGGCAGGGGAGTGCTTCCAGCAGTGAAATCACCCAGCCTGTGCTGGGACCCCCTCCCGCCTTCCCTGGATCGAGCAGCACGATGGCACCACTGGGTTTTTCATAATAAATCAAGGAAAACTTTCCTTTTGGGCACCTGGGCTCTGCCACAAGGCCTCCATGTAAAGGCAGTGCAGGGCAACTGGGTGGGAATCCCTGGATCTGTTTGAATTTGGGATTCCTGCCTGCTCTGCCCCAAGCTTTCCCTGCCCGCCACAGGCTTGCACAGGACATCCAGTAAAAAATCCATGTGGATTTATCCCACTGGGTGAAAACGAGACAAAAATCAGGGAGCTTTTTCCCATTTGAGCTTGAAACAAAGCAAATTTTGGCTTCTATCTGGGGGGAAACTGAAGCACAAAGAAAAACCCGGGGGGCAAGGAAAAGGAAACCAGGTAAGCAGGGTGGGTTTTTTCCCAAACTCATGTGACCCCGAACCACATAAACCGAACGCTGAACTTGGAGCTGAGCTTCAACCTGGCTTCAACCACATGCAATTAGCCCAATTAAAGGGATTTTTTTAAAGGCTCTGTTAGGTCCTGCCAGCGTTTTAAGTGGCAACAAACTTGCTTGGCCAGCAGATGTTGCCACTTTTGCAGCGGGGGCCGGAGTCCGGGGCCGCGTTCTCGGGAAAGTTGCGTGCTCAGGCCGTGAGGAAAGGCAGGGAAAAGGTTCCCTGTCAAGACGAAATGCATTAAAA
This sequence comes from Platysteira castanea, assembly GCA_013397175.1. NCBI lineage: Eukaryota > Metazoa > Chordata > Aves > Passeriformes > Platysteira > Platysteira castanea. Next base: position 375,883 of record VYXC01009948.1, read on the forward strand.
GAAGCTCACATGCTCCCCGATGGGGCTGTGCCAGGCATGGGGGAATGTGGCCGGCTGAAATTGCCTCCCAAAAAATAAAAGCGAGGGGCTGGTGGGGCTGCTGGAACCCGGGATTATTGAAAAGGAAAACAAAACCTGGAAACGTTCGCCGAACGAAACCAGGTTTTGGTGATTATTTCGTAATTATTCGTGGTTGGAGGGGCAGGGAAAAAAGATCCAGGATTTAAATGGGCTTATTTGTTTGTTTGTTCGAGTCCAAATGCTAATGGTGATGGTTAATGGGAATAAAAAAAAAAAAAGGGAAGAAATGTGTATAATTGACACGCAGTGCATTAGTTCCCAAGTCAACCAGCAAAATCAGTCTTATCACTGTGGGCCCTGTGGGGATTTTATTCCTGAAGCTGGCTTTCAAATCCTGGGTGCTGTCCAGGAATTCCTCTAATAAAAAAAAAATTTAAGAGATACCCTGGAGGTTTAGGAAATACATTTCCCTGTACACTGTACTCCATCAATGATGCTGGCATGGGAAACAAGGGGGTAAAAAGCCCATTTCTTTCTCATTTTTTGTAACCAAATGCATTTCAGAATGATTCTGGGATGCTCTGAAATGGCTCTGTGCCCCTTGGGAGTTCTGCCTTCAATCTGAAAGTGATCTCAGGAGTCCAGGAGCCCTGCTGAGCAACAGAGCTGGTGGCTTGAGAAGCCCAAGGCAGGATGTGAGGGCTCAAGGTTGCCCTCGTGCTCCCTGGCATCCTTCTCTCATGGCATCATGGAATGGTTGGGGTTGAAGGGACCTTAAAGCCCATCCCACACCACCCCTGCCTGGGCAGGGACACCTCCCACTGTCCCAGGCTGCTCCCAGCCCCAGTGGCCAGCCTGGCCTTGGGCACTGCCAGGGATCCAGGGGCAGCCACAGCTGCTCTGGGCACCCTGGGCCAGGGCCTGCCCACCCTCCCAGCCAACAATTCCTGCCCAAGATCCCATCCAGCCCTGCCCTCTGGCAGTGGGAAGCCATTCCCTGTGTCCTGTCCCTCCAGGCCTTGTCCAAAACCCCTCTCCATGGTCAACAACAAAGCAACGAGCTCGGACAATTGTCCTGGTGGCTCAGGAGGTGACAGATCTTCCCAGTGTCCACCAGTGATTTAGGAACATGCACTCCCCTGGCACCTCAGACATTTAAGGACCTCTGAAGGTGCCTAAGCAGGAATGGAAAAGCCCAACCTCTCTCTTGCTCCTCAAACCATGGCCTTGCACTGGCTCAGACCGAGACCTCACAAGGTCCCAGATGCGATGTCCCAGCCATCCTGAACAGTGGCACGGCCATTCCTGCCCTCTCTTGGCTCCTGGAAGAGCAGCCACTGCCTGAGGCTGCTCCTGTTCCCTGCTGGAAGCAGCCCTGGCCATGAACAAACACCGTGGGTGGGCACTGGAACATCCAAGCTGAGACTTTTTGGGCTCCTTCCTGGAGCGCCCTGCATGGAGCTGCCCTGGGTTACTCCGGACAGATGTCCCAGAGGTCCCAGATCCTTCTGGAGCAGCGCTGGGAGCCTTGGCAGCCCAACTCACCAGTCCTAAAGTGGCAACATCTTTGAGCAATTCACTCCAGCCCGGGATGCCTGAGGCGATTTTTCTGTCCTGAGACCTCATCCCCACCCCTGAGGATGGAACACTTGGAGAGGGCTGTGTCCTCCTCCCCAGGGGTGGCCTGAGGGAGAGCTGCAAGTGCCACCACAGGCCAGAAAGAAGGGACAACTTCCTGCTGAGGAAGGACAAACAGGCACAGGGATTCGTTTTCTGGAGTCACGGCTGAGAAATCCGATTTTCTGCGGAAGGATGGAACGGGACAGGTTTGGGGGAAAGGCTGGTGGAGCCTCCTGGGATGGCAGATGCTGACCACAGGAGCTGCAGCCTCCTCTGCTGTGCCTACCCAGGGGTGCTCCATTTTTCCAGAGGTATCCAGCCCCATCAGGTGATCCAGGCTGGTGGGAAAGATCCCGGGCAGGCACGTTCTGAGAGGGGCACCTGAACAAACCCCATCAGCTTCCAGCAGGCACTGGCATTAGCTGGATTTATAGCCAAGATTTATCTGTTGCCTGCAATTCTAATTTGTGGCTCATAGGCCATAAAATTCCAAGTTTTCCAGGCAGGGGGAAAAAAAAAAGTGACGATTGACTGTTACTGCTGCCTCTTTTTTTTTTTTTTTTCCACTGGAGCTGTTCCTGATGCTGTTGTAACCAAGTGGTAACCAAATAGACTCTCTAATGGCCAGCGCTGTTTATTCCCAAACAGGATGGATTTTCCATCTCTAATTCAAAAACCATAGGGTGTCACTTTCCCCGCTTGGCATGAAGCGAGGTCAAGCTTTGGGGATGCAGAGAGGAGCCTGAGGAAAACTGCCCCTGCCTGAAGGAGGATCCCTGAAAATTCAAGTGCCTCTCACTGCGGGGGAATGATGGATTTTTTAAAAGCATCTCCAGCCTAAGCTGCAAACCAGCCACTGGTTTCCCAAAGTGAGTATTTATGAGGCTCTGCACAGCTCGGTGCTTTTTATTCCCACTTAAAAATCTGTTTTCCTTGGTCAAGCTTCCATTTACACTGGAAATTGGATTTGGAAACGAGCTTCATCAATAGCACCATGCACCAGGGATGCTCCCCGTGGCAACACATGGAGTGACAGAGCCCTGCTGAGCTCCACCTGCAATTTGGGGGCTACGGAGCAAAACTCCTCCCCTCCTGAGCCAGGAGAAACTTCGGCAGCATTTTTGAGCTCTAAAAACAGTTGCAGAGCTGCAGGAACCCAAGGGAAGGTGGGAAGGGGGAAGCGCAGCAGCTCAGAAAGATGGGGTTTGTCAGATGTGGGCTTTCCCAATTCCCAGGAAACCTGAAAGCCTGGAAAGCTGGCGTGTTTACCTTGCAGATGGGGGGAAGCATCCAGGCTCTGGCGTGTTCTTCAGCGCAGGTGAGATCAGGAGTTTGGGCTTGGACTTCCAGGGAGTTGTGGAGCGATGCGGACAACGGGATCAGATCAGGTGGGATCAGATCCTACCCCACCAACACGGGAAAGCACAACCTCAGCAGGAGCAAGGGAGGTTTGGGGAAGCTTTTTTTGTGAGGAGCACCAAGAGTTGAATAAAACACATGAGAAGAGGGTGGGGCTCCTGGGAAGGAGCATCCCTGGGAATAGGTTAGACCAGGAACACGGCAAGCGTGCGGGAGAGCGCTGGGCTGGGCCTGGCTGGGCAGAAGAACAGAGTCCAGCCCAGGCACAGCTCAAGGGACCAGAAAGCATTTTGGCAAGTGGAGCCTCGCCAGGAGCCAAAGGGCAGAGCAGGGAAGCTTCCTCGCAGGCCAATTACCTCGGCAGGAATCGAACAGATATTCCCATTGCCTGCGAAGCCGCGGGCCAAGTCTGCTGTTTGTTTGTGTCTGTGTTTATTTCTCAGAGCGTTTCTCTCTCTGCACCCCAGGGAGCTGGCTGGATGCAAGCTCTGGCCTTCTCATGGAATAAGAATTAACTCCCGGATCTTGGCAGGGCCGGCAGGAGAGCGGCTCCTGCTGAATCGCGGCCTGACGCAAGTCCCACGAGCCACAGCATACCCAAAAATCAAGTTCTGCCTGCCCCTCGTCTGCCTGGAGACCCAAAAACCCCAGGGCCCCTCTGTCCCCCGGTTCTGTGTTGCAGCGTGGGGCTCTCAGTGCTGCTTGGGCACCTGCTGTGCCCAGGACCCACAGAACTCCAAGCGCCCACAAGCCAAGGCTCCTCGTCCAATTCGCAGGTGAATAGAGGGGAAAAAGCCAAGAGTGAAAGGTGCAGCACTGTCTCAGACAGCAAAATAAAATTCGCCCAAGCCCAGTTTCTTGCTGGGCTTTGGAAGTCCTGAACCAGTTAAAATCTTCTGGTACAAACCAGTTTTGCTTCCCCAGTGGGCGACAGCACCTTGCACAAGGGGAGGCTCTGGCCCATCCTTTGAGCGGTCGCTTCTGCCGTAGGAGAGGGTGAAGAGTTCGAGCTGAAACGTGGGGACTTCAGCGTTTTGGGGCCATTTGGTGAACAATCCTCTCTCCCTGTCCCTGGTGGGGCCAAACCAGCGTCAGTGCTCGGCAGCTGCAGAGAAATTAATCCCTGGCCTGGACTTCCCACACGGTCCTGTCAGCAGAGGATCGCGGCCACCAGACGTGGCACGGGGACCAGCTTGGACTCGGGGAGTCTGAGCACAGGGATGTGAAGGAGAAACCCTGAATTCAAGGAGAAAATGGGTCTTGGATGTTCCCATGGGATCCAAGCCTTGTCAAGCCGTGGAGCTCATTGCTCCGTCACCCGCTGTGAGGCTGCTGGATGCAGAGGAGGCCGAGAGGCAGCTTCAGACCCTGGGAAAGCAAAATGCACTGGTGGAGAGACATCAGGAATCCCATCAGGGGGAGGGAACTGCGGGCCTGACCCCTGACCAGCACCCCGGGCTGTGGAACCAGCTCCAGCTGGGAGCCCACGCCTCGTTTTAGAGGGAGGTGGTCTCGGGCAGCACAGAGACCCATCTGATTTGTAATCTGATCTCCGAGGGACATTCATGGCACGGGAACTGTTTTCCATGGAAGCCTATCTGCAGGAGGACATCCATGCCAGATGCCTTGATTTAATCAGCCCATAAAATATCCTCAGTCGTGATCTGACCCCTGCTAACCAGACCGGGCACTTCAAAGCCGGGTGAAGCATTTCTCGTGCCAGAAGAAAGAGTCATGGACTCTCCAGAGCTGGAAGGGACCCACAAGGATCACCAAGCCCAGCTCCTGGCCCTGCACAGACACCCCAAAAATGCCACCCTGTGCATCCCCGAGAGGGTTGCCCAAATGCTCCTGGAGCTCTGGCAAGACTGAGGCTGTGCCCATTCCCTGGGGAGCCTGGGCAGTGCCCAGGACCCTCTGTTCCTTTAGCTGGATGGACACCATAGTCAGGAAAGTCCAGCCGAGGCTTCCCAGTGAGTTCTGTGCTGGTTCAGAGTGGAAGGATGCATTTTGCACCAAGACTCCGTGGCATTTTGAATGTTCTCTGGCGGGAAGCAAGCACAAACCTGCAGCAGTTCACAGCAGCACAGAGCTCGGTGTTACAGAAGGCTGAATGCACAAAAAACCTCTAACTCTCCTATTTTTCATCTTTGGATAGCATGGAAATATGGGATTTATGTTTACCTGCACCTTTTGGCCTCTCTCGACGCACAGACACATCCACAGAGCGAAGAGGAACAAGGTTCCCAGCAATGGGAACAGTAAAACTTCCTGGCCTTGTTTACGTTGGCACGACAGCTTCTGCTGACATCTCTGCATCCTTCACGGTCCACGATGCGTGAAATATCCCGGGTTATCACTGAGCTGAAGGTTCATGGATCCAGCCCAAAGCTCGCTGAACACCCAGCGAGAACAACTCCCGGCAAGAGGGAGCAGACACTGTCTCAGGCTGCTGGGCTAAAAATAGTCCTCAATTGTCAGATTTCACAGCTGGCCCCCAGCTCTGCTTGGGTGATGGCCCACAGCGAGGGGTGGGGTGAGATGGGCTCCAAGGTCCCTTCCAGCCCCAGTCCCTCTGGGATTCCATAAATGCTGTAGCTTGGAGAAAGTTTGCACCGACGGAGGTTGGTAATTAAAGGACCCGGTATTAAATGGAATTTGGGAATTTCTGCTTTCCTAATGGTATTTATTGGGTTTATTGGTTGCTTGGATGAAGGCAAAGCCCTGAACGCCTCCAAACAAGAGTCTTACAGAGTATTTATTATAAAGCCAAATTCCTCTCCAGCTCAGTAAGATGGACCTGAAGGTGAATGTCCAAGTGCCGTGGGCAGGGACCCCTCCCACTGTCCCAGGCTGCTCCCAGCTCTGTCCACCCTGGCCTTGGGCACTGCCAGGGATCCAGGGGCAGCCACAGCTGCTCTGGGCACCCTGTGCCAGGGCCTCCCCACCCTCCCAGGGAACAATTCCTGCCCAACATCCCATCTATCCCTGCCCTCTGGCAGTGGGAAGCCATTCCCTGTGTCCTGGCACTCGAGGTCTCTGCAAAAAACCCTTGCATAAAGATAAGATCAAAAGGATAAAACTCCCAGAAGCTGCTCCCACACCGATACAAAACGCTCAATAGCTGAAATTTTACCCCCCCAAAAAAAGACTCTTTTGCTAAAAACGGCATTTTTGTGGGGAGGGAAACAAGGGGTGAACCTATGAATACATTCCAACTGCAAACAAAAGCAGGCTCAGCAACGCCCACCCAACAACCCAGCCCACTCCCTGTGCCTCCTAAATCTCCCGTGCCTCCAGCAGGTACCGCAGGCTCCCAAAGCCGCGAGTGACACCACAACACGGGGCTAACAGCCCTCAGTGCTCTTAAAGCCGTTTCTTAATTTAACTCCCAATTTATGGAGGCATTTTACCATCCTTCAACTCTCATTTTCTCTGAGCGAACGCAGGCCCCGCTTTTGCGAGCCGTTCAAATAAATGGATGTCGCCAAGTTATTAAAAGGAAAAGGCAAGCGCGGGGTTGGCCAAGCGGGTCGTGGCTGCAGCCCAGCTTCCCAAATTCCCCGAGCAGCTTTCAGCTGATGGTGGAGAGGCGGGAATGCCGTGTGTGTGAGCATCACCTCGCCCTGGTGTGCTTGGAGAGCTCACGGACAGGCTGTGCCACGGGGAGGGGAGTGTGAACACGTCGTCCATCACCCCCGCTGCAGCCATAAATCAACAGCACTGCCCTGCTCCATCCTGCCCATCCTGCTTTTCTTTATCTCCCCGTGCTGGATCACGGGATCACTGAGTGCTTCGGAAAGGGTTGTTATAAATGCTTATTATAGTATTGGCTTTTCGCAAATAATTACGTGAATGTTGTAGAATGTTAAAGTAGCTTTGCTATAAAGATAGAGGGTTTTTCTTTTTGTAACAGTAACTAATGCCTTTATTTCTGTAGTAAAATAGCTGCTGTAGTTATGCTTGTGGTACCTGAGCTGTCTGCTTGGTTGGATAACACCCAGTGAAGGTGAGANTTAAACCCCATCCTGCCCCACGCCCTGCTGCGAGCAGGGACGCCTTCCACGAGGCCACTCCAAGCCTAGCCTGATTTCTCTGGGTTTGGGGTTTTTCAGGCCCTTTTCAGGATGCAGGCCGTGGTGGCACACGTGGACGCCTGGCCAGGCGCGCTCGGGCTGGCTGAGTTTCTGCTGGAAAGCTCACAAACACCAGATGGGGAAACAAAGAGCACTTTCCTGTAAACAACAGCACTCTGCAGCCCTCTCCCAAGCACGAACAATGGGAGCCAACAAAACGAGTGGAAAGAGGTGGAAAACAGGCCGGCACACGTGTGTCGGGGGTGGGGAGAGGCGCTGGATGCAGGGGGAAGAATGGGAAAAGTGCTGGATGCAGGTGGGAGAACAAGGTCCCTGGGGGCTGCAGCCTCCTGTCACTGGGCAGGGCTGGGGGGGCACAGGGTTGGGGAGCCACTCCCCTCTCCGTGGAATTCCAGAAAGCCTGGGTGGATAGGGACCTCAAAACTCATCCCATTCCACCCCCTGCCATGGGCAGGGACACCTCCCACTGTCCCAGGCTGCTCCAAGCCCCGTCCAACCTGGCCTTGGACACCTCCAGAACCTTTTCCTTCTTTTTCTTCACGGTTGCAACTTGCAGGGGTCACAGAGAGCTCCTCTGGGAAGGGAAGACAAGGCTGGAGGAGCTGATGGGGAACAACAGCAAGGAAAAGTTAAATAACTTGGGGCCTCCCCAGCAGCGCCTGGGGAGTGGGAACAACGGATCCTGGAGGAAATGCTTTGAGGCTGCCGGAGATCTGCTCGGTTCTCATGGCCCAGAGGGAATATTTGGGCACCACACAGGGCAAGAAGGAATCTTTTCCTTGCTGCTGCAGATCTCGGAAGGAGATTAACGGGTGTGAGTAATGAGGAACATGTTGCAGTGCTGTTTCAGAAAGCAAGGACAGGCTCCCAGGTGAGTTTGTCTCACAGGAAATTCAGCGAGAGGGGACCAGAAACCCCAGCTTGTCTGTCCTGGAGGGGACGACAGGTAAATAACGCACAATTCCTTTCAACAATTCCACATTTATTGTCCCCAAACTGGCACCTCAGACACACAGATACCTGCCACTTAAATCTCCTGTTTAAGCTGCATCACAGAGACGTCGTTGCTGACTTGTGGGTACCAATTTGGGGTGGCCTGAGGGGAGATGCCCCAAGAGGCAAGAAGGAAACACTCCAAATTAGAGGAATATTGAGGCTGGAGATGTTAAAATTTAAGATTAGGGCTTGTTTGGCTTTGTTTTTCATCACCGTAATTCCACACCGTTTGATCACTTTCTTCCAATTTAGGAAAAACTCTGATTTTGCCTTCAGAGGAAACGCTGGCACCGGATCAGACAAACATCTCCCAAGCGAAAAAAGCAGGAATCCTGAAAAAGCAACTGTGCCCTCGCCTGGAGGCAGCTGCAGGGACTAAATCCTCAGGTACACCTGCTAATCCTCAGGAAGAGCACAGCAGCCAGCAGGAACTCTTGCAGCTCAAGCTTGTGGGGAGCTTTCCAGTGCAAATGCCACAAAATAAAAAAAGCTCGGTCGTAAGAATCAAAATATTGTGAGGAATTACATGCCAAGACAAACCGAGGAGCTGCATTTCCAGAGCTACCAAGGGAGCAGGAGCAGAAAGGAGAGGTTCAAAGAGCCCTCTTCAGCCTGGGGCGAGGGTGGAAAAAATTCCAGGATGCCCTGAAAATCGCCCAGGAGGGGCGAGGCAGGAGGTGACACCGGCGCTGTCGCTGCGGTCCCCGCGCAGGGACCGCGGTTCTCCGGCCCCCTCCAGTGGCTACGGAACAGGGAGAGGCCAGCAGGATCCAGGCATTCCCCAATCCAGAGCCATCCTCCTCCTTTTTCGTGCTCTTGCACCGGAGCATCGTTATGGGGAGGATGTGGATCCACGGGTACCTCGCGCCTGCCCTCGGCTCTGATCCTGCTGCTGTCCCAAACCGTCTGACCCTGGGGAAAGCCAGCAGGGCACTGATGGGGGCTTCTGGAAGAGGGATTTTGTCCCTTCTGTTGTGTCCTGCCACTGGAAGAGGGAGGGCTAAAACCTGCTGTAATTCGAGGGCTGGTTTGGGGTAAAATGGGCTTTACTTGACTTTGGGGAGTGAAAAACGAGAACCAAAAAAACCTCCAAAACCAACCAAAAAACCACTTCAACCCAACAGATGCCTTTCCCCCACCTTTTGCAAAATGAGCAGGAGATGATGTCTGGGTCCCAGCTACCAGTGTTCCATGCCCTGGAAACTCTCCTCGAGCCACAAAGCCAAGAAAGCCAACGTGAGACGACAGCTTTGGATCAGCTTTGGCTGATTCCAGACCTGGCTTGGTTCTTCAAGCATTTTCCAAATCTTCTCATCCCATCCCATCCAAGCTTCTGGCAAGGCCACGCCATGCACACCTTACATATTCTGCACAAATATAATGGGCATTTTCCCATGGAGGGGATGCACGCTGCAGGGATGTTTGATTTCCCACCCACAACTTCACAAAACTCAGTTTTTTACTCAGATTATCTGAGCACGCCCCACGGACAACATGGCAAAAAACCACCTTTACGAAAGGGAATGCTTTGCTGTATAGGAGGGAACGGCCAAGTCCAAGCTAAGGCAAAAAGAAATGCTGTTTCTACAGTGTGAAAATGCACATATTACTGAGATTTCATACTGGAGGTTGCTTAAACCCATACTGGATTTAAAAGGATAGGGACAAGCAGAGGACGTAGGGCTTGGCCCTATAGGACAGGACAATGAAGCCTACGAATATCAAAAATCTATTTTAAGGTTCATTATTCTCTCTCCACAGTGAAAACTCCAAATTCTCTGTGTATTAGACCAGCTCAGCAAAGCCGGGTTTAAGTAGCCTCAGCAACCAATCTCCTCAGCAACCAATTCCAACAGAATTCCGTGCACTTACAGCCTGATTTTATGTGAGTTGTCCCCAGGCTGGACTCACTCCAGGCCCTCCGGCCTTTTCCAGAGGCGAAGTCCCTCGGTGAAGATGGAAGTTGGATGGATGATCCAGGAGCTCTGAAGCTTTGATCCTGCACATCTCCAACTCACTGGTGAACCTCAAGCTTCTGGGCTGGGAGAACCACCCTCAGACCTGGAGCGATCCATGGTCAGGGGAATTCCTCAGATGGGACCTCTAATTAACACTGTAATGGGTTCAGCTTTAATTATAGACTGGAGTTCCATCAAGCACTGAGTTGAGTGATTCTCTCAGTTTCTTTGGGCCACCCTCTGTCATCCCCACCGTGGCATTTCACTGTGGCTCGTTCCGGGTGGAACCACCATCCAGAGGGTGGTTGGGCACTGGAATAGGGAATGGTCACGGCCCCAAGGCTGCCAGAGCCCAAGGAGCGTTTGGGCAAGGCTCCCAGGGTGGGATTTCTGGGCTGGCTGTGCAGAGCCAGGAGCTGGACTGGATGATCCTCGTGGGACTTCCAGCCGTCCCCACATCCATCCTACCACCTCCACCCATCCTACCACCTCCACCCCAACTGGGAGCCCTATTTACAAACCAAGGAAAAACCCCCGGGGAAAAGCCAACCCCAAAAGCCATTCCCGTGGCGTTTTCTCAGGACACCTCACCTCACTTTCTGCCTCCCCACACTGGAGCTCGGGAGCACGGAGAGCTCCTGCAAACCATTACGGATCCCCCAGCCAGGTGCCAGGAGGCTTTTACAACCTGTTTGCATCTCCCAGGCATGTTCACACCTCCATAAAGCCGGCGCACGGCTCGCGGGGAACCCGGGGAAACCGAAACCAGCTGCGGGCCTGGAGAGGGAACGGTGCAGAGCTGCCCCTCCTCACCTGCCCACGGCTCCGTGTGCCTTGCATCTCACCCAGAGAGGCTCTGGAAATCTCCTCTGCTTTGGTTTGCTTCGCATTTATTCACCCAAAGAGGGAAAAGGTTTTGGAATCGGTGTTGAGGCCTATGGGGTAAATCTGTAGGGTCTGGGGATGGGGCTCGGAGGAACTTGGGGTAGTGTCTCCCTGTCCATGGCAGGGGCTTGGATCTAGGTGAGCTTTAAGGTCCCTTCCAACCCAAACCAGGCTGGGATTCTCTGACCTTTAAGGTAACATCTGGAAAAATACCTTTGCCAGCTGGATGAGGATGGGAAGAAGAGCTAGCAAAGAAAAGTCACCCCAAAAAATAAACTTATAACACAGGGACTTTACTTGAATCAGTGAGGTAAAAGCAAGTACCAATTAGCCCCTGAGATTTTTCCCAAGATCCTGAGGCACCATCATCTCCATCCTTCTAAAGCTGCTGTTTTGACAATGACTCCTCTACACTGACCATGTCTCTGGCTGACCCGGAGATCCCAACAAAAGGCTGTGGACTTCCCTGCAGAATGACTCTGCTGGGAGTTTGTGGCACTGGAAATCAGAGGAGCCCAGGCTGCTGGATGTAATACTGTGATTAGAAGCACAAAACCTCCCAACTCCTCAAAAAAACCCCCTTTTTTCTCCCTTTTCCACAACAGAAACAAACCGAACCTGTTGAGTGGATCTGGGTGGGCTTTCTCTGGTCTTACTGTGGGATATGGAGTGAAACGGAGGTAGGAACTTCTGGTTTCATGTGCTGTGATGGGAAAGATGGGAAAGGAGGGACACTTTCCCCACACAGAAACACCCCAGAGACCCCAGGTGTGTGTGTGACACAGATCAGGAACAGAGGTTACACGTTTGCCAACAGCTACAGGATATATTGTATTTACTCCACGCAGTTTAGCAGCCTCTCCCCGGGGGAGATAAGACACACAGCATCACTGCACCCTAAATCTGGTGGGGAGGAAAAAAGAATCCACAGGAGCAGGGAATTATGTGCACTCCGTCAGGGGGAAAGGGGCAGGATTGGCACCCGGCTCTGTCAGGGCACTCATTTCCCCAGTCAAACTGTCCCCAAAAGCAGCCAGTCGCCCTCTAACTGTGTTCGTGGAGTAAAAATTGTTTAATGGGGTCTGGGATGGGAAGGCTGTGGATCAGATCCAGGCGGGATTTGCCGAGGATTCTCCGTACAGCGATGCGGCACTGAGACAAGAGGCTCCGGGCGCGGCCTGCGAGGAGGAACACGGGGGAGAAAGAATTACTGGGGAGAGAGAGAGGGAGAACAGCGATGCTGAGGCAGCGCAGGAGAGCTGAGGGAGCACAAATCCTGCCTGGTGAGGAGGTCAGACCTTCTGGATTTGGAGCAGCTGCCATGTGGGCGGGTTGGAAGGGCCAGCTGGAGGCTGGATGGGCTGGTGACCACGGAGGCCACCACTGCCCAGCTCACAGCAGGACCCCAGGGAAGGGCTGGAGCTGTGCCAGGGCAGGGTTAGGTTGGATAATCAGGGAAAGGTTCTTCCCCCCAAGGGTGCTGGGCACTGCCCAGGCTCCCCAGGGAATGGGCACGGCCCTGAGGCTGCCAGAGCTCCAGGAGGGTTTGGACACCACTCCCAGGAATGCCCAGGGTGGGGTTGGTGGGGTGTCTGTGCAGGGCCAGGGGCTGGACTTTGATCCTTGTGGGTCCCTCCCAACTCAGGACACCCCATGGTTCTATTTGGATCATTTAAAAATTACATCTAATTTTTCTCTCACCCATCCCCTGGGAAACAACAGCACTGAGGGCCAGCTCAGGCCTTATCCCAGCTTTCTTTAGAGGGCTTCCTTTGAGTCCCTGGAGAGCTCTTCCAGCACAGGGACAAGAGGATGGTGGTGCCCGTGTTGATTCAGGAACTGGACCTCCACAGCACCGCCCCATTATCCCACAGGCTCCACCTGAGGAGTCCCGTCTGCCTCCTAAACCCAGGCCTAATGGAACTCCAGCTTACCTGAGCCTCTCTCAGCAGAAGCCCAGGCAGGTTTGAAAGCCAGGCCCACGCAAAGCTGAGTAGCCTGGGGATGTGAGCTGTATCCCACAGCCCGAATCCCTCTGAAATTCCTCTGGAGTTCAAGAAGGAAACCCTATTTCCACTGCTGGTGCAAAGCCGTGGCCTTCACCAGGTGGGTTTCTGAGGTGCTGCACTTCTCCCCCCTTTTTTCACCTCCACCTGAGCTTCCTCCTGCCCCTTTTTACCACCATTTCTGGTTTTCCTTCCCAAGCAGCCTGTCCAGATTAAACTCCCTCTTGGATCCAGAGCCCAGGGTCACACAGGAACACCTGGGACACACCTCTGTGGCTCTGGACATCTGGATCCCACTGGTGACCACACAGGACCCCTAAGCCTTGCCTACATGGGTAGGTGATGGGAAAGAGCTGGGAAAGATGAAAAAGGTGGAGTTACAAAGGTTGGGCTGCTGAAGGACTCAAGAGGGGAAAACACCGTGTGAAGGTACAAAACGCATCAGGGCAAAAACAGGAGGTGGAGAAGTCATTAATGCTTCGTTTGTCAGCTTGTTAGACCCGATTATCTAATTGCTGAAGGTCCTTGAAGTGAGGACAGCAACACCCACCCCACCACCTCGGCAGCACCTCCACCTCCAAACAACCCCTCCCAAGAGCTTCCCCCGGGGCCTCCAACCCACTCACCCCTCGCTTCCTTGAACACCTCCAGCGCCTCGGGGTTCACCTTGACCCTCCCCGCGGCCTCGCCTCCCAAGGCCTCCACCTTGACGAGGTTGAGATCCGCTCCAAAGTCAACGAGCAGGCGGACGAAGGCCGGCTCGCAGCCGTGCCGCAGGACGGCGTCCAGCACGCAGACGGGCGAGCCCCGCGAGAAGCCCCGCACGTTGATGGGCCCGCAGCAGTTGAAATCCGGGTTGGCTCCGGCCTGGAGCAGCAGGCGGAAGCAGGGCAGGTTGTGGTAGGCAGCGCTGATGTACAGGGGACACACCACCAGCGTGGTCAGCGGCCGCAGCGCCTGCCCGGGCCCCCGCGAGGCCAGCTGGTGGTTCACGTCCACGTCCGCGCCGTACCTGCTCGGGGGAGAAGGTTCCAGAGGTTGGGAGTGGCAAGGGAGGAGGGGGAAGGGTTAGGAGGAGAGTGAGAACCTCTGGAACCTGCCCATCCCTACCCTCAGGTTCATCCGGCAGCGCTTCTGAGCGGGGACAAGGCATCCAGCATGGTTTGATCTCCCACCAGCAAAGATGTTCCCCTGCCCGCAGCAGCCCAGGGTTTGGAGAGAGGAGGAGGAGCACCAACACCCCTGCCCTCCTGATGGACTGGGTTTGCACGGCTGGGGCCTAAAGGGCTTCTCTGAGAAGCTGCCCCCATGCTGGGTGAGTGGGAACAGGTAGAGCCTGGGAAGGAGGGAGGGGTGGGGAAGGTGTGTTTTAAGGTTTGTTCCGCTTCTCATGACCCTGCTCTGATTTTATTAGGAGTAAATTAAACTGATACCCCCAAGTCGAGCCCGCTTTGCCTGTGACAGCAGTCAGTGAGTGATCTCTCCCCTTCCTTATCTCACCCTTTCCTTATCTCGACTCAGGAACCTTTAGTTGTATTTTCTCTCCTCTCATGTCTTGGCTCTGCCCCGAACCAGCACCACCACGTCATGCTGGATGCTAACGAGGTGCCTGGGGAGCAGGGATGTTTCCAGATGACTCCACTGAAGAGGGATGCTGAAATAACTCCCCACCGGGACAGAACGGGCCAAAACAGCAATCCAGGCACTGGATCCCAAACAGCATGGAAATGGAAGGGGAATGAGAGCTCCACAGCAAAATATCCATGACAAAGCCCTGCTCCACGAGGGGCTGGAGTCTGCTGGGGATTCCCCCAGGCAGTGATTTCATCTACCTCCCATGCAGCTTGGATGGGAAGGAGGAGGAAGACAACACAATCCCTAAGGAGGAGCTGGTTTGAATTGCAAAGCCCTGCCCCTTCTACCCACAGAGGGAGAAAAGGTCCCTTTGCCCACCAATCCCCCTCCCCAAATTGCCAACTGAGCACTCAGAGAACTAGGTTTTTCCTAGATAGCATTATTTTCCCTTCAGGAGTTCATAAAACTAAAGGAAAATACCTGGGGACAAATCCTGCCTCAAAGCAGGCACAGTTCTGGCTGAAACCACCCAGGAAATATTTAACCAAACCCTTCAGTTCTGAGGATGGGAATGAGTCATTTGAATTAAGCACACCCAGAACAAGGGCTGAGAGACTCCTCTAGGAGTTGCAAGTGGCACAAAGTGTCTTTTTCCCCTTAAAATCAGATTATTTGGTCCAACAAGGATTTTGGACAGAGTTATCCATGCTGCTGTGGGACTTCCACAGGGCTGCTGTCAGGCCACTGCCTCCAGAGCAGACAGCAGCTCTCCCTTCATTTCAGTCCTTTTTCCCCTGTTACTACCATCAAAATTCTCAGTGGAAACCCTCAGTTCAAAGGAAACCCCCCAAATTCTACTTTTATAAGGGTCAGGCATGCACCTGAGGCACGGAGGTGACCTGGCAGCTCTCTTTTTCCCAGTTTGAGCCTGGCAAAAGGATCCTCTCCTCCTTGGCACCCTCAGCTCCACCGCAGGCAGCAGGGGATCCCACCAGAGCACGATCCCAAACTACAAGGAATGTCATTAGAACCCTAAATATTTCTGTCAGCCTCCTAATAAAATGGATCCCCATTCCACAGCCTCGTGTGGATTTACTGTTCGTGGACGGGATTTCACCTCTTGCTTGCTCCAGCACTCGTAGGAATGCTCAGGGATCCCAGTGCTTGGATTTCCTGTCATTTGGCCTTGGTGGCATGTGATTTTCAAAGCAGGTGATGTTTAGGCACCTGCAGCAAACCCGACTGGGTTCCAGGCTCTCCCAAGATCTTCCCTCCTGCCTCAGGAAAAGTGTTTTCCTCGCTGCACTGCCCCTGCCAAATCCTGCAGATCCAACATTGCAAAAATGGCTGTAATGTAAAGGCTGCACTTTGCACTGGGCAGTTCTGCACGGATCTGTGAAATCCCTACTCTGAGATATTTGAAATTTTGGGCAATCTGACAATTTGGTATTAGCTTAGCAGCCCTGGGAGAGACACTGCCTAATAAAAAGGGATTGGACAACCTCCAGTTAATTTTTAATCCTGAAAGCTGTCCAAAATCTTGCTTTTAATATTGCTGGCGAGGTATCCCAAGGAGCAGACACATAAATCAAGGCATCAGCTCTCCCTGTGCTGCTGAAATACCATTTGCTACATTTCACTCTGCCTGGGTGGAGAGAGCAAGGGAGATTTTTGGGAATGCAGCGAGTTGAACCCTGTATCAACAAGCCTGTGCTGATGGGAACATCCTCCTCTCAGCCTGCTGGGAAAGGAGCAAGCAGGGAGGATTGTCTCCCCTTCTTCCTCAAAGCTGCACTTGTAGGAAAATTCAAAAAAAGGAAGGAAATCC
This sequence comes from Platysteira castanea, assembly GCA_013397175.1. NCBI lineage: Eukaryota > Metazoa > Chordata > Aves > Passeriformes > Platysteira > Platysteira castanea. Next base: position 392,228 of record VYXC01009948.1, read on the forward strand.
CCGAGGATTTTGAATATTTTCCTATTCAAATCCTTTTGTTGTTTTCTAGCATTCGAGGTCATCAAAGGGATTCCTTCAACTTTCCTCTCTTTCACTATTTCTCCCTAAAACCTGCATTTTCCCATGATGATCCCTTGTTATTTGGCATCCATGGCCCACACAGCTGTGCAGCACGCTCCCTTGGACAAAAATCTTCCAATTTAAAAGGAGGAATGACCAGGGCATGCCACAGAACAAGCAATTCAAGCTCCCACTGCCTCCTGCTACACCTTGAGCCCACTCCCTGCCCAGGGAGCCTCCTGAGGGAAAACCCAGCGCCCGGGGAGGTTCTCTGGGGGAATCCACCTCCCTCATTACTCCAGCAGCAGGGGGGATGGCAAGGTTTGGATCTGACTGGATGGAGGGCTCAGAGCTGGAGACTTGGATTGAAACAGGCACAGGAGTCACACAGCTGGGAACACACGTGCAGCCGGGGCTAAGTGACGGGAAATCCAAGGATGCCCCCCACTTGGGGCACCCCTCCAGCTCCAGAGCTGCGGAGGGAAGGGATCCCGAGGGAGCAGGAGAAGGGAGAGCCAGCCCCGTGCCCGGCCCCGACCTGATGAGCTCCCGCAGGATGTCGGCGCGTCCCACCCGCGCCGCGTGGTACACCGGGGTGCTGCGGTGGTGCCGGCTGCCGTTGGGGTCAGCGCCGGCCTCCAGCAGGATCTTGGCACACTCCAGGTGCCCGTTGACCACGGCTACGTAGAGGGCCGTCTGCCCCTTGACGTCCACCAGGTCGATCTCGGCCCCTTGGCGCAGCAAGAAGTCGACGCAGGGGCCGTGGCCGGCGGTGGCGGCGATGCGCAGCGGGGTGCAGGGCAGCCAGCCGCAGCACCACACCGACTTCTCGTTGATGCGGCTGCAGGAGGGGGGAACACGGAGTTAGGGGAGCTCCTGTTCCCTCCAACAGGGTGCCCCCTGCGAGTTTGGGCACTGCCCAGGCTCCCCAAGGAATGGGCACAGCCCTGAGGCTGCCAGAGCTCCAGGGGCGTTTGGGCACCACTCCCAGGGATGCACAGGGTGGGGTTGCTGGGGTGTCTGCGCAGGGCCAGGGGTTGGACTGGATGATCCCGGTGGGTCCCTTCCACTCAGGAGATGATTCTCTGATTTCTGGCACTTTTAGCAGCCCCAAAAATCTCCTGTCAGTAACCTCTGGTGACAGCCAGAGATTCTGGCATGAGCCAGAGCAGTGCTTTAGATGGGCTTCGGTTGTGCCAGGGGCTGCACACCTGCACAAACTCTGCCCCAAAAATCACTTATAAAAAAACCCCAACCTCTCCATTTCGTCCTCTTACGAGACGTCCCTAAGGGGTTGTCCGGAGGAGCTGTGGCTGCCCCTGGATCCCTGGGAGTGTCCAAGTCCAGCTTTGCTGTGGCTTTGGAGCAGCCTGGGATAGTGGAAGGTGTCCCAGCCCAGAGCAGGGGTGGAACAGGATGGGCTTTGAGGTCCACATCTACCCCCAAACTCAAAGTTATCACTTCTCTGCTCACTCCACCACCTGTGGAATTGGGCTGTGGGCCCTCTTCTTCCTGTCAAACTCTGCTTTTCCCTACAAAAACATCTCAGTCCAAGGGTCCCAAGAGCCCCAGCTGCCCAGGTAGCAGAAAGAAGGGCTGGCTCATTCCCATTTTTTGCTGAAATAACACCTTTTTTCTGAGGCTGGGAGACATTTAGCACTCTAAGCAGATTTCTCCACGGTGCAGGAAAATTAATTAACTATCCCCACAGTCACAGGGTTAGCACCGGGCAGATTTTGTAACATGGGGTGTTTCAGGTTTATAGTTGATTGTAATCCCTTTTGTATGTTTTTCCCATTATCCCTAGGCTCCCATTTTCCTGGTATCACATTCCTATCCCGATCTGAAAAGAGCTCATGCACAGCTGCCACAGCCTCACGAGCTGGTGTGAGATTTGCCTCCTGGGAAACCAGGGGAATGATCCGGGAGAAAAGGGGAGCATCCTCCCACCCTGACACCCCTCCCATAAAAACCCCCATCCCTGCAAGTGTCCGAGGCCAGGCTGGACGGGGCTTGGAGCAGCCTGGGACAGTGGAAGGTGTCCCTGCCATGGGCAGGGGGTGGGATAGGACGAGCTTTAAGATCCCTCCAACCTAAACCATGTGGGGTGAGATGAGGGTCACCAAAAGGAGCAGGCTGTGGGGACAGCGAGACCATCCTAGGAGACACCTCTCCCAAAAAACCAGCGTGAGATGGGAGTCCCCAGAAGGTGCAGGCTGTGGGGACAGCGAGCAGAGCACCCTGGCACCTCTCACAAGCGAAAGGGCTGAGATGGGAGTCCCCAACAGGCGCAGCCGTGAGGATGGCGAGGGAAGCATCCTCCCCGACACCTCTCCCATAAAACCCCCATCCCTGGAAGCGCTCCAGGCCCGGCTGGACGGGGCTTGGAGCAGCCTGGGGTAGCGGCAGGTGTCCCAGCCCGCGGCAGCGGTGGCACTGGACGCTCTTTAGGGATCCTGCACTGGCTGCCAGCGCCCCCAGGGCTGCATGCCCACCTCTGGAAGCTCTCGTCCTGCAGCAGGCTGCGCAGGGTGGGCAGGTCCCCCACGAAGGCCGCGTCGTGCAGCCGGGTGTCCTCGCAGTGCTCCAGGGGGTGGTCGCAGAACTGCTCCCGCAGCCATTCCTTCAGGTTGCGACCTGCGCTGGAGACACGGCACACGGCGGGGTGAGCCCTCGGGCTGGCCAAGCGGCGCTCGCCCCGCCATCCCCCGGCCCCTCACGGCGCCGCCGCCCCCGGCCGGACCCCCCTGCCCACGGTACCTGCCCGGGGCGGGCGCGTCCCCGCCCTCCGCCATCGCGCCCCGCCGGCCCCGCTCGCCCTCCCTCCCCCGGTCCCTCCTTCCCGGCCTCCCTCCCCGGCCTGATTGGCGCCCGTTCGCTTCCTGCTCGCGGTTAAGGTGGATTCTGGCCGGCGGCCCCGCGGCCCGGCCCGCTCCGGGCCTGTCCTCCTTCAGCCGCCCGCCCCGCCCCGGCCCGGGCGGCGCCAGCGCCTTCCCCTCAGGGAGCGGCGGCTCCCTCNGCAGGTGTCCCAGCCCGCGGCAGCGGTGGCACTGGACGCTCTTTAGGGATCCTGCACTGGCTGCCAGCGCCCCCAGGGCTGCATGCCCACCTCTGGAAGCTCTCGTCCTGCAGCAGGCTGCGCAGGGTGGGCAGGTCCCCCACGAAGGCCGCGTCGTGCAGCCGGGTGTCCTCGCAGTGCTCCAGGGGGTGGTCGCAGAACTGCTCCCGCAGCCATTCCTTCAGGTTGCGACCTGCGCTGGAGACACGGCACACGGCGGGGTGAGCCCTCGGGCTGGCCAAGCGGGGCTCGCCCCGCCATCCCCCGGCCCCTCACGGCGCCGCCGCCCCCGGCCGGACCCCCCTGCCCACGGTACCTGCCCGGGGCGGGCGCGTCCCCGCCCTCCGCCATCGCGCCCCGCCGGCCCCGCTCGCCCTCCCTCCCCCGGTCCCTCCTTCCCGGCCTCCCTCCCCGGCCTGATTGGCGCCCGTTCGCTTCCTGCTCGCGGTTAAGGTGGATTCTGGCCGGCGGCCCCGCGGCCCGGCCCGCTCCGGGCCTGTCCTCCTTCAGCCGCCCGCCCCGCCCCGGCCCGGGCGGCGCCAGCGCCTTCCCCTCAGGGAGNTCACTACGAGAAGCCGAGATGTTTAGTCTCTTAACTTAACAGAACTTTGGGTCTAAGCTAGTTATCAAACTTAGGGAATTACAAGTATGTGGGCTAAAAGCGTTTGGGATACATAGAAGCCTATATGAAGGGGGATATGAGAGAAATGTATAAAAAGCAAAAAATCATTATGGCGTCAAGGGAGGTGCGGGTCCCTCAGGAAGCGGCGGGTCCCTCAGGGAGCGGCGGGTCCCTCCTGCCGCCCGGCTGCGGGCACGGCGGGGCTGGCACGGCCAGGGTTCGGGGGGTGAGATCCGGCAGTGTCCCACAGCTTCCGTGGGCTCCCGTTCTTCCCGTTTCTGGCCGTTTGACCGATCGGATCTCGGTTTTCCCGCAGCGCAGCTTCCGGAATCTTCCTCTTGGAAGGGATCCGCGAGTATCGTCCGGTCCAATCCTGCACGGACACCCCAGCAACCCCACCCTGGGCATCCCTGGCAGCGGTGTCCAAACTCTCCTGGAGCTCTGGCAGCCTCGGGGCCGTGCCCATTCCCTGGGGAGCCTGGGCAGTGCCCAGCACCCTCGGGGAGAAGAACCTTTCCCTGATTTCCAACCCGACCCTGCCCTGGCACAGCTCCAGCCCTTCCCTGGGTACTGTCCCTGTCACAGAGAGCAGAGATCGGAGCTGTCCCTCGGGAGGAAAATGCAGGCCATGATGAGGTCTCCTCTCTCCTCCTCCTCCTCCTCCTCTTCTCCAAACTGAACAAGCCAAGTGCCCTCAGCTCTTCCTCACCCCTTCACCATCTTCGTGGCCTTTCTTTGGACACTCTCTAACAGCTTTATATCCTTCTTACTGCTCTCTAAGCATTTTAAAACACTCCCTCAGCTTCTAAGTGCACGTTTTGGAGTCGCCGGTGGCAGCAGGGAATGGTGGTCATCCGTCCATCCATCCATCCGTCCATCCGTCCGTCCGTCCGTCCGTCCGTCCATCCATCCATCTATCCATCCATCCCTCCATCCATCCGTCCCTCCATTCATCCATCC
>VYXC01009948.1:411396-431856 GCA_013397175.1 Platysteira castanea
CCTTCCAGCCCAGATCCCTCTGGGATTCCACGAAGGCCCAGCTCCGTGTTGTGGCTGCTCCTCCTCACTCCATCAGTGCCACTTGTGTCCCCCCCTGTCCCCCCTGTGCCCCAGCCCCCGGGGCTGAGCCAGGCCCCACCTCGGGCTCCCCCCAGCTCCCAGCCCTGCACCGTGCACAGCAGTGCTGCCGAGATTGTTTGAACTGGAGAGGAAAGCTTCCTCTCTCCCTGCCGAGCTTAAAGCCAGAGCAGCTTGGAACCTCCAGCTCGGAGCTTCTCCAAACAGCTTCTCCTTCCCAGACCTGCAGCCCAGCTCCTCCCGAGCTCGGCCCACACTTGGGCTCCAAAAATCTGGGGGGAGCTGCTCTCCCTGCTCCCCTGGGAAACGTTTCCCTCCCGTGGCTCGTGGATTTGGGTGGGAGGAGGGTGGGAGCTAACCCCCCTTTTCATCACGTCAAATTAAGCTATAAACCATACCTCTTAATTCCGTTTAATTAAATTTCTCCCCTGGAAAACGGAAATGTTGTTTTGCTGTGTTTTTTCACCAACCAGGGCAGGGAGGAGATGGGCCTTGGTGCCTCAGGGAGTTTCCCAGGGAGCTGTGGGGGTGGCCTGGGCCTCTCCAAAGGCTGAAGGGGACTCCGTGGCTGGCAGATCCCAAATCCATCCCTTGGGCTGGACTGGCTCACCTCCACAAGGGTAAATCTGGGAGGAGGGCAGAGCACGAATTCATCTGAGGCAGATTCCAGCCATTTGAGGTAAGTAAAATCTTAGTGCCAACCCATCCCTCTGGATTCTCCTGCTGGAGAAGGACACATTCCCAAAAAATCCTTCTAAACAACTTTAAACAGCCATGGTCCTGCCCTCTTCTTCTGCAACATCAGGCTGTGGTGGTTCCTTCCCCAGAGGATGGATCCAAGGTGCTTTGGGGGAAAAAAGTTTAAAAAACAAAAAACCACTGGAATATTTCATATTTCAAGCAAAACTGTTGGAGCAAGACCAGCGAGAGCAGGCACCAGCTCAAGGGAGTGAGAAAGCCAGACTGGACTCGAGGATATCACGGCTGAGTTGGAGATGGGATGTTCCAGGACACACACGTCGGAAATTCCTGGTTACAGTGCAAAACCAGCAATGCTGGTGAGGACAGTGAGACTTGAGCAGAGGTAGAACTCCTTTCCCAGGTCAGCAGACAGCCTGGAGCCACGGCCTGGGCAGGCACAAAGCCCTCAGCGTTCCCCTCGGAGGCCAAAGCACAAACACCTCCACACCATTCCACGTTTATTCCACACCCACNCGTGTTTTTTCACCAAACAGGGCAGGCAAAACAACATCTCTGTTGCTGCCTCAGAGAGTTTCCCAGGGAGCTGTGGGGGTGGCCTGGGGCTCTCCAAAGGCTGAAGGGGACTCCGTGGCTGGCAGATCCCAAATCCATCCCTTGGGCTGGACTGGCTCACCTCCACAAGGGTAAATCTGGGAGGAGGGCAGAGCACGAATTCATCTGAGGCAGATTCCAGCCATTTGAGGTAAGTAAAATCTTAGTGCCAACCCATCCCTCTGGATTCTCCTGCTGGAGAAGGACACATTCCCAAAAAATCCTTCTAAACAACTTTAAACAGCCATGGTCCTGCCCTCTTCTTCTGCAACATCAGGCTGTGGTGGTTCCTTCCCCAGAGGATGGATCCAAGGTGCTTTGGGGGAAAAAAGTTTAAAAAACAAAAAACCACTGGAATATTTCATATTTCAAGCAAAACTGTTGGAGCAAGACCAGCGAGAGCAGGCACCAGCTCAAGGGAGTGAGAAAGCCAGACTGGACTCGAGGATATCACGGCTGAGTTGGAGATGGGATGTTCCAGGACACACACGTCGGAAATTCCTGGTTACAGTGCAAAACCAGCAATGCTGGTGAGGACAGTGAGACTTGAGCAGAGGTAGAACTCCTTTCCCAGGTCAGCAGACAGCCTGGAGCCACGGCCTGGGCAGGCACAAAGCCCTCAGCGTTCCCCTCGGAGGCCAAAGCACAAACACCTCCACACCATTCCACGTTAATTCCACACCCACACGTGTCCCAGCAGGGCCACAGCAGGAGCGAGCTCTGCCCTGGGCGAGCTGGGGACGCTGCAGGGCACTGGGAATTTGGGGTAGGGGTGTCCAGGGTCGAAAGGACTCACAAGGATCATTGATCCAACTCTTGGCCCTGCACGGACACCCCACCAACCCCACCCTGGGCACCCCTGGGAGAGGTGTCCAAACTGTCCTGGAGCTCTGGCAGCCTCGGGGCCGTGCCCATTCCCTGGGGAGCCTGGGCAGTGCCCAGCACCCTCTGGGGGAAGAACCTTGCCCTGGTCTCCAGCCTGACCCTGCCCTGGCACAGCTCCAGCCGTTCCCTCAGGTCCTGGTGCTCAAGGAATCAGCTGGATGTGGAAGCAGCTCAGATGACCAGCACAGCAGGACTCAGGACACCGGGCACTGGTGTCTCTGGTGAGCACCCAGGTGAGCAGAAGAGCCCTCACAACCCCAGCTGGACACTCAGGTACCTAAATTCCATCCAAATCCCACATCACACACCTCAGCCCTCCCGGCTTCTCTTCTTTTGCCCTGCCAAACACAAAACTAAACCTCTGCTGTTCCCATCCTCGGGAACATTCTCCCAGAGCACTCACGGATGTCCGAGCTCGCCCCACCATCCCCTTCCTTCCAGCCTCCTCTGTCCCCGGCTCCTCCTGGCCGGGGGAGCTCCTGTCACCCCCAGCATCCCCTCACTTCCCCACACGCCACTCTGGGATCCTGGCAGGGGCAGGAATGCCAGGCCCGTGGTGGAACACAAACCCCGCTGCCCGCAGCTGCCGGGCCCCATTAGGGCTGACAATGAGAGGGGCTTTCAATCCCAAACCAGCGCTGTGGCCACGTTTCCCTGTGCCAATGAACCACCCACGGGCTGAAACACAAGCCCCAGGCCCGGGGTGTGCCCACACACACACTTCCCTTTCCCCTTCTCCAGGCACAGCTGCTCCCTTTGCTTTCCTGGTGCTGCATCCTCAACCCGCCTCAGCTCCGAGGCTCTGCGCCATCCCTGGAAAAAAGAACAAATCCAGAGAGTTAAGGCTGAGAGATGTTAAAATGTTACTGAAGCTTAACACCAACCAGCTCTGGTTTGAAGGGTTGTTTGGTCAGCAACGGGCTCATAAAGGTGCAAAAAGTCACCCCTGAGTTCTCCCGGGAACCAAATCAGGGCCTCCAAGCCCAGGCTTCCCACCCTGAGAAGGGACAAGGACACACGAGGACAGATGGACACGTGGGCCATGCCACCAGGCAAAGGCCACTCAGAGCCCACCAGGACGAGGGGAGGCTGAAGGGAGCAGCTGAGGGAAAGGCAAACTCCTGAATTAAATCCTGTTTAACCCAGAAATCCTTCCACGTCCCTGCAGAACACCTGCAGGTGCTCCCACCCTGCTCTCCTGGAGCCACTTCTGGGCTCCAGCAGCACCACGCTGGATTTTGGGCGGGCAGAGGGGCATGGGAGGGGACCAAGGGGTGACAAAGGCTTGGGGGACAGGTGACAAATCTCTCTGTGCCCTGGCAGCAGTGGGAAGCTCAGGGGGACAAACACCACCTCAGCGGGAGTCTGAGCAATCCCTGCAAACCCTATATTGTACACCCGAGTATTTGAAGGGAAAAGTGACCCCACAGGCTTTCACCAGGAGCTCTGGGCTCTGGGGGTGCTGCTGGACACCCTGAACCCCTTTTCCTTCGTGTGCTGAGGCCCAGGATGCAGTTCAGGTACTGAAAAAGGGCTGTGCAAACACAAAGAGCTCAGCGTCGCTCAGGCTGTTGTTACGAGAGATCCAAAAATTTCTCCTCTTCCTTCTCAAGCCTCCAAATGTTTCTCCACCCCACCCCAAAACCTCCCACAGCAAAGCTTCCCACCCTTCCAAATGTCTGTATTTAACACCCTAAATACTCACGTTATGATGATGATCTTTTGGTAGGTTTGTAGGTGCAGGCACCAGATAAAGAAATCACGAAGGAAGAAGAAAAAACCAACCCAAAAACGCATGGATACAGCAATCAAAGAAGGAAAAACAAGGCCACTAACACCTCATCCATGATCCAAACATCATAAAATCCTTGGCAACAGCCTTGCAGGGGACTGCACCCAGCACAGAGTCCCACAGTTGTGTCTGCACTAATACTCTTTGCAGGTTTAGGCATCACTAAAGCTGGACTCTCACGGGCACAACACTCCAGAGGTCATTAGCAAAACGCCACAGACATCTGCAGCTCACTAAAAAAAAATCAGTGGGATTATTCCCGTAGCAAAAGCTAGGAGGACGTGCACTGGGGAGGAAACAGGTACTTAAATTAATCCTTTCCAAATGAACATACGCAATAAAAATGGAATTAACACCTGTGCAGATAAAATACTTCAGCTCCCTTACGTGGTGATGCTCGAGCTGCGTTTTCGCTTGGTCCTAATCAGATCCCTGATAGCTCTGAACAGGGTTCAGGAACTCCTGACCTGCAGCAGTTTGGAACATTTAAGGGGGAAAATCAATTCTTGACTACCCGTTTATCAGGACAGCGTGTTCAGAGGGAATTTCAGGGGAGATGAGGAGAAGGAGATGAAGGCAGAAGCGGCCAGGGAGGGAAAGGGGGCTGTGGAAGGGAGAAGCAGCAGCTCACAGTTTAACAAACAAGTTCTTTTAATAGCTCTGCAACTTGAGCATTCAAGCGAGGATCGTTTTATCCTGCATAATATCAACATCTAAAAATCAATGCAATAATGGGGTTTTTAATAGAAATTTTAGGGTTCTGGTCCCTAAACATTTTACATCTGAACAAGGCATAACTGCTATTTGGGTTTTGGTTTCTTTGGTAGCAGTGCCAGTGAGTCTCAAGGCTCTTTCATTTCTTTTCCCTCTTCTTCACCTTCTTGAAGACAAGTTTATGCTAAGAACCATCCTCTGGATTTTCTCTTCGTTCCTTAAAATATTTGCTTTTACAGCGCAGATCTTCTCCTGCTGGTCTTTGATCAGCTGCTCCAGCTCAGCCAGGTCAGCTTTCAGTGGTTCCACGGCGCTGTCCGTGATGCTGGAAGAGACACGAGGAGCGTGACATGTTGGAAACTTTCTGCTGCTTCAGGTTATTTAATCCTCCAAGAAAGTGCATTTTGATACCTGAAAGGCTGCAAAGTGTTCCATGGAATCACAGAATCCCAGGATGGTTTGGGTTGGAAGGGACCTTAAAGCCCATCCCATTCCACCCCCTGCCATGGGCAGGGACACCTTCCAGCATCCCAGGGTGCTCCAAGCCCTGTCCAACCTGGCCTTTAAGTTGTTCCCACCCTTCCTGAAAGGAAGTTTGGAATAAGAAGCACAAAGAGAAAGCTAATAACGTGAAGAGAGGGGAATATTGTTTGTTTGAGGGAGATCACCCATAATTCAACAACTTCTTGGCTCATCTGGTTTATTTGCTAAAACTCTGAAGCTGGGGCTGCCCCTGGATCCCTGGCAGTGTCCAAGGCCAGGCTGGATGGGGTTTGGAGCATCCTGGGCTAATGGAAGGTGTCCCTGCCCATGGCAGAGGGTGGAACAGGATGAGCTTTGAGGTCCCTTCCAACCAAAACCATGCCATGATTCCATGCTATGGAAATGGAGCCATCAGGAGCTGCTGACAAGGACAGGCAACGCCACACTAACAGGGAATTTCACAAATCCTACCCTAACGAAACACAAGTTGCATCTTAAGTGAACGAGGGAATGGTTTTCAAACGAATGTGCCCCCTTCATAATTTTTCAATAATTTTCCCAATCCTCAGGAATGCCAGACAGCCAGGAAATGCTGGCCTGCAACAGCCTGCTGCCACTCGGAACCACCCAGTCACTCCAGGGCTCACCAGCTCAAGTCCACATCTCCAAATCCTTTGGTTTCCCCCTCATTTCCACCAGGAAAATCACCAAAGGCATCGTTAGGAATTGCAAGGGCATTTCCCCACTGGAATTGCACGGATATTTCCCCACAGGAATTGCACGGGCATTTCCCCCACAGGAATTGCACGGGCATTTCCCCACAGGAATTGCAGGGACATTCCCCCACAGGAATTGCGCGGACATTTCCCCACAGGAATTGCAGGGATATTCCCCCACAGGAATTGCAGGGACATTCCCCCACTGGAATTGCACGGATATTTCCCCACAGGAATTGCACAGACATCTCTCCACAGGAATTGCACGGGCATTCCCCCACTGGAATTGCAGGGACATTTCCCCACAGGAATTGCACGGGCATTTCCCCACATGAATTGCAGGGACATTCCCCCACAGGAATTGCACGGACATTTCCCCACATGAATTGCAGGGACATTCCCCCACAGGAATTGCACGGACATTTCCCCACAGGAATTGCAGGGACATCTCCTCACAGGAATCGCATGGACATTCCCCCACTAGAATTGCAAGGGCATTCCCCCACAGGAATTGCACAGACATTTCCCCACAGGAATTGCACAGACATTTCCCTACAGGAATTGCACGGACATTTCCCCACAGGAATTGCACGGACATTTCTCCACAGCGATCCTGCAGCTCTCTGCCATGGAAGCAAAGCCAACAAGGCCGAGCTTCCCACTCCCAGGACACGCTGTCTTCTCCATGGCAGCTGCTCTGTAATCCCATCCTTCCCGAAGGATTGGAAGTGCCTCACTGCTCTGATTTGGGGCTCACATTTATCTTGTTGCTGTGTACCAGGAGAGGCCTCAGCTAAGACTCCCCCCACGTTGCTTCTGCAGGGATCTTCGAAGCACGGGGATTCAGGGAGCAGCAAATCTGTCCGGGCCAAATACAGCCCCAAAAATATTGATCTCTGCCTCGTGTTTAAGATGACAGCACACGCAGCTGGAAGGGATGTTCTGTTTTCAAGGAGTGTAAAGACACAGAGGAGAGAACCTGTCATTCACACCTGAACACGCTGAATCCACGGCACGAAGAGCAGGCTGGGATTTAGCAATCCACTCCCGCTCTGGGTTCAATATTTATGTTGTTTCTAAGTTCTAAGAGTGTTGCCCTGGGTTTTTGCTAAAGCCTTCTGTTTTAACCTTGGAGTCGGAATTCTTTCTCACACAGTTTCACGTAAATAATAGCCAATGTTTACGTAACGGTATTTTCTGTTTTTCATTCCTTTTGTGATAAGAGAAAGTTTGATGAGCATCTTTTTTCTCCAGCGGGATTGAGAAGGAAGTGACATGTCCTCCAATCCCTTGTGGAGTTGAAAATTGTATAAAATGTGACATATGTAAATAAAGGGCCCTTTTCCCTCCTTTCTGCTGAACATAGCAGGTGTGAAAGTGTCTTTATTGTGTTTTCCCAGACACATAAGAGCCCCTAAACCCTGTCTCAAGAGACACCCCAGCCCCCCTGGCCACGCTCACCTCTGCTCCCTCTGCAGAGCCTCCATGTGCTCCCGGTTCTCCTGCCGCCAGGCCTGCAGCTCGTTCCTCATGGCATCCATGTCCTCCTGGATGTAATCCACGATCCTGCCCAGCCTGAAGGTGTTCTGGCACACGGTCTGAATGGACACCTGGAACTTCTCGATTTCTTTGGCTACCAAGTCTCTCTCCCTCTTCCTGGAGGCTTCCGAGACAAGTGGCTTCTCCTAACAGAAGGGGTCAATAGGGAAAGCACCAGAATTAGGGAAAACTGTTGCTGCAGGATGAATAAAGGATGTTTTGGAGACTGGGAACTGGGAAAGTAGATGGAGAAGTGTTTATGACAGTCTGAAATGGAAGAGTTGTGGAATCACAGAATGGTTTGGGTTGGGAGGGATCTTAGAGCTCATCTCATTCCACACCCCTGCCATGGGCAGGGACACCTTCCACTAGCCCAGGCTGCTCCAATCCCCATCCAACCTGGCCTTGGACACCTCCAAGGATCCAGGGGCAGCCACAGCTTCTCTGGGCAAGCTTTGAAAGCAGCAGCAGGTTTTGTTGCTGTGTGGAAGCTGCAGGGCACAGCCTCCTCTGAGTTCTCTGCATTAGCCCCTTCGAGATGCTTCTCTCCCTCCACTGTCCCTATCTGGATTTCCTAATAACAGCACTTCAGAGCTAAACCAGCCCTAAAACAGAGCTAAAACAGTGGTTACTCCCTGCCTTGCACTCCTGTGCACGGCTGTAAAACCGTGCAGGCTGCAGGTGTGGCCTCCATAAACTCCACTGCTCCAAAGGAATTTGGGCTTCTGCTACTTCCCTCAAGCACAGCCAGCAGAGTCTCTGTGGTGCAGCTCCTGAAGCCTCCGAGCTCACTGCAGCTCAAACACAAGAGTTTGCTCCAGTGGCAAAGCCAGCAGGAGCAAAAGCATGCTGGAAAAAGAGCAAAGTGATGCCACGCTGCTAATACACTGCAATAACCTTATTCCAGCAAAGCCATTAAGGAAAAGCCCACCGGGATTTTCTCCCCCACGAAGGAAAAACAACCTCGTTTTTCTTTCTTTCCAACGCTTCTGCAGGTCAAATTCCCAAACCCAGACGCACAGAGCTTGAGATTTAAAGTCATTTTGCTCGTTTGTTCTATGCCAGGAAGCTAGAAAGACCTTTCCCTGCCACCCCAAGCAGAGGCTGAGCCAGCTCCTGGTACACACAGAGGTGGCAGCACGTGCTGGGACAGGATGGGACAGGGAACCTGTCCCTCTGTCCCCTCCTGCCCTCCTCCCAGCTGGCCTGGCTTCCTGTGCGAGCCGAGCCGGGGCTGTTTGGTACGCTGGCTTTTTTGGAGGCTGCAGGGCCTCCTGCCAAGCACATTTCAGCAGCCCCGGGCTGGCTGCAGGACTCGGGGACGCGGGGATGTGCTGGAGGAAAACGCTGTGCTGAGGATCCTGAGGCTGAGCCTCGCTCGGGGCCGCTGCCCCTGCTCTGCCACACACGTGGAGCAGGGAAACGCAGGGACTCCTGACTTTACTGGGAGTTTATGTTCCAGTGGTTTCATTGGGAACTGGGCTGAGGTGACAGATGCTGCTGAGCCCACGCCCTTCGCCTCCCAGGTCGCTTCACGAGCGCTGGCTGAGCTGTTAAAGGCAGCACGGCCCCCAGTTCCCTCCATCCAGCCCTCGCAGCAGCAGGTGTTTCATTACCCCACACCACACCAACCCCGGCGCCCGGAGCTTTTGTGGAGCCATCCGTGCCTTTGCTGCCCTTCAGGATGGAAGAGCTGTGTTCTCACAGCGTTTCAAACCCTCCTCTCTCTATCCCGACTCTGTTTTCCTGCTCCTTTTCCAACTCTGTGCTCCAGCAAAGCCACAGGAAAGGCTTAATCCACTTTGCACGTGGGACTGGGGAGTGAAGGCACCTCCAGTCCATCAGCAGAGCTGTATCAGATCCAACAGCTTCCCAGGAAGACAGCCCAGTACCTTGTTTTTCCTAAGTCCTCCAAGCCCTCACCACTCTCCTCCCCGCCATCCATTATCCACGGCCTCAGCCAAGAAATAAGGAATTTATTTCACATACAGCTCTCTCAGAAGGGAGAAGACTCAGCCAGGCCATTATCTGAGGGCCGGTGTGTGAAAACCTGCTTCATTTCTGTTTTCCAAATGCCAAGTTTTGGAATGTTTCCCAAGGCATTCTCCTGGAAAAGCTGGCAGCCCGTGGCTTGGATAAGTGCACTCCTCAGGGGATAAAAGCTGGCTGATGGCCTGGCCCAGGGAGGGGAATGGGGCCACATCCAGCTGGGATCGGTCACCAGTGCAGTTCCCCAGGGCTCAACACTGGGCCCAGACCTGTTGAACATTTTTATCTTTATCAGTGATCCCGACGAGGGGATGGAGGGCACCCTGGGGAGGCTGCAGACACCGAGCTGGGGGGATGTGGAGCTGCTGGAGGCAGCAGGGCTCTGCAGAGGGCTCCGTGGGCTGAGGGGCAGCAAGGCCCAGGGCCCGCTCCTGCCCTGGGGTCACAGCCACCCCGGGGAACCCCCCAGGCTCGGGGAGGAGCGGCTGGAAAGCTGGAAAAGGCCCTGGGAGCGCCGGGGCCGGGGCTGGGCGGGAGCCCAGGTGGGCGAGAGGCCGATGGCCCCGGGGCTGGGCCAGCCGTGGGGTGGCCACAGCCCCAGGGCCCCGCTGAGGCCCCTCGAGGGCTGTGTCCAGTTCTGGGCCCTGCGGCCAGAGGGACACGGAGGGGCTGGAGCACATCCAGGGCAGGGAACGGAGCTGGGAAGGGGCTGGAGAATTCCTGAGGGAGCTGGGAAAGGGGCTCAGCCTGGAGAAAAGGAGGCTCAGGGGGGCCCTGGTGGCTCTGCACAAGTCCCTGACAGGAGAGGGCTCAGGGGGGGTCGGGCTCTGCTCCCAGGGAACAGGGACAGGAGCAGAGGGAACGGCCTCAGGCTGGGCCGGGGGAGGTTTAGATTGGTTATTAGGAAAAATTTAAGCACTGAAAAGGTTGTCAGGGACTGGAGTGGAGTCCCCATCCCTGGAGGTGTCCAAGGAACACCTGGAGGTGGCACTCAGTGCTCTGGGCTGGGGACAAGGTGGGGATCAGGCACAGCTTGGACTCGATGGCCTTGGAGATCTTTTCCAACCCAAATGATTCAATTTCTCATCCTTGTAATGCTGACATGACCTCTCCAATACCTGACTGAGCAAGCAGCCACACTTCCCTCCACGGGGACGTATGGGATCCAAATAAAAAATAGAATAGAAATGAAAATCCCACAATTCAGTAAAGAGGCCAACCAGAATTGTATACTTTACATACAGAATATATCTGTATCCAGATCTATACATACACAGGTCTATAAACACAGATCCAGCTCACAATTTGAAATATTCCAGGCTAAAATACACAGCTGCTTGAAAAGCTCAAGTGAAAACGAAAAACCCTTGGGATATTTTTGATGAATCAGCCCTGAAAGTGTATTAGTAAATACTGAAAACTAATTCAAGTGTCCCTGTAATTCCAGCATGTTCTTTGTGCAGTTGAATACTTCAAAAGTGAGACTGAAAGGAGAAAATATTATCCCATCCAAAGTCAGCCATGGAATTACAGGATTGTCTGGGTTGGCGAAGACCTTTAGGATCATCAACCCACCTGGCACTGCAAGATCTGAAACACAACACCACTAAAAACCTATTAAATACTACTTGGAATAAAAATCTAGTAAGCACTATACAGACAGGCGCATAAATAGGTTTGTTTAAAAATAAAACCAAAAAAAGTTCTAAAAATTAGTACGTGTCTTTGAAACACTTATTATATAATATTGAAGTGGCGTAAGAACTCCCAAGTTTCAAGAAAAAGCTAAGAAAAATTTCCTTTCCAAGAAGGATTTCCCAGCCTGAAGGCACAGGAGCTCAGCTGGCACCTTGTGTCCCTCATCCCACAAGTCAGAAAATCACCACCCATTCTCTCTTTCTCCCACTAACGCCTGTGCTACCAAGACCCCAGAATCCCAGAGTGGTTTGGCTGGGAAGGAACCCCAAAACTCATCCAGTTCCACCCTCTGCCGTGGGCAGGGACACCTGCCACTCTCCCAGCTTGCTCCAAGCCCATCCAAGCTGGCCTTGGACAACCCAGCCACGATTCCAGATCCTGCAGCTCAGGGCTCACAATTATCACCGTGACACTCTTGAGCTTTGCCAGCTATTGCTGATTTTAAATAATTAAGGGAGAGAAACCCATGAGTGCCTGCTCCCAGCTCTGCAGCCCCAGTTATGGGTTAAAACCTCTGGAATCCCCTGGAATTACGACAGATGGCTTCGACGTGGGCGGTACGAGGCCTGAATGCCACCTCTGCTCGCTCTGCACCAACGCCTGACAGGAGATTTTCAGCCAGGAGAAAAAGGCCAGAACCCAAATTGTTCCAGGCTTTTTCATTAGGCCCTACACCTCGACCAACTCCCCTCGCACAGCAGCCCCAGAACCAATAAATTATCCCCGTGGAAAAGGCTGGATGGCTTCTGTAGGCCCGACACGTTTCCTCGCCTTCGTGTTTTTCATGAGGCACCAAGATAAATGTTTACTTTGGATCCCCGGGAAAAAAGGCTGCTTTTGCCATTACCTCAACGTGAGCAGAACACAACGTGGACTCGGGTGCGGGGACCTGAGGAATCTGAAAGCAGGGATTTTCTTTTTTAATCAGTAAGGGGGGGAATTATGGACAAGGCTCCAGAAACCACCAGAGCTTCGAGAAACAGCGTTTGCTCACTTTTATACACCTTCTCCTTTGTTTCTTGTTTTTAATTAACAGTTTCTTAAATATGAATCAAATTAGTACAAACATCCATCAAGCATTTTAATAGTTTCTACAGCCCCTTTTAACTCTGTTATTACGTCCCACTAGGAAAACAGACCCAAGTAATCAGAGTTTTATTGAGCTCCACCATTTCCCCCCCACCTCTTTCCACAGGACAGGGCAGAAACTTCATTTTGGACAAGGAACTGGGATATGTTCAGTGCAAAACCAACAAGGCGGGGCGCTTTTTTTATTGTATAAAATGTATTTTTTGATCATAAAGGCTGTTTTCCTTTCCTGGTTTTTACGGAGTCTGCGTTTTAAGCAGGCTGTAACTATCCACCAGGGATCCCTGTAAGAAACTCTTTCACAGAACCAGGGGGAAGCAGTAAATGTTAAAGCATTTCAAATGAACAGGATGCTTTTTCTGCTGATGCCAGCTTTGGGGTTCAGGCACAGGCCAAGGAGTTGGAGACACAATGTTCTTTACCAGAGTCAGTCTGACCTGCTCCTGAGCTGGAAGGCTCCACAAGAAAATCAGAGAATGGCTCTTTCAAGAGAGCTTTTTAAATCTTTCTCTTTTGTTTTTTTGGAGGGTGGTGGTTTTCCCTCCAGTTCAGATTTGATCCTTCTGAAAAAGAGCTGGACTTTTCACCTGTCCATGAACAGCCACCTCAGCCCACACACCCGCCCTGCTTTCCTTCACGTTCAGCCTGTCCTGGGGAGAAGTCAGCTCCCAAAATCTCCTGGATTTGGGGCAGTATTCAGCACACAAAGCAAAATCATGGAATCATGGAATGGTTTGGGGTGGAAGGGACCTTAAAGCTCATTTCATTCCCCCCCCTCTGCCATGGGCAGGGACACCTCCCACTGTCCCAGGCTGCTCCCAGCCCCAGTGTCCAGCCTGGCCTTGGGCACTGCCAGGGATCCAGGGGCAGCCACAGCTGCTCTGGGCACCCTGGGCCAGGGCCTGCCCACCCTCCCAGGGAACAATTCCTGCCCAAGATCCCATCCAGCCCTGCCCTCTGGCACTGGGAAGCCATTCCCTGTGTCCTGTCCCCCCAGCCCTTGTCCCCAGCCCCTCTCCAGCTCTCCTGGAGCCCCTTCAGGCCCTGGCAGGGGCTCTGAGCTCTCCCTGGAGCCTTCTCCTCTCCAGGTGAGCATCCCCAGCTCTCCCTGCCTGGCTCCAGAGCAGAGGGGCTCCAGCTCTGTGAATGCTGAGCCTGAGGAGACAAACCAGGAGATGATTCCAGCTGGAATTAGTGACAGCAGCTCCCATTAACTCCCCCACGATGGTGCTGAATGATCCCATTAATTCACCCACTGGTGCCAGTCCTGCCCAGCCCTCCCTTTCTCCTCACACTCCCTGCGTCCAGGAAAGGACGAGCAGCCTTTCCTGGAGAAAAAGGACCCGGAATAAACCTGCTCCTTGTGTTAAACAACTTCTCTCCCCCTCAGGCTGGGAAAGCTGTGACAGGCCCTGCGCTGTGTCCTTTACACGCTGCACCCTCTCCCGGGGGGCAACCACAGCTTCCACACATCCTCTGTGTTCAGAAATCCATCTGCTGCCTCCCTGGGCTTTGTACTGCACCCACAGGACAGGAATTCCCTGCTTTGGGGCACACCTGACACCGGGGTTATCCCAGGAGAGGCCAGAGACCCCTGTTCCTGTGCTCACAGCTCGCAGCACTGCTCGGGGAGCACATTTTTATTCCAGGAGCTGGGAGCACTGGAAGGACCCCGGAGCACATGCTGCCTCCTTCTGAGCTCCTGCTCGGCTGCTGGGTTAAAAATCCCATTTTGGGGGAACTCTGAGGGAGTTTCCCACTGAATTAACGCCACAGGGTCATCACCAGAGATGTCACAGAGGTGAAAACCCTTCCGGAGGTGGCTCCTCCGCTGCCCTGTCAGCATCCCCAAGGACACTCTGGGAATCACCCAGAGAAACTGGGATTTCTGGCCCCCCTGGCTAACACAGGGCACAGCCAGAGCTGAGCAGCTGATGGATGAACGCAGAAACCAATGACCTGCAGCACTTCCAACAAACAGAATCAGCGCTGATGAGGTTTGTCCCCAGCTCTGAAGTGCACAGTGGATCACGCTGGTAATTCAAGTTAATATTAGCCAGGTGCTGAGCTATTCAACACCACTTGTTCCTCCCCGAAGCCTCTCCAGGCTGCTGCTTTTCTGAAGCCCCTTTTTGGTAGTGCAAAGATGGGAATTCTGTTATCCCACTTGCTTCAGCTATTTAATAACCTGCCTACGATTTTCCACACATCAAATAAATGAAGTGGGATACAAAATGGAACATCTGTTTCTTTCTCTGGTTAACATTAGAGGCTTAGATTCCAAACAAATACAAATTTAGGAAGTTTTTTTTAGGAATTTGCTAGGCTGAACGCAGCTAATCAAGGCAGCAAAAATCTTGTGTATTTCCAGAACGACCTCTTTGTTTGACCTCAGAATTGTGTATATTATTGTAAGTTTCCGCACATGCAAAACCTAGAGGATGAAAAGTCCCACTTTTCTTTGCTTCTCCCTTCTTTTCCTTTAGTAAAACTCCTCCAAAAGCAAAGGCGTGTTTGGGAAACACAGCACAGAAAGGGTTTTGGAGGAATGTTTTTAACATAAATAAATGTTCCTCAGCCATCAGCAGCTGGAAGGTGTGAAACATCCCGGAGAGGGCACCACTGTTCCATTTGGATTAAGCATTAATCCACCAACTTCACCTCGTTTCTGGCTGATTAATCCCCAATAAATCAGGCAGATCCATTGATCTTTTTTTTTTTTTGCTGAATACTGGAGTTAATAATGGATTAACCAAAAGTTCCAGCACTCAGCCTACTATTTTTTGCCCTCTTCATTTTCCTAACTGGCAGAAGATCAAGGCTTTAAAGACTAATGAACACAAGTGGGAAAATACTTCATTTCTTTTGGATGTACTGAATAGTTCAATAAAATGAGGGAAAATAGTGACAGCTAGAGGGAATAACCATGGCTTCAGCAGCTGGCATTTCCCAAAGTGTTGTTTCAAGTATTCCCTGGAGTTTTGGATACCTCACCCCAAAAATCCAGCAGTACCCTTCACTTCCCTCTGATGCACAGCACAGTTTGGAATACAGCTACATCCTGATGCAGAAGACATTCCTCCTGGAGAGTCTGATGGAAAACAAATTAAACAGACACAGAAACATTCCCAGAGGCAAGGCCACGTTGGAAATTTGGGGTTTTTTTACTTTTACTGTCTCCTGTGTCACAGCAACTCCATCCTCCAAAATCAATTCCCAGGATTCAGTCGTGTCTCCACGACTCTCTTGGTTTCTCAGCTGGCAAGTGCTGAGAGTCACACACTCTGAGCACTTTTAATCCTCTTTTCTATTCAAATCTGCTGTCAGGAAAACTGCACTTCCCTCTGGGTCACAAGGATTTCAGGGGAACTACCATCACAATTCCAGGAGAACCACACTTCTCTCTGGATCACAACTTCAGGGAAACTTAGATTCCTCTCTGGATCACAATTCCAGGAGAACCACACTTCCCTCTGGATCACAACTTCAGGAGAACTACATTTCTGTCTGGATCACAATTTCAGAACTAGACTCCTATCTAGATCACAGTTCCAGGAGAACCACACTCTTGTCTGGATCGCAGTTTCAGGAGAACCACACTTCCCTCTGGATCACAATTCCAGGAGAACCATACTCTTCTCTGGATCACAATTCCAGGAGAACCATACTCTTCTCTGGATCACAATTCCAGGAGAACCATACTCTTCTCTGGATCACAATTCCAGGAGAACCATACTCTTCTCTGGATCACAATTCCAGGAGAACCATACTCTTCTCTGGATCACAATTCCAGGAGAACCATACTCTTCTCTGGATCACAATTCCAGGAGAACCATACTCTTCTCTGGATCACAATTCCAGGAGAACCATGCTCCTCTCTGGATCACAATTTCAGGAAAATTACACTCTTCTCTAGATAACAATTTAAGGAGAATTAGACTCCTCTCTGGATCACAATTTCAGGAGAACCACACTTCCCTCTGGATCACAATTTCAGGAGAACGACACTCTTCTCTAGATAACAATTTCAGAACTAGGCTCCTCTCTGGATCACAATTTCAGGAAAATCACACTCCTGTCTGGATCATAATTTCAGGAGAACTACACTCTTCTCTAGATAACAATTTAAGGAGAATTAGACTCCTCTCTGGATCACAATTCCAGGAGAACCATGCCCCTCTCTGGATCATAATTTCAGGAAAACTACACTCTTATCTAGATCACAGTTCCAGGAGAACCACACTCTTGTCTGGATCGCAGTTTCAGGAGAACCACACTTCCCTGTGGATCACAATTTCAGGAAAATTACACTCTTCTCTAGATAACAATTTAAGGAGAATTAGACTCCTCTCTGGATCACAATTTCAGGAGAACCACACTCCTGTCTGGATCACAATTTCAGAACCACGCTCCTGTCTGGATCACAATTCCAGGAGAACCACATTCCTGTCTGGATCACAATTTCAGAACTAGGCTCCTTTCTGGATCACAATTCCAGGAGAACCATGCTCTTCTCTGGATCACAATTCCAGGAGAATTACACTCCTGTCTAGATCACAATTTAAGGAAAATTACACTCTTCTCTGGACCACAATTTCAGAACTAGGCTCCTGTCCAGATCACAATTTCAGGAGAACTACACTCCTGTCTGGATCATAATTTCAGGAAAACTACACTCTTCTCTAGATCACAGTTTCAGGAGAACCACACTCCTGTCTGGATCATAATTTCAGGAAAACTACACTCTTCTCTAGATCACAGTTTCAGGAGAACCACACTCCTGTCTGGATCATAATTTCAGGAAAACTACACTCTTCTCTAGATCACAGTTTCAGGAGAACCACACTCCTGTCTGGATCATAATTTCAGGAAAACTACACTCTTCTCTAGATCACAGTTTCAGGAGAACCACACTCCTCTCTGGATCACAATTCCAGAACCACACTCTTCTCTGGATCACAATTCCAGGAGAACCACACTCCTGTCTGGATCACAATTTCAGAACTAGGCTCCTTTCTGGATCACAATTCCAGGAGAACCATGCTCTTCTCTGGATCACAATTCCAGGAGAATTACACTCCTGTCTAGATCACAATTTAAGGAAAATTACACTCTTCTCTGGACCACAATTTCAGAACTAGGCTCCTGTCCAGATCACAATTTCAGGAGAACTACACTTCCCTCTGGATCACAATTTCAGACTTAGACTCCTGTCTGGATCACAGTTTCAGGAAAACCACATTCCTCTCTGGATCACAATTCCAGGAGAACCATGCTCCTCTCTGGATCACAATTTCAGAAGAACCACACTCCTGTCTGGATCATAATTTCATGAAAATTACACTCTTCTCTGGATCACAATTCCAGGAGAACCACACTCCTCTCTGGATCCCAACCACCTCCACCCCATAATCTGAAAAGCAGCAGCAGCCAGGAACCCTCCTGCAGTAGCAGCCAGCTGCTTGGATAGGCGATCCCATGGAATTCCAGGAGCTTGGGCAAGTTCCCACGTGATGGACTGGGAGGTCAGCAGGTTTTTTTCCAGAATTAGTTGTCTATTCTGGGCACTGCTAACGCAGAGCAGGGCTTCAAAAGTGCAACAAAAGCCAAACGAGCCCTGAATGAACGTTTCAGGGGGTGAAAACCAGGGATGGGACTCAATGGTTATTGTAGGGGCTCACAATTGGCCATTTAAAAATATTTAAGGGGTTAAAAAGGGACTGGTATAGTTAGGGGGAAAAGAGCCAACCAGAAAATTTAGCACGGACACCAAAGGAAGCTTCCTGAGCTTGAAATCCATGTGATTGTGTAAATCCTCCCCCACCATCCCGAATTCCCAACGCCCTCCCCACCCCGAGGCTGGGAGCTGACGATCCCACAGCACCATCTAGTTACAAATCTGGGAACAGGGGCAGCTGCACGCCTTGGTGTAAAGTGCCAGCTCAGGAATGAGCTCTGGAGCTGCTGCATCGACAGCAGAACCAGCCTGGGACCCTTCTTTGTCCCCAAACGATTCTCTGAAGGCAGAGCTTGTCCCAGCAGGTGAATTTCCCCGCTGGAGGAACTCATGCCAGGCAGCCAGAGGTGTCCCAGTGATCACAGGGAGCACGAGAAGCACGTTTGGAACAGATTTGGGTGAAGCTAAAACTGCTCCTCACAGCCATCCAAAGGTGTTTTCCCCTTTTTAGAAGGATTTGGTTCTTTATTCACAGAATTGTCCCAGAGGAATTTAGGCCAGAGGGGACCTTAAAGATCATCCAGTGCCACCCCCTGCCACACCTTCCACTGTCCCAGGGTACTCCAAGCCCTGTCCAGCCTGGCCTTGGGCACTGCCAGGGACCCAGGGGCAGCCACAGCTGCTCTGGGCACCCTGGGCCAGGGCCTGCCCACCCTCCCAGCCAGGAACTCCTTCCCAAAATCCCATCCAGCCCTGCCTGGGCTCATCAACCACAGCCCTTGCAATACACGAAAGGAATTCATGGATCTCAGCCAATCCCAAACTCCAGAAAGGAGGATACTCCCCCAAGAGCCACATCTGCCATCCCATCGTGTTGGGAGAGAAAGGAAAGCCAGGAGAGGCAGAGAAGAGGTTCAAGAGTCACCAGGGATTTCACAGAGCTCTGCCAACAGCTGGGCTCAAACACTGCAGACCATTCCTGGAAAGAACACAGGTAGGAAAACCCTACAGTGCTGAACTAAGACGAAAAGAAATGTGATTGGAAGATCTAAGAGTTCAGGAAATGCATCCACCTCCCCCAAACATCACATACGTGTCTGATTTTATGAGACTCTCATCACTGCAGTGCCTCAGTGCCTCTCCCCAGAGCATCAAAACGGATTCAGGAACTTTCCACGGGGCCAAGGGGTAAGAAAAATCCATCCCAATGTTCTGCCTTCTGCTGCCCCTCACACCAGGAGCTGTGCAAGGCAGAGCCAGAGCTCTCCACTGTAACAGGAGGACACTTAAATATGGGGGGTTCAGCTTTTTGCTTCTGGTTTGTGAGCACTGCTAGATCCTTCCCACACACTTTACAACAAAAAAACAGCAAAAAACCCCCACAAAACCCAGCAAAACCAAAACCACCTTCACTTTCTCAACTGTGGGAAAAAAAACCCATAAGCAAGACAAGAGATGAGAGAGAAAAGCTTGATCATAAAGGGAATAAAACACATTTAAAGTGAAGAAGAAGGTCACAATTGCAGCATTTCATCTCCCAGTTCTTTGAAGGGCATTGCCACCTCACCCTGTCTGTGGTCTGTGATGATTTCTGGGATGCCTCATAATCCTTCTTTGTCTCCAGGATCCTTTTCACCAGCCCACCTGTTGAAAAATCAGGATTTTTCTCAGCACTGATGGACACTAAACAGTTTTTAACATTCAGATAATAAAATAAAACCCAACTGCTGCCTTTTTTTAATGCAGACTTAATTAATTTTTTTAATGCAAATTTTTTTAATTTTTAGAGCAACATGAACACCATTTTATTTGGTATTTTAAACACAAGGTGTTTGTTATTTGCTCTTTTTTCTCTCAAGCTTTTCTAGAACTTGTCTCTAAATCCAACCTCGTGTCTCGGAGCTGACAAGCTGTACCTGACACTTGAAGAAACGTTCATTTATGAGCTTTATGCAGAATTTTCAATCCTGCTGACACTGAGGATGCATAGAAAACGTGTCCTTAGCACAGTTGCAAATGCAGCTGCACAGGAAAACAAGCCTGGGTAAATAAGTTGTTTTTCCTGCCAATGTTGCAAACCCCTTCCCTCAGGAGGGATTTTACTGCTCTGTTCAGCATTTTAAAGCCTTCAGCATTTGGTTTTAACCCGGGGCTTGATCCTAGATCTGTATAAATACAGAGAAAAGCACACGTACCATGCTTTTGGTCCTCAACCAGCTCCACCTCTGGCTCCTACACATGCAGGAAGAGAGCTTTAGTTGCAAAAAGCTGCCATGGCAAAAATGTGGAACTATTCAGAAATATTCAGCTGGAGGATACTTCAGCAAGTCAGGGAATCCTGGGATGGTTTGGGTGGGAAAGGACCTTCAAGCTCATCCCATCCCACCCCTGCCATGGGCAGGGACACCTTCCACTGTCCCAGGCTGCTCCAAGTCCTGTCCAACCTGGCCTTGGACACTTCCAGGGATCCAGGGGCAGCCACAGCTGCTCTGGGCACCCTGTGCCAT
>VYXC01009949.1:0-100930 GCA_013397175.1 Platysteira castanea
GTCTTTCAAACTTAGACAGATATTTAGAAGGGGGAAGCAATGCATTTCTTCGTGCTCTTATTTTTTCCATCCTTCCCATGTTCCTTCATGGGCATTCTCCCTGTCAGCCACTGTCCTACTGCCTGAACTACAGAGAATCTGAACATGCTCCTCTTCACCATACCCAGCCTTGGCCGGTCTCTGTGCCCCCCATGCCTGCAGGAATAAGGAGCCAGAACATATCATTTCCTGCACAATTCCTGTGGGAAGGAGCTTCAGCATGCTCAGCTCAAGGAAGAGACCCTTCCATCAGTCACTGGGGTCCCCTTGATCTGAACTGTGCTGCACAAATACAAGGCAAGGGTAAAGAGCTGATCTCATGCTTGCCAAAAAGGATTTTTTATGCAAAAATCATCACAAATTGTTGCAGATGAGAGCAAAAAAGAGAAGAAGTACCAATACAAGCACCTCCTTGGATGCTGCTGCTCTGAGCTGCTGTATCCTTTCTAGTTCCTTCCCTGCATCTCTGAGACAAACCAGAAACACTTTTGTATCTAATAATAGGGGAAATTCAAGTGATTTTGCTCAGTCAGCCTTACCCGGGGTCTCTGGAGGACTGCTGCTCCAGCTCTTCTCCCCTTCCCTGTTACACTCCAAAACTACTCAAGAAGATCACGTTTGTAGGTTGGCAATTAATAAAGCAATCCCATCATTCAGAAAAATAGGGAAATGGTGTTAGAGTCCGACTACGGGCTTGGCTGCTTAACAGTGAAGAAATATGTGCCAGGCTGGATTTTAACCTGCTTGGCATTTTTTAAACACAGCATTGTCCATCTACTTCAACTCATCAGGGCTGGAAAGAGAGAAATAAATGTTTTCCTGGGGCCAGCCTAAAAAAGCTCTTCATCTTGGCTCTGAAAAGGAAGAGCTGAGGATCTGATTGTGTCTGAATGGATCAATTTTTTCCTCCCCTATGAAGTCCCTCAAGCTCCCATATGTTAAAATTTATTTAAGCAGCTTCCTCACCTCTGGTGGCTTGTTCACGGTGGCACCCCCAGATGTTGGGGAACAAGAAATAATATGCAACAGGGGGCTGGTGCAGGGAGGTTGAAGAATAGAGAAAATGAGAACACAATCTCTTCCACACTTTGCTCAACATGCAAGGAAAAAAATTACCTTGTCCTTTTAGTGAAAGCCATTAAAGAGAAAGAGGGAAGGAGAAAGGAAGAGGAGAGTCATTACAAGGCTTTGAATCTGGAGGCCTTTTCAATCTGTTACACTCAATGTAGGTTGTCAGCAAAGAAGAAAAGCAGCTGCTCTGCTGATAGCGCAGGTACTGGTAAAATCTGCTGCGCTTCTAATGAATCCTGACAAAGCACTTTGGGAGGGGAGGCAAGCAAAAAACCACTGGCTGTTGGAGTTTGCCCTGTGGTGTGGCCTTCCTTCATCTGAACCAAGGAGGGACCTGGTGGTTCCTTCTGGGCTCGCAGGACTATCCCTGGATAAAAGCCCTGATGGGCTCTAGGCATACTTTGGCATGGAATGACTGCTTCCTTCTTGCACCCAATTAATTCCAACCACGGAGGGTGGGAGGAGGCAGCCCTGCTCCTGTATGCATTTAGGAGGAACCTCCTGAACTCCCAGAGCAGGTCTCTTGAGGTTTCAGAGTTCCCCAGGGCTTTCTGTGGAGCGTTTCCGAACTCAGCCTCAGTGGGGCTGTGGGTTGCTGGTTTAGCAGTCAGTGTCAGGTGAAGATGCTGTCATAGGATTATCCCTGAAGCTTTAGGCTCAGGATCTCTGTCCATGATTGCACCTCTTCTTGGAGTCCTAGTGGTGAGTTCATCGTGACAAAAAATTTCCAACTCAGGTGCGAGCTCTTCTATGACAAAACCGTGCCATGGAGTGAGGAGAGAGCGTGTACCTCCCCTGCTGCCTCATATTGCAGCTGGGAGCAGATGTGTTTCCTTTATGGATGGTCCTGTTGAGCCTGTCTCCCTGCAGCCAGCTGGGAAAGCAAATATTCTCGTTCAGGGCTCAACTGTTGCTGCCAATGCTGCCTTCAGCAAAGGCAACTTTTCCTTTTGTGGAAAGAGGAAAGAAAGAGTAAAGATGGACGAGCAGGGGTGACAGCAGTCTGAATTAGCAGTCCACACAGCCCAAAGATGTGTGTAGTAACCTCTTTTATGTCTTATTCTTGCCCAGGGATACCTTTATCTTCGGCAGCATGGAAGGATTTTTAATCTTCTTCGCAAAGACAATCTTTGCAGGAGGAGGAAACAATCAGCTTTTATGGGGCTGTTCACTCCTTTATTTATTTGCAAATTCTCAGCAACAGTCAAACTTGAGCAAAGGATAAAAAATGGAAATTAAAAAAAAATCCAGAAAAGGTGAACAGAAAGATGGGTATTTTTCTTCTTACTGTATCCCCCAGAATAAGAAATGGATGTCTTACATGTCTATAAATAATAGCCATCTATAACTTACCAGCATTGAGATGTAAATGAGGTAACAGTAGGAATTTCATCTCATTCAGCATGAAAAATGAGTTTCCTGTTCCAGAGAGTTTCAGGACATGCCTTTGAAGCTGGAGACAGACCCTTTGCTGGAGCAGGGAGCAGTAAGGCAGGCAGGTGACCTCCAGCTGAGCCCCCTCCTGCCACGTGAGCATCCCCTCCTGTGGAGTCTCCAGCAGTATGGCCGGGCTTCCCACCGCTAAAAAACTGGAGCGGGAAGAGGAAGGGTTCGTGTGCTGCTGAAAAAGGGATATCTATTATTCTACTTGAAGCCTGGGAAGAGGGCAGTCTGGATCTCCTTCCCTCTGAATTGTCCATATGGCAGATGTGGAGAGAGGTGAGGGGACTGTGGGCTCTTCAAGCACTGAGATGTTTTTCCTCTTGATATGACAAGTATCTGGCAGCACTTTGTATCCATCCTTGTCTCCAATTTTCCATCAAAAAGTTCGTATACAAAGGGCTCTTGACACATCTCCTGGTTCTCCCATGAGTGTTTGCAGCCCTGGCATACCAATTTCTCAAGCTCCTTATTAATGATTCCAAGGGAAATCCTATTAAAGTGGTGCTGTCAAGTTGGGTAGGACCAGCCCCTCTTCATCTGTCAGGGAGTCTCCTCTTGATTCTAACTGCCTTAAAAACACAATGAGACAAAAAAAAGAGACAAACAACATCTCAAATTCACAGCATTTGCTGGGAAAACACAGATTCTGATCATTGTTACCTAATTTTATGGTAGTTGCTGTTCATGCAAGGTTAAACCACATAGTTCAGAATCAGGAAATCAGGATCACAAAGGTGAGGATCGATCATAGTTTTGCTCCTTCTGAGAGCCCTTGTCAGGAGATGGAGGAAGACAACTACAATAAATGAGATTCCCCCAGTCCTGTCACACCCCTCCTTTTTGCAAGAGGTTTTGTTCACAACAGTATGACTGGAAACACCTCTTTGGAAAGAATCATGTCACACTTTTGGAAAGCTGCTGCTCCTGAAGAGCTCTGTGGTCTCCACTCCTGATTTCTTATATACATATAAATGGTCTTTCACAGATTCTTGGAATGATTTGGTTGGAAGGGACCCCAAAGGTCATCTTGTTCCAACCCCCTGCCAGGGCCAGGCCACCTTCTTTCTCTTATTAAAACACAGAAAAACAATTAAATCTTACAACTCAGACTGTGAGTAATCATTCTACAAACAACATACAGATACAGAGAAAAGGAATAGTTCCTGAAACATGTGGGATGTGTTCAACTAGTGAATGAACTGGGATAATCTGGGAAGACATCTGTTGGCTTCTGTGTGCTCCCCAGGAGGCACGGCTGCCATGTGCATTCTTAGCCCTAAAACCTGGCCTTGCCCACAAACCACAGGTTTAGGACTGGATTGAGAAATTCTCTAATCTTGGTGCTTCATGAGCATGGAGCATGGAGATTCATCCTTCTGCTCCTCAGCAGTGGAAAAGGGAATAACAGCATTTCTTTCCCACTGCTGACTCTCCCTGCTTTGCCTTCGCAAGCTGCTGACCTTTCCTTGGAGAAGTCCTTCTCTGATGCATGTGGTTTGTTCACCATCCAGGCTACTGACTTTTTTCCTTTTCCTGTCCAATATCTAAGTGCTGCCGTAG
The DNA here is from genome assembly GCA_013397175.1 of Platysteira castanea. Taxonomy (NCBI): domain Eukaryota; kingdom Metazoa; phylum Chordata; class Aves; order Passeriformes; genus Platysteira; species Platysteira castanea. Next base: position 4,114 of record VYXC01009949.1, read on the forward strand.
TAAATGGTCATTATAAAGCTATAAATAGTTCACAGCACTCCAATTAGGAAGCTGCACTTAATTGCATGGGGAAAAAAGACAGAGGAAAAATGAGCTGCTGCTGCAGTCCTTGATGAGGAGACCCTTGAACTCAGCAGAAGGCATTCCCAGGTCACTCCAGGGGCTGGAGAGAGTGGGATTAGATAAGGGGTTTTATTCCTGCTGGGTCAAGGGTGCGAGTAGAGAGACCTCTTAGAAATAGGTGGTGAAGTTGGGAGAGTGGGAGACAGAGTCGAGTGCTTTTGGAGCTCTGGCAGCTGAGTCTGATGTCAGAGGTGCCATTTGGGCTGTGGATGAGCAGCTTCACCCCTTCTTCCTTGCTGCTGGCATCACTCTGAATGAATGAAGCACGGCCCATGGCTTACCTTTCCCTCCAGCTACTTCATACTTAGGTCATCCAAGCGCTCTGCAGCTTCCAGGGGGTCTGGAGAGAAACCAAGGGGTGAGCTTGAAGGAGGAAATGATGGCAGAGCAGCCCCGCTTGCCCTCAGAGCTTTGCTGAAGTCATTGATGCTTCTGGAATCCACTAAAGGATGCAGGAATCCGTACATGATTACAGCCCTGGGTGGACCAGCAACCTAGGGAGCTTGATCTGCCAGCTTCTGCAAGAATGTCTCAGAAAGCAGACTACAAAAACTGCTTTGGGAAGAGTACTTGAGAGTGTCCTTTTCACATTGCTTGGCCGATGGTGGCCTTGCTTTCCAATGCCTTTGGAGCAATTTGCATGGCATTACCCACAATGCCTACAGCTGTAATGCTATTACAGCTTGGCAGCCTCTCTAACCCAATGATGACAAACACTGCAGTATTCCTTATCTGCTCTTTGCCAAAAAAACCCAGTAATTATTTGGGGGAGAGAAAAAAAAAGTGATTTGTCTGCTCTTTTTTTCCTCTTCTTCCCCTGCTTTTTTTTCTTACCTTAAAAAGGCTCTGGAGGAAGGAACTGGGAGAACAGGAAGTTTAGGAAAGAGCTGGCCTTGATGCCAACTACCTGCTTACTAGTGTGGAGACCACACTGCTAAAGCACAGCCCATGTCCTACACCTTCGTCAGCCCTTCTCCTGCCTCCTACTTCTCCTGCCTTTTTTTCTGATTCATTTATTATGAAGTAGTATTTCCTTTCATCCACTTTCATCTCAGGTTTGGGGCAGGGACGTGTGTTAGGGAGTAATGCTTCCAGGTGATGGTTTCAGTGCTGTCCTCTTCTAGGTCTATGTTGCTCTCCAGGCTTTCATGCTCATCTTTTGATAGGAAATACATATCTGAGTGATAAAATGGGATATTCTGTGCCTTCAACATAACTTATGCTTTTCTGGCAGAGCTAAGTTAGTGTTTGAACCTACGATTTTGCCCGCTAGCTGTATATTCCCTGGAAAAACACCTATAAAAGGGTAATTGCAGACCTGAGTTTTGCAATGTCGTGTTTGGTGGGTGCCTGCCTCCAGTAGAGCCCCAGGATTTGGTCCTGGGCAGGGTGGAAAGGACAGCCTCTGGAAAGCCAGGGAGACAGCGCTTTGGCAGGCTGGCAACGTGGCATTTTATCGTTGTTCCACGGCACAAACCTAGCTTTTCATTATCTTGTTAAAGCAAACAGAGCTGGGACAATAAGCTCTGTTTGCCCACGGAGAAGAATTGGCCCCCAGCACGTGGCCACTGCTGCTCCAGCCCAGGTGATGGATGACCCCAGGTGGTGGGGATGTCCCAGAAGTGGGGCCAGGTGTCCCAGGGGTTAACAGAGCTGAGTGAAGGGCTTCATGATGAGGCTGGCATGTGGCTTTTTCCAGCCTGGAGAAGCTTTCTCTTAGGGAAGCAGGGGTTGGCAGTGGCAGCATGCCGAGCTGGCCCATTGGCCACATCTCTCCAGACAGAAAATGGGAAGAATAAAGCTTGTAAAACACCCATAATAGCTCTGGGTTTGGCTCCTGCAGAAAGCCCTGCTGCTTCCCCCTCTTCAGCTCACTTCCTTTTCAAACATCCCATTGGCTCCTGAGGGACAGCAGGGAACACATGCCCGGGACAGGCTTTGCAGTAGCCAAGCATCCACACCCTGATCCTTTACGAGGGGCTCTCTGAGTCGAGGCAGAGCAAGAGTTTAGAAACCATCTTGAAAATAAACTCACAGGAGCGCATTGGGAGCTCACTGAGGTGTAAGAGAGGTAACCACGCTCCCTTGTGAAGCTGCCCCTCCCTCCTCCTCCCACTCTTTGGCTTATTAATTAACTTCTGTTAATTAAGCCTCAGCTCTCATTGCTAGAAGGTATCGGCATGTTCGGGAGCTTAGCAGGATGAAATGTTATTAGATGTTCTTGGATAAAAGGAATGCATCTGTGCTCAGAGCTTAATTTTTGGTGGCTGGCCTGTAAACTGGAGCTGGAAAAGAGAGAGAAAATTTTTAGTTGTGAATTTGTGCTGAAAGCAGTGATTTTGGAGAGAAAAAAAAAGCTGTTTTCAGTAGCAGTACTCTCCTTAACCCCTCACTGTGAGCAGCCTCTGGAAAACAGGGAGCAGCTGGTGACACAGGAGATGTTACAAAGCAAACGCAGGTGCTTTGTTTGGCTGAGATCAGCTGAAGTTTGCCTGGTTTGTGACCCCTCTCCCACGTGTGCTCAGTGCTGAGCCTTGTGGTGCCACCCTATGCTCTGGGAGAGCATCTGGCCTGGAGCGTGAGTGGGGTGTTTTCATCCCTCTGCCTCTTTGTATGAGGATCCTATAGCAATCCTATAGTGCAGCCAGGGCAGAATGAGTGTGCTGGTTTATAACGTGAGCAAACATAATATTTACCTCAGTAAGACTGCCCGTGTTTGACCAGAAGCTAAACAATTTAAAAGGAAGATTGATTTGTTACGTTAAAGGCTAAACCGGGTCAGGGTTATGAAAAGAAGCTTTAAATACCATTCACAAAAGCAACATCCCAAATCCCTGCACTGCTCTTTCAGAGCTGGAAATGTCACAAAGAGATAATTCAGGTGTTGGAGGAGCTGCCACATGAAAGTGGCTGGGATGATGTGCACTTCATCCAGCTCAATACAGCTGGACTGGGAGCTGGGATTGGAATATTCAGCTTGCTTCCAGGTTGTTGGTTGGTTTATTATTTATTTTAACTCAGGGGCAGAAAGCTGAGAATTTCCCATAAAATAAGAAGTCAGATTCAGAGGCAGCTTGTTTAGATAACAATGCAGCAACCTAAAATTGTTACACAGAGCTTATAAAAGTAAACAAAGCAAGCGTGAGAGAAATTCAAATGGTTCCTGTCCCCCACTCCAGTCAAACTTCCAGTTGCTGGGAATTCAAAGCAGCTGCGTTTGCTGCTGGAAAAGTGCTCTGCTGCATTTTTTAATAGCAGTTTCTTCTAACTGTAGCAGCCTCAGGAGCAGGATGGGGCCTTGCTCCATGGGTCAGATGGGCTGTGTGTGGAGCAGGGAATTTTGGGGAGGTGTGTGGGGGAAGCCAAAAAGGCTCTGGCTGCCTATTAGGCAGCTCATAATATTTCATGGCAGAAGAAATTGAGGGTTATTTGGCCCTGAGTCATGCAATGAATGGCCTTCAGCATGTTTCACCCATTTTCCCATGAGCAGGCTGTGACTTTTTCCGCCCCAAATGAACCATGACAAGCCCCTATCCAAACAGTAATAATAGTAGTAATAACAGTAATTATCCCAGCAGCAAAATTAATCATAAAACCCTCTTTTTTTCTTTTTAATTTGCTGCTCTCAAGAGCACTGAGCCACTGATTGCTGCCGCCTGGGCTGCTGTGCAGGGATCCTCCTGCTCCAGGACCTTCCTGGCCAGGAGCTTGATGACCCAGAGCTTGTCTGGGGTGCACTGAGACATCTGGGGCAGAATTTGGGCATTCCAAGCTGCTGGAGCTCCATATGCTTGGTCCCTTTTGCTTTCAGGGATCCCCAGTGGGTTCAGTTCTGCTGCGTGAATGCCCTCTCCCACTCACCAAATCCCAGTAGCCTTGCCAAGAGGGAATTAAATCATCCTCTGATACCACTAAAGTCATCCCTAGCCTCAGATGCTGCTCTGAGGCACTGCCCTGTGCATTCCCAAAGCTCTCTGGGTGCAGGGACATGGTGAGACACTTGTGGAAGGATGATGAAGCTCATCAAACAGGAAAGGACAACTGGGAGAGCAGCATCCTGGATTGATACTCTACTGTTTGGGAGCTTTTTCCATTTATTCTCTTTTTCCCCGTTGCTCTCCCAAAAGCAGCCTCTCTGGAAACAATGTCTTTAGAGGCCTGCTGGTGTTTCTCTATGCCAGCAGAGTCGGGAAGCTGTGTCAGGGCTGCAGCAGGAGGTGATGCTGATCCATGGTTGGCACATGGAAGGGTTCTTAACCAAGCCAAGGAAATGCAGTCCCCATCCCAATGCTATTCTGGGTGCTTAACATTGTAGCAATCCATCACTTTGTAAATATCTTCTGGTTTATTACATATTTGTCGGAAATTGCATAACTTATAATCCAATTAAACAATAATTACATTGTAATGGCTTTGTAACTATGGCATTAATTAACTTTTATTGCCCCGTAAATTAAGCATGGTATTGATATGAACTGGGAGCAGACAGCTGGCTCTGGTGGTGGCAGGAGAGGGATGGGGAGCCCCAAAAGCTGTTGGAGGAATCATCAAGGTCTGTGGTCACATAGTTGGCCTTAGCAAGAGAAAGCTTTGTCCAAGTTGTGAGCATCCTGTTCCTCCTGGGGAGGCCTCTTTCCATGGAAGACAAGGGTCCTGGTGGCCAGGGGCTCCTGGGGACCAGATTTGTGGCATTGACATGGGGCTGGTGACTCATTGAGGAGTGGGAAGATGGTTCCATGTGGGGAGAGCTTCTGCACATTGATGTTCATCCATACCAAACACCCAATTCACCCACAGTTTGCAGGTGCTCAAGAGGTGGGACCTGTGGCCAAGGTCCTCTGAGGTGCTCTGATGCCTATCATGCCTTCTCGGGGGAGGATCTGCGGCTCACCACTGGGAAAGCTTCCTCTTGAAGAGAGTTCCTTAGCTGAGGGTGGCACTTCAGACAGCCTGCTGTGGATGGCAAGGCCATGTGTTCCTGCCAGCTTGCTTGCCATGGGTAACCCATGCTGGGATAGTGCTCCTTCCCCAGTTAGTAGCGAAAGAGGAGCCCTGGGGAAGGCTGGACTTGCAGCTGCTTTGTGCACCCAGCTTCCCCTTTCCCTCTTTCAGGAGAGACATATTTATGCTTAACACTGCCAGCCACTCTGTGCTCCTCTGGCTCAACATGGGTGCTGTGGGTCACAGAATTTGGACTGTCAGGACCCCTCTACCTGTCATCCCCACCCATCTCAATCCTTGCACCCTGTATTAGCTCAGCTGGAGACAGAGATTGCGACTCCTGGGCAAGCTCCTTCCTGCCTGGCACAAAGGGCTGCAAGGAACAGGGATTTGCTTTGGGAGCGGCTTTTCAGGAAGCATGGACAATCAGAATCCTATCTGGGCTATCTACCACAGGCTTTCAGGTGGAGCAGGGAGGCAAATCTTGCCTCTGATCCTCACCCCTGTTTATGGCTTGGGATTTGGTGACTGGATGTGAGTGAGGGTGTTAGCGTATCCTAGAACAACCAATGATGCTTTATATGGGGTGAGTGGCTTTTCCTAAGTTCAAGTAGGGAACCAGCAAGTTGAATCCTGGTGACATTGGTAGCCAAAGTGAGGTGCCAAACTCAGACCAAATATAGCTACTTCATTTTGGGGAGGATTGTGTGCATCTGCGCTGATGCCCCTTGATACTTTGGAGGTGTCAAGGGAAATATTTGCAGCCTAAACCTTCCAGATTTTGGAAACCAAATCTCCAGGTCTCGCCAAGTTTGCCTCTCCTGCTCCTGAACACACAACAGGCAAGTCTGATGAAAGGTTGGAATTTATTGCTGAAGCTTTAGAAACATGTTCCTTACACCAGGCATGCTTGGAAACTCGAAAATCAGCCTGGCTGCTTGCAGAACCAGTGGAGTGATGCAGATAGGGAAATGTAACCAAAATAATTATCCTTTTGATCTGGCCTAATCTCTAAATCTCCCCACCTTCTGAACCTTGTTGAACAGCCTGTCTGCTCACTCCTGGGTTTCTTCCTCGCCAGCATCCTCCTGCTTTGCCATGTGTCTGCTCTGAACTCTGCAATCACCCAGGATGCACAAGGAGCCAGATTTGGCCGTGCCTTGTCCTAGTTTTTTTGTGCTGCTTTTTAAAAAAATTTATACAGGCATGTTCGTCTCATAAAAACCACAGTTTACATGTGCAAAAGAACCATCTTATTCATGGAAAACAACTCGCTGGGACTCAGCTCCTCTCTAGGCAGAGCAGGCAAGCCACGGCTGCTGCCGGTGGACTTCTGATCGGGATAAAACAATTATGGAGACCTGCCACCTTGTGGGAGCTGGGAGTTGTGGCAGGACCCCCCCCTCCAGCCCCTCACCTTTTGAGCAGGCTGGGTTTGGGGGCATCTTCAGGCTGGATTTTGGGATGTGCACCTCAATGGAGGCAAAGCACGAGCTGGAGGGTGGGGATGGGCAGTGCTGTGTTTGGCCTTGATTTAGACTGGGTCCCTCTGGATGCTTCTGACCCAAAAAGGGGCAGAATAGTTTTAGCCACCAAAAGAATGTTTAAAACCCACCCTCCCTTAGAAAAACAAAGGATGGGGAGAAAGAAATAAGTGAAGAGAAATGGTAGGAGGTGAGCTGTGGGGATGGGTGGTTGGGAGTACCATCCATCACGTTCACTTTCTCCCGAAGGGAATTTCCACTCTCCTTCTCCAGCCAGCATTTCAGCTCTGTGACTGCCTCAGTGAGTGCTTCCCCAGTGCCCCATCCCCTTGTCCTGGGTCAATCGTCCATCTTCTCTTGCTCCGCCGTGCTCCCTAAGGCTGTCATGGGGAAGGTGAAGAGCATTTGTAGGAGTAAAAACTGGTGTTTGTGGTAGCTTGGTTTTTCTCCTAGAGAGTTTCTGATCCTGGAAGAGAGATGGATGTAGTGAGGCATGGAAAGCACTCCGCAGTATTTCTCAGAGGCTTCCCTATTTCTGCTCCTCTCTCCTTTATTGAATTTCCATTTTCTTTTTAATTGGGGAAGTTAGCTTTTCTCTCACCTGGACGTCTATCCTTCCATGCCCAGCCAGCTTGTGCTCTCACAGCATCCCACTTTCCTGCAGTGATGGGATAGGATGTTGTTACAGGCACCTCTGACTTCAGGTGGGCACCAGGCAGCAGGAAGATCATTCCCCTCTGGCAGAATGATCTAATGTGTGAACAGCTCTAGTGACCGAGTGGGGGAAAAGAGGGGAAAAAAAAGGAGATGCAGGGAAAATATAAAATTAATTAAGTGATTTCCATAAATAGCTCTGAGCTGTTAAATAAAATACTTTTCATGTCTCATTGTTAAACATCTGCCTGGGTTTTTCCATCAGTCCAGCTCTGCTGGCAGATATATCCATTGTTTTGGTCCCCACACGTCGTCCTGGTGGCTGAAGGCTGTGCCCATGGCAGCTTTGGGAGAGGGGAAGGTGTTTATTGTCCGGCAGAACTGTGCAGATATGCATTCCTGCCCGGCTCCTGGGGCAGGAGGAAAGTGGCAGCCTGGGGTATGCCTCATGATACACCTGGAGGTGCCTCATGATACAGTATTTTGGTGCCAGAAGCAGTCTGAGAGCACCTGGCACTGCGCTGCTCCAAATCAGAGATGACAGGGTTGAGGAAAAGGAGAGAAGCAAGGGAGGACATTGGGAAAGCAAAGTGATGGCTCTTCCTCGATGAGTCCTCGGGTACCACAATCCTTGGATGGGCACAGCATGGTAGCAGCCCCTCACCTTGTGAAGGGGCTCCTGGGGTGGGTGCCACCCAGGGCTGTGATCTGAGCAGTGTGAGCAAGTGCGGCCTTACTGGGAGGAATAAAATAAAGCCCCCTCCTGAGCAGGAGAAGGGGGTAAGAAAGTAAATCTTCAAGGAAATTTCCTTTCCTTAAAGGAAATATGTTATTTCCCAAATGGCTGCAGGAGGAAAACCCCAGAGGGAGCCATGCAGACCCAGCCATGGGCACTGCGTGCACTGGGTGTCCCAGTGTCACTGTGTAAGTGGTGTCCATCTGGAAGGACCCAGGGAATGTGATTATTACCATTTATTTAAACCTTTTAAACTGGCAAGCCAGAACTTGAACCTCATCCCAGTGAAAACTTGAGTCACACAAATCCACTGATTAACTGGGAATTCATCAGACATTGAATCCTTGAAGTTTTTTGAGGTTTCTTTGGATTAGATTACTGACACCTCCTGGCTTCCCTGAGGCTGAGCAGGCGCTTCCAGCAAACCCAAGCATCCTGATCCCCCCTGTGTCAGCTAAAACATTCCAGGATGCCCTGCGTCACACTAAAACATTTTCCTGGGCTGTGGCACATGTACTTTTGACAGGGAGGGGGAGACAGGAGGAAGGAAGAATAATTAATCACCAAAGATACTTTGCTCGTTTATTTTAACAACTGGAGTTTAGCTTGAATTATTTATGCTGAAGCTTCATAATGCACTAGGAAATGCACTGCAACATATGTCATCCAAAGGATGAAGCCTGGGAAATGTGAAACCATGCTCCAGCCCTATTAAACTTGAGTTTAAGTGGGAAGTGGAGGACCTTTTTTTTTTTGCTTTCCAGCAAATTAATAATGTGTGCTGATTAGCACAAAAGAGATTAGCAAGGTTCCTCTCCATGTGCTTTGTTTCATCATCAGAAAGTTAATTAAAAGCCCTCTGCCTTCTGATACCCAGTTACAAGGCAACACTCTGGAACCTTAATCTGAGATTATGAGTTTGTTCATTTTCTTTAATTTTAGATACGAGCTGGCCAGGAGGAATTTTCAAAGTTCGGGTTTACTCACACTTTCCATACACTCCACTTTTCCCACACTTTCAGGGTGATGCTGCATGGGGTAGAGCATTTGGGCTCTCTCTTCCAGCCTGAAATTGACCTGTTTTACCCACCGAAAGCACCAAAAAGTTATTAAAATAATATGTGAAAAACTTGGGATGTTCTACAGATAAGCAGGAGTGATAAGGACCAAAAATACAGTGTGGCTTGTGAGACAGAGAGGCTCTAAAGCATTTTTAATAACAGGATAAAGCTTTGTAAAATAAGGACATCACCCTGTTACAGTCTCGTGGACCCAAAGAGATACAATAACAGAGACTCCAGCCCTAAGGGATAAATCCGTGGAGTGAGTTAACAGTTTGCTGAGCTGAGGATGAGGAAATGTCCAGTCCTGTAGTATTGTAGTGCTAGATGTAAATTAAAAATTAAATGAAGGCTAAATATCTTAGAAGCTTTGGCACCCCAGAGTATGTTCTGCCCCTCAAAAGAGACACACTGCTAGACTACTTGAAGAAAATGACATTTTACTGTGGTCCTCTGCTCATACCTTCAGCTAAGGTATGATACCTTCTCTTTCTCAAATCCCTGAGTGGTTTGTTTTCCCTCATTTGCCTTTACTTTCCCACAATTAGCGCTCTCTCCATTAAAGCTCTGGCAGAGCTGCAGGCCCCATCCACATCAAACCTGGTGCTGTCCCTCTCCCCAAGGGGAGTGTCTGGACCATCAGGTTTTACACCTGGGCACCAGCAAACCTGCCCCATGTGCCGAGTCAGGTGCCACCCAAATTCCTCTTTGAGTTCTTCCCTAAAGAAGACAAGCCAAAGTCCTTCTCCCAGCTCTCCCTCCCGGGTTTCAGCCCTCCCTTTCCAGCCCAGTATCCCAACCGCCATCCACAGAGAAACCACAAAGAAGAGAGGCTTTTGCCCAAAGACGCGGACCAAATTAAGGACGAGCCGGGAGCTCCCGGCCTTTGATCTCGCATGCGGTGAAAATAGCTCATCTGGCTGACAGCGGCTTTGCCCTCCCCTCGCCTGCCTCCACCCCGCTTAATTAAAGGGAACAAAGAAGAAGTTGCTAATTAAAAGGAACAAGGGAAGGAGGGGGGAGAGCACGTGGGANAGGGAAGGGAAGGGAAGGGAAGGGAAGGGAAGGGAAGGGGCGGCAGAGCAGCGTGGGGCAGTACTGGGACACTGGGGTTGAGAAGGAGCCGAAAGCAAAGCTTTGTTGCTCATATCCTGGTGCAGGCTGACCTGTGCTGTTGGATCCGGGAAAGGGGTGCTGCTAAAGCACCCCAAACCTCTAGCAAATTCAATCCAGGGGCAAGGGACAGCCAAACGAGCTGTCTCAGGGTTCGCGTTGCAGGACCTGGTGTGTCATGATGCTGTTTAATCACTTAGCTGCCTTCTCTCCACCCTCCAGCTGCTCTTTCCAGGATGCAGGAAAAGGTGGCCCATCGTTTTAGCTGGATGCTCACTGGGCATGGCTCTGGTGCCTCTCTCCCTGCTTATGGCAGGCCATAAAGTGGAGGTGGTTGTGAAAGAGGGACTGAAGTGCAGTTATGGAGTAAATTTGGAGACAAATGAGTGGGCAGTACTGATGTGTGAAACATTTGGATCAGGAAAGGTATTCTGTGACTTTCAGAGAGGAGAAAAACATACAGCCAGTAGGTCCAAAAACCCCTTCTAGCTGTAGTAACCTCTCCTGGCTTTACCTCATATGCTTGTTCCCAGTGACTTTGCAGAGTCTCTTCCTTCCTGAGGAAGAATGACATGCACCAGCAAGGCTTCCCAGGAATGCTCAGATGCAGGACAGCCATTCCTGCAAAGCTTCAGGTTACAGGCACCATGCATGGAAAGGAGGGATGCTCTTCAGAGGGGTACGTGGCACAAACCTGCCTGGCTGCTCCCTGTGTGGCACAACCCATCTCTAATGATGGCTCCTGCTGGAGCTCATCCTCACCCCTAAATGATCCATAAGGACTTTAAAAAGTTCAATAGAACTGGATTTTAGTCACAGTTTCTCTGGGCAGCTCTCACTTCATAGCTTTCCTGCTGCTTCACAGTGCAGCGCTTCCAATCCTCTAATGCATGTCCTGGTGGGAAGACACCCCACGTTTCACCCGCTGTCCCTCTCTGGCAGTTTCCACTGGGAAGATCTCCTTCTCTGGCACTACCCGGGCTCTCTCTTCCCTAACTTTGGGGTTGCAGGCAGGATGCATTCCCTGGGGAAGGCAGCAATGCTGGCAGTGCTATTTCAGACCCCACATCTTTCCCTGCTGCCAAGGGAGGCTGGCTCTCCTATGAAAGCTGTGCTGATTTGGGAATCAGGCAGGTCAAAGGAGCACCTCACCTTGGAATGTGTCTCCAGCCAAGGCCAAGTGAGGACGCTCAGGGAAAAGATAGGAAAAAAAAGAATGGATTTAGATCTGCTCATCCATAACCTGCCAGCAACTTGCAGTCCCCAGCAGAGGTCCATGTGCATCCTCCCATCCTATCACTGCTCCATGTATTCCCATGAATAGCATGTTCTCTGCAGGGCCAGGAGCTGGAATCAGTGATCCTTGTATGTCCCTTCAAACTCAGGATATTCCATAATTCTGTGTTCCCCTTCCAGCTGATGCTGGAGGGCCCTTTCAGAAGCACAAATCAAAGCTGTTTCCATCTTTACCTCCAAGCTGTCCCTGTGCCTGGTTTTGTGCCTAATTCATGTCTTCAGGCAGATGTGCCCTACCCCTCCATAGATAATGCCCAGCTCCCACTGAAGTTGTTCCTATCTCTACTGCCATGTGTCTGAATCCTACTACCTTACAGGCCAGTAGTATTTTTCAAGGGAGACCCTTGAGCAATTCTGCATCCTCTCTGGGAAAGTCTCAACTTTTGGGGGGTATTTTTTGTGTTTTTGTTATGATGGTGATGATTTTTCTCCTTGTTGTCTTCCCTGTGAGTTGTCCTTCATCTACTGGCAACCTGATGTTGTGCTGATGGACAATCTGACCTGACATCAGTGGGGTCGAAGAAATGTTAAAAAAACCCCCAAAAACCAAACCCAAAATTTAACAATAAAATAAACAGCCAGGGCTGGCAGAAGGAGAGTAGAGAATCAGAAGGGTTACTCAGGGAGCTGAGCAGCTGCCGGCAAACAGAGGGGTGAAAAATCAACACAGGATGGAGAGAGGGCAAAAATCTTGTGAAAGCCAAGGAGAAAAGGAGGACACAGGGAGTTGCAGGGGAGCAGGAAGAGTTTGTGAGGGCCTCGGGGGAGATTTCCTCAGTGTTGCTCCACTCCATCTACATGTGCCAGGAGTAGCAGGGATCCCACTGTAGCTCAGCACTACTCAAATTATCCTGGGCTCCAGGGAAAACACCACTCGCAAATATTGTTTGGAAAAATGCATCGTGTTCCACCTGTCTTGCCATTACAAATAGAGGAGTGACAGGAGACAAGGGAAACATCAACTTCCATGCAGGCACCATGGAGGAGAATGGCAGGAAGGGTGGGGGGACACAGCCCATCTCCCTGCCTCCTTATCTGTCATTAACCCAGGTGCTAATGAAGTGCAACCAGACAGCTTCCTTCTCCTGATGGAAAGCTCACAAGGAGCACCACTGGCTAATAAGGACATTAGAGGCTGATATCTCCCTTGTCATCCTCCTATCATTTTAATATCAGGTTAATTTCACTATAATGTAGATTAATTGGCACCTGTCTACCTGAAAATTCCTCTGACAGTCAAAAATATTTTTGTTTTTCTGAAATTGTATTTCCCACCCAAATAAAACTGTTTCCTTGGAAGAGAGGTGGAGAAAAGGGGTGTCTCTCTGCTGCAAACCAGAAACAAGACCCAGACAGAGGCTGAGCAGGAGGAAAAAACACATTTCATTATTCAGTGAGGAAATTCATCTTGTCCATTCCCTCACTGGGCAAGTGCCATTCCCTCTTTGCTCAGTGTGATGGCAAGGCAGGATGAAAGGAGGCTAAATATGGTGAATGATGTGAGGAAAAAGCAGGGGCAAGCGCCATCGAGTGTCTGGCCCTTCAGACTAAAGGAGCCCAAAGCCCTTCTCTTTGTAGATATCTCTTTGCTCATTTTCCTCCTGGGGTGAATTTGGCAATTCCTTCATTTCCATATGGTGAGCAGCCACAATCCAAGCCCTTCCTGTCCCACTGTTGTGCTGCAAGGCTGGAAAAGGGAAGGATAATTGCACGGATCCAGACGCTGGCTGTGTCCAACTGAGGTAAAAGTTGTGATGGTGTGGAAAGGAGCTGTGAGGGAAACCTCCAGCTCCTCTTTAGAAGGTTGTCAGAGCAAGGCTGGGTGGAAAATCCAACAGAGGAAACCAACACAGTCTTCTGAAAGCTGTCTAGAAGTGGGACAGCGAATCTGGCACAATGGTTGGTCTATCACTGCTTTGAGACAGGAAGGGTGATTCAGAAAGGGAAACAACATTGGAGGAGTTTTGCAAATATCTTTCCAAATTTGTGGACCAGACTGCTGGGGAACCCATCTGGGCTGAATAGTCCAAGGTACAGCTGTTTTGTTGGTGCATCCACGTACAAGTGGATGTAGGTGGGGAAGGTGCATCCACGTACAAGTACAAGCGTAGGTGGGGAAGGAAGCCCAGCCGTGAGGAGCAAGGATTGGCTTGGCCATGGATCTCAATCCGTAGGCAATATGGACACATCTGACATCTGCCAATGGGCCGAACTCAGGTGCAGCTGGTGACAGCCATGACAGCTCAGGCAGGACTTTGGGATCAATGATTTTCTGCTGTGAGAAATATTTTCCACCCCTGAGCATGCAATTCTGAGGTAATGCTTCCTTTTAATAAGGAAAAAACCAGGTTTCTGCAACCTTGGATGTTCTTCATGTTTCTCATTACTGGTGCCCTAATCATGTCCCCAGGAAGAAAAAGCAAGATCCTTTTACACCTGACAAATTCTGCTGCTGTTACTCAGTGCTGCTTTCACACCACTTCCCAAGCCTGCCAAGACACCCTTGAATCTGTTTAGAAAAGGTTAGGCTCCTAATTAAGAAAAACTATTCCCCCCACCCTAAACCTGAGGGAGAAATGTAAAAAAGTTTGTGAGCTGGGGTTGGGTCTATTATTACTCTTTCTCCTTTCCCTGTGTTATGAGACATGTGTCCCACTTTTCCCTGGGGAATCCGCTGCTCCTGCGGGCCCCATGTGCTAGTGTGGATATGGGACAAGAGGTTAATTCATAGCCCTGTGATGCACAAGCTTTCCCTTTGCACAAATATTGATCCAAGGCTGTTCAAATATCCATCCTGGCTGGAATAGCAGCAGTTTGATATTGCTGCTGGAGATGCAGAAGGACATCGGGGGAGAAGGGAGCAGGGAAAGAAAGGAGAGCTGGGTAGAGCTGCAGGTTGGGCATCTGTGTTCTCACCTTCTCCCTTCCCTTCCCAGCTTAAATATCTTTTATTGACATTTGTCTCACTGGGCTGAGCAATCTTTCAAAGGAGAGGGAAGCAGCAGCGTTGTTCCACCCTGGGCATTCATTAGATGATACTGTTTCACCACTTGAGTTGTCTGAGCTGCCTGGGCAGTGTTTAGGAGAAGGTTAAATAGAGCTGTTGAGTTCCGGGCAAATAAATCTCCCTTTGCCAGCTCAAAACAGGAGAACTTCTGCTCTCCTGCCTCTTGCCCAGAAGAAGAGCAGTCAGAACAGCTCCTTTGCTGAAGGAGCGTGAGCAGGGCTGGTTCTGTCCCTCAGCAGCACAAAACCAGTCAGGCTGAGGAGACGCGAAGGTTTTAACCCCAGTGGGTTTTGAACATGCCCTGCTTTAGGCAAAACGCCTGCTCCCTCCGCCTGGTGGGCTCCACCTCACTCCACGCCAGATCTCTCTGGAATTCTTTCTCTGTGAGTAATAATGAGGAACCTTTGTAAATTAGCTGATTAGTCAGCTCCCCTAATTAATTAATTACTCTGCTCTGCTTTCACTTGTGCTCTCCCGTTGTTTTCCCAACCTCAGGTTGAAGGAATGAGCGCACACAGTGGCTGTGCCAAGATCTTATCCTGCTTTGAAGGCTTTAAACTTGCATGATTCAGGCGTGTAGGGCTGACACATGGCCGACCTTACACAACTTCTCTCTTTCAACCCTTTTGTGCTGAGTGCTGTACCTGCCTCCTGTGCCAGGGACTGGGAGTCTCCAGTGCCGGCTTATGCAACCGTTCCCTCCTCCATCCCCGCTGCCAGCAGCTATTCCCGTTAAACTCCAATCCATCTTCCTGCTCCGTGTGACATCTTGCCATTGCCTACGGATCCAGCAGGTTTCCCCCAAAGCTGGAGGAGAGGGGATGTGTTGTCTGGAACTAGTGAGGTGTGAAGGCACGATAACAGCCGTGCAGGGTCAGACCAGGTGTCTCCCAAACACAAGATCCTGTCTCTGATTGTGCCAATGGCGTGTTCCTGGAAACCTGTATAAGTACTGGGTCAACAGCAGCGGGGATTCTCCGGAATATTTTCCCAGCCTCCTGTGGTTTGTAGATCAGGGACCTCCTCACCCACAGCGATGTGTTTGTACATAACAGCTTCCGCACAAAAGCTCTTGGCAAGAAAAAACCAGATCTTTTTATAAACTTTTCTGAGCTCCAGGCAGGCACAATTCCTCTGTTGAGGAGTCCCATGGCATAGAGGCAGCCTGGGTACAAAAATAGCTCATTTCATTTGTTCTGAACTGGTGAGCTTCCTCTGATGCCCCAGTCCTTGCTCCAGGAGAGATGGAAACAGCTTTTCTTGTGATTCTCAGATCTCTGTCATACCCCTTTCCAAAGCTGAGGAGCTCTTACCTAGCTAACATTCCTTGCTCCTTTGATCATCTTGTTGCCAGCCTCTGAAGCTGCTATTCCCTGAATCTGAGATAGTTACCCTATAACCTTTGGATGGGGAGGAGGGGTACACAACTTCATGGAGGACTCAAGGCTGTGACAGCACTTTCTGTGTTGTCTTTTGCTCTTCCCCCTCTGCAAGTCTTTTCCTTGATCCTCCGTGGAAATTTATGGGCATGGTAAAAACCTGAGAGGGTCAAGGAGAGGAGGCTGTCTTGGTCAGGGGGGGCCCAGGAAGGGACACTGCAGGGGGAAGGTTAATGGATTGTGAAAGAGAAACAAGCATTAATGAGAGAGGGGGAAAAAACAAGGGAAGTGCCAGGAAAAAAGTCTCTGATAATCTTCAGATGGACATTTTCATGTGGCTTTGGCTGTTGTCCGTGTGGTACATCTTCTGTCCCTTCTGCAGGGAAGGTGTGGGAGATAAGCAGGCACTGCAAGTCACACCACAGTAGAGACCTTCCCCTCACCAGGAGCTGCACAGAGGAAGCTGGTTTTATTCTAGCAGCATCTTGGACCCTCTTCTGAGGTATTTTGGGGTGACTATAAATGTAGGTGCCACACAGGGGTTACTAAGCAGGGACCTTCCTCACCCCAGACTTGGTGTTGGCTTTGAGGGTACTGTTAAGACTTTACTCTTTTGTTGCTGTCACATCATCCTCGTGAAGGGCTCAGTGATGATCTCATCTGTAATCAGGGGCAGGATTCCCCCCACCCCTGCTCCTGCCTTTCCCATTTACAGATAGAAATGGAGTCTGTGGTATGGACCCTTAAGCTGGTTAGACACTTGAGACTTGGAAGTCTTAAGCACATTAGCAGCTGGAGGTCCATTATTATTCATTGAATCTCTCCCAGGCCGATTGGAATCCTCCTTTTAATTGTGTGCATTTCCCTCTGTCCTTTTATCACGGAAGAGAGAAAGAAAAAGGGCGAGAGACACAGCAATCGTGTTATCTCATTACCCATCCTGGCCCTGGAATGGGACACAGGCTGGAGTCTGCTCCAGCAAAAGGAGGGAGAGGTGCCCATTTTACATATTAATGGCAAAATGACATCCCCCCTTCTATGTCCCTTAGCACGACACAGTTAATAATTCACATTTCATTAACACGTCTGCATGGCCTTACAGTGTTTCCCTTCTGTCAATGAAGAGATACTGGGAAGGCTTAGAGGAGTGGGAATTGGGGCAGGACCAGCTGAAGCAGCTGCTTCAGGCTGGACTTGAAGCAGAGAAGCTTTCAGAGCAGGGGAGTTTTGGGATCTCCTCTGTATGTTAATGTATTAGATGTACTGGGGTTACAGCTCCTCACCAGCTCGTAAGGAAGCAGAGAAGGTCCCTCCAGCAGGAGAATGCCTGATAATATCCTGTTGGTCGAACAGGAATAGGGGAGGAGAACTGTTGTGGACTGTCAAAACCTGGCCTGGCTGTAGTGATAGAGGGGAGGGAGCTGGGAACAACAAAGCAGGACATCCCCACACTTGTAGGTCAGGCCCTGAACTAACCACACTCTCAGTGCACCAAGCCACTGGCAGGAGTGGTTTTAAAGGGGGTTAAAAAAACACACCCTCAGAGAAGTTGGCCATACAAGTCCTGCTGCCAGCTTAAAGAATTTTACATGAGGAAACTTGTCTCTTGAGCTTGGTTTTCCACACACTGAAACATTAATCAGCTTTTGAACCATGTACCATATGAAATATTCATCTTTTCTCCTTGTGAAAAACAAACCAGAAACCCCAGCTATCTTCAAAGCTGTCTCGTGGCGTTCCATGCTCTGATCCTTTAGGAATTGCTGTGTCATTTTCACCTAAGTTTATTCTGTGATTGCTCAAGAGTGAGGGAGCTAAAAATCTCTTCAAGAGGGACTTTACTGGTGTGTCTGGGTTCAAGAGAAAAATGGGTTTTGACTTGGAATTTGCTGGCCAGACCCAGGCTGGTTTTGTTTCCCTGAAGGAGAAGAAAGGGGTTTAATGCCATTTTCAAACCTAATTTCATGGGGAGCCAATTCATGCTGTGGTCCATCGGCAGGTGATTTCTTGATTAAAATGTTTGAAGAGAAAGCAGCTTAGATCAGCCCCCCGTGAAAGGGGAAAATTCTGTCCTGCTGGTCCTTTAAACTGGTGGAAAACCCTTCCCCAGCAGGCACTGATGTCTTTCAGGAAAAGTAAGAGGCATGAGACTTGCAGGGATGATCTTCCCCTTCATAGAGCTGGGTAAATATATCCTTGGCAAGGCTGCTTCTCTCAAACTTATTAAACTACGTGCACTTGGAAAGTACCCCTCATAAATAAGTGTAAAACAAAAGAAAATAAAAAATCAGATATAAAATGTCCCTTCCATTAGCAGACCTTAAGGCACTTTTAGAAACATTGGATGAATGAAGTCTCTTCCTTGCCCTGTCTGGGGTAAACAAATCCATCCTGTCCTTCAGCTCGATCTTGCAGTAATGTCATAATCCCACCTTTATTACATCACTGTTGTCATGGAAATAACTGTGATTTCATAAAGTCTCTGTAATGACTTTACCACAAGATCCATTAGGATGGGAAGATGGATTGTGAAGGCTAGAAAAATGCTTTCTTTAAGCAAATGCGTGCTGGATAATTAGCAAATGTGGCAAAGGGAAGGAATGGAAATTGGATGGGAAAAAATAAATGGATCCATCTTTAACACGGGCTATTTATGAACATTTCTTTGATTTGGTTTCAAATGGCACAGAGGCACTATTATAATATTCCAAATCAGTCTAGAAGTCCCATACTTCAGGGCATAGTCAGCACATGTTGAACAAAAAGCTAAGCCCTGCCCTAACCTTTTCACTCTGAGATTCTTCAGGGTTTGAAATAAAGGTTTTGGGCTTTCCCTGGTGGCCCAGGAACCTCCTGCTTTACCTTTGCCTGCCTGAATGGAGGAGCAGTTGGACACATGCTGAAGAGGAAGATCCTGGGGCTTGCCCTGGCCAGGAAGCCTTTTATGTCTCCAAGGTCTTTGGACTTGCCTGAACTAGGGAGCCTGGAATGGGTTACCCCTCTAAGGCTGGAGAGGTGCTTGATGCTGGGACCCTGGGCATCTGGAGGAGGCAGATGGTGGGATTTGGATGAGCAGGAGCTGGGATACAAAGTGGCGAAGAAGCTCCTTTGGCTTGCTTCTCATTGAAGTGTTGAAGGAAGAAGGCTGTGGAAATTCCCTGTGAGTGTTCAGAGGTGCAGCGCTGGATGCAATTCCTGGTTGGAATGCCTGTGGGTGCCCCTTGCATTGCACCCTCAAAATACAAGCGGGTGGCTGCTGCCCATTTCCCTGCAAGGAAACGTGGGCAGGTGATTAAAGGTTTGATGGAATATCAGAGCTTCCTGAACAAGAGTCCTGAATCTCTCAGAACTCCACACATCAAAGTGACCTTGCACTAACAGTTCATGCATGGAGGAATTCCCACTCTGGTTTCTTCTCTCCAAGAACCTTCTGATGCAGATGGCTTTTTCCTTATTTCTGCTTCCCTCAGGAGCATTTCAATCCCTTATTGAGATGTATTTATTTTTAATTTCTGAAGAAAAATACTGTATTTGTGATGGTGAGGCACATGTTGCTCGCTGAACAGCCTGGTGCACTGTGATGGAGGAGGCAGCAAAGTGCTGGCAGTGGATTGCACTCTGACCTGTGCAATCCCTTCCCTCCTGTCCCAGTGCCCTTGTGGCACAGCTGTCAGCACCACGTGCAGCCAGCCCCTGGGAGACACTTGAGCTCAGGGAACAGGGAGGAGCAGGGCACCAGAGTTCAGGGAGGAGCTGCGGGAACACCGGGCTTGGGAAATGCGCAGGCACCGCACAGAAATGCTCAGTTGAGGGCTGCTGGTTCAGTGCTGAAACACCTCTCGGTGAGCAGGGGCTGCTTGTGCTGCCCTTCCCTTCAGGGTTCAGCATCTCTTCAGCTCCTCTTTGCCAGCTCTGCCTGGCATGGGAGCAGAGATGCAGAAAAGCACTCATGAGCTAATTGAAGTGGTCACATCCTCGCCAGCAGCATTTCCCACTTAGCCAAATTTGATCTAAAACTAATCTCCTAGTCAAGACAAATCTCTTCTCTGCAATCCTCTTATTATATTTACATATTGGAATCCAGGGATGGTTACTGAGTTGGGCCATGGTGAGACGTGTGGGGATGGCTCCTGAAGTCCCTGGTGCTGCTGGCTGGAGAGGGTACAAGGCACTAGTGACTCCTGCATTCCCTAAATCCCTGTCTCCTCTGAAGGTCTGAGGAGTGGAGTACTGGAGCCCACTTCAGCTGCTTAAAGTAGTCTTCAGCTGACAATCTGACTGTTCCTCCTGGTACATGAAAAATACCAGCTAAGGAAAGAAAGCCCTGTGGTTGGATTCGACACAGATGCATGATAATCAGTGAACATTATCTTGTTAATCAGATCTTGCCTAACTTTAATTGCCAGCGCTGTTATTGACTGCTGTCAAGCCCATGATGGAGACAGAACATGACTTGGCTTTGAGAAATAAAAACTTTTGGTGATTAATTATTGCTGCCGGTCACGTGCAGTTGTTAATGATCTCCTGGGATGTCTGGCTGGAGTGGGATGAGAAGGTATGAGCCCCTTGTCCTGGCTGGGCTCCAGCTTTGGCTGTGCTGCTTGGCCAGACACAATTCTTACTGCGCCGTCAGTCACCCATTGTGGAGCGCTACGGTGAGAGCAGCCAGCCTCAGGCTGTGCCAGGAGAGGTTTAGGTTGGATATTGGGAAAAATTTCTTCATGGAGAGGGTTGTCAAGCCCTGGAACAGGCTCTTCAGGTAGAGTCACCATCCTTGGGGGGATTTAAAAGTAGTGTAGATGTGGCATTTGGGGACATGGTCAGTGGTGGCCTTGGCAGTTCTGGGGAATGGTTGTACTTGATGATGTGAGAGGACTTTCCCAATCAAAACAACTCCATGTTCCTCCCTTCGTTCTGGCAGGGGGAGAACAGGGTAATGTGTGGTCTGAAACATCTGTTGCAGTTCATAAAACCAATGTGTTATGGGAGAGGGAAATATTCCTGTCTGCCAAAAGTGTAGTAAAGCAGGTGACCATCGCTGCTGACAGGAGGGAAGAGATTGGCCCAGCCAAAATGGGAATCACCTCACCCCTTCCCATGTGAATACCTCGGCCCCACCTAAACCAGCTCTTGGACACACCCCAAGTTGCCCTCTGGTGCTTTGCTGGAAAGCAGCAATATCCCAGTGCTGACTCACAGACTAGGGATTGGGAATGCCACATCCTGGCACTCAAACCCCCAGCTCTGCTTCCACTTTTCATTCCTTCTAACATCACTTTGGGACTCACCACCCTGGGCCATAGAACTTTAGCACAGAAAGATGGTCAAGAGGGTTTTTTCCCCAGCTTTGTACCTGAGTTTGGAAATAGGGCACCAGGGAAGGAGGTAACTTAGGTTTTCATTTTTTTCAGTTAAAAAATATTATTTAAAAGAAACCCACATAGATCAACTGAAATCAGAAACAAACCTCCACATTGAGGGTAAAATGAAGCTTTTTGATTCACCTTGAAATGAATTTGTTGTCTTCCAGAACATTGGTTTTGGGGTGTGATTTTTTACACTGCTAATGAGGTCCTGGGGTCTGAAGAATTGGTACTGTATTGACACCTCACTCCCTTTTTGTCTGATCCAAGCTCTGCAGAAGTCAGTGGAAAAGAATGCCTTTAACAGGAGTCAAACCAAGCCTCTAATCTGTGTTTTGTTTGGGCCTGGCTGAAAGATGTGGGGATCCTTTAGGATGTGTTATGAACAGAGTCCTATTTTAACAAACAGTGCCATCTTCTTCCTTCCCTGAAGTCTCTTCTTGGGCAGCTCTCAAGCAACAGCAATTTATTCAGATGGACTGCTAAGGGCTGGAAGTTCTGCCTGTTTATTACCAGGATGTTTTCCTCGTTAAACATGTTCTGCTTTTGATGAGGTCTGTAAGGAATGCTACCTTTGCCAGTGTGGTGATGTTTGATGGAGTAGCCAAGGAGCAGCAGGACAGGATGTATCCTGCCTCCTTGGCTGCCCATGCCATCCAGGAGAAGAAATCCTTCCACTGGGAGAGGTGTCCCTGCACCACCAAGTGCGTGTGCTGCTTGTTTATGCACTCACTTATCCTATCAGCAGTAAGAAATGAGCCTTTTGGCAAATCACCAGAGACTGAAGAACTGCTCCCTGCCAGGCCTGAGGCTGAAAAATGTTTTAAGCCAAGTCCTGATCTTGAACTTACCCTGCTGTGCTCACTTTGGAGCAGCTTCTGAGACAAACACCTTATTTACCACCCACAGATGAGTTGCAGAGGTACCCCTTTTGGTATCTCCAAAGAGGGATCAGACATGTCCTGGCTTTCTCCCCGTGTTTAAATGGATTTGGATCATGCAATTTGCAAAATACCCCTTAGAAAGTGGTAACATATTACTGGCATAGGGAGCAATTGTGTGTCTAAGTGCGGTTTTCTTAGGTACAGTCACCTTCACACTCCTCAGTGTATCTATAAAGGGCACCCTGGGTCTCACAGAGTGGGATGGAGAAGGGAGAACATGGACAACTTTTTTTCCCTGTAGGATGAAGTTCAGGAAGGTCTGATTTGTCTTCTGTCCTGACTAAAAGCATCCAGCTGCTGCCATGATTTTACTATCAGAGCCTCTGTTCTAGGCAAGGGAAACAACCAACATCCCTGCAACTCCCTTCCCTCTCCCTAAGTTGTAGAAGTTGTGTCTGCCCCATCCCTGGAAGTGTTCAAGGCCAGGCTGGATGGGGCTTTGAGGAACTTGGTGTAGTGGAAGGTGGAATTAGATGATTTTTAGAGCCCCTTCCAATCCAAACCATTCTGTGATTCTAATATACCTGGCTCAGGGTTTTCCCTTGCCTGCCGAAGATGTGGTACATCTGTGAATGCACTTGTGTATCAGTCTTTAAGGATGATGGGGCTAATTTGCCGTATGTTGTACTCTTATTTTCCCTATCCTTTGGTTTCCCAAGGAGCATTCCTGCCACACGGGAGTCCTACATTTGCGTTGAGCAGCTGCAATCAACCCCCTGTCTCGGCCCGTGTGGTGCCTGCGAATGGAAGGAGCGGATCATGGACATTCCGAGTGCAGCTCCCAGCTTGTGCAGCAAATGCACGAGGCAGGGGGTCAGCCTCGCGGATCTGAACAGCCACTCCTGACCTAAACCTCAGGCCGGGCTGTGAAACCAGCTGAGACTTGTTCCTACAGCACCGCAGGCTTGGAAATCAAAGTGAGCTCCAGGGAGCACATGAGCACCGTTCAGAGAGTCGGGAGGAGCTGGTGGATCTGATTAGCCTGACATGCCAGCAGGGGAAAGCATGGGATCCCTCCATCCCTTAATACGCCCCTCTCCAGCCCCAGCTCTAATAACAGCTGCCTTGATTTGCGCTGGGAGAAGGGCAAGGAGGAACCAATGGGCTGGATTTTTTCCCTGCTGCCTCTCTGCAGAGGGGCCACTGTGGGTCTGAGAGATCAAGAGCTTTCCCCAGAGTCAGGCGTTGGAGGTATTGTAGCCCTGAGCAGCACAATCCTTTCCCTCTTCCCTTTTCTATTTTCATTTCATCACCATGCTCAGGACTGAGTGGTAACAAGCAAGTCCCCAAATAACCCAGTCTGCAGCAGAAGCCTCACTTTTCTGCGGAGAGGAAAATCTGTTTCTAGCATAGTTCATCCCCATGTGTGTCCTGCATGACCCCATAGGAGCTGTGGGCTCTTTCTAGGGGTCTGGGACAAGACCCAAAGTGAAGCAAATCTGTCTGAATTCACCCCATGGGGTTCACAGTCCCACAAACCAAAAGTCTGAAAAATACCTGACTTGGAGTCCCGAGTGCAGTAAAAGGCCTTGGGAATACACAGCCAGTGATTTGTGTGAGGGAGGATTTTGCTGAGCAATAAGGATTCAGACAAACTTGCAGAAGTGGAAGTGCAGCTTAACAGCAGAGCTGGGTTCATTTGTCAAGCCCCTTCCTTGCTTCTGTACTTAGGAGAGTGAAACAATAATTGGGAGCAAAGCTTAGGTTAATCTACACTGAGAACATGATATTCAGTAGCTTTATTAAAAGGGGTGGGGAGGGGGAAAGCATGGGACTGCTTTGGCTCATTTTAATTTTCAGCTTCATCTTTGGTGCTCGCATGTGTTGGAAAATAACCCTGTGCTCCACTGACTGTGTGAGGAAGGAATCTCAGCTGGAGAAAATGGAGCAGTTACTCCCTTTCAGAGCAGCCCGCTAATTGTGAAAGTGCCATTAGACAGCCTGTGGAAGAAGGCTCTTAGGTGTGAAAACTGCTTTTCCCTATGCCAGCTGGAAAGGCCAACATGGCATTTGCAAAGCCCTGGTGACCGTCATCGGTATGAAACTTCCCTCTCCCCCTTTCCAAATCCAGCTCCCTGCCAAGCTGTCCCCAAGCATCGTCACCTTCCTTTCCTCTGCAAGCCAGGAGAAATCTGTTTTCTCCCTCATTTGCTCTCACAGGTGGCTGCTTGTTCCAGCATGGATCTTTACTGAACCCAGTGGTGTCTTTCCCGTTGGTTTGATCCATATGATCCGGGAAGCTTTTCCAGGTCAGTGTTCACCCAAGAGACGGAATAAATGCCAGTGTCTTCCAAGTCAGGTTGTTTTATCGAAATAGAAGTAGAAGGGAATATATTGGAAGGGTGAGGAAGGCTGGGGGGGAGGGAGAACGTCTCCTCCCCTTCTACACAGGTCTGGTCAGGCTGCACTTGCACAAGCTGATAAAGGGCTTCACAGGTGTTAGGTTGTCCCTTGGACCCCTCAGAGGAATTATAGGGCCATAACTCGCAGCTGTTGTGGTGGGAATCTCCATATATACAAGCACCTGTCAGACATTTATTCCTTATGTATTTTTACAGCAGTCTTTACAATAGGTAGACAAAAGCTCCAGCTGCCTCTAGTGACCTTTTAATCACCAATGGATGCCTTCAGCTAAAAGCCCTACACCTGAGGTGACAAATACCCAGCCCATTGCTTGGAGCCCTTTGGCTTGATGGGGGTTGCATGACTTGTTCTGTCACCTGTGGAAAGGAGAAAACACAGTTCTCCATCCTCTATGCCTGTGGAGAAAGCAGTTCTGGAATACAACAGGTGTGGCAGTGTCTTTCCTGAGTCAGGAAAATGATGGCATGGAGTTATTTTTTATTAAAGCACCTCTGGTGGGTACTTGGGTACCATATTCACCAGTTGGTGTGAGGGCAGGGCGTTGGGGAAGGCAGGCTGCTTGCCTGCAGTGATGTTGGGGGATCAGTTTTCCCTGCTGCACAGTTTGGGAGAATCTTTTTGCTTGTATTTGTACCAAAGGAATGGACAAGGGGTGGTCCACTGAGGATGGATGGTTCTGTTCCAGCAGTGCTGGTTCCCAGTGTGGATAATGGAAAGGCATACATTTCTTTGCAGGCTTTCAGAGGAGCCCTTTGGAGGTCTCCAAAACTGAGATAGACCAAGTTCTACTCCAGCAGACACCCAGACTGCAGGGGTTCTGATCTGCCTCTCTAAATAAAGCCCGGTATCAGCCAAAACAAGAGAGTTACAGTAGTTTGCTCTAGATAAGTGGCTTAAGAAGAGCCTAAACTTTTGTTCTCAGGGAAGTGCAGGTCTCCTTACCAGGTTGCCTGGAATTGCAGGGAACAGAAGTAGGAAGGAGATAAGCAAAGAGCTTGGTGCTCTAAAAGCTGAATAACTGTGTCAGAGTTTCAACAACTGGAAGATGATGTATGAGCATGTAGAGAGATAAGGGCATGGGAGGTCCTGAGATGGTCTCATGCTATTTTAAAGGAGAAAAAAAAAAAAAACAAAACAAACCGAAACTGTATGCTGGAGTCCCACATACACTGTAAGAAAAAACATTCAGGTTTTTTGGAGCTCTCTTCCGAGATTCCCACTTGCTGAAGAGAGGCAAGGGCTTTGTGTTAGTGGAAGAGTTGGGCTTCATGTGACCAAGTGAAGTCACCTTAGTAAAGGCCTCCTTCTTGCCCAACAGGGGCTTCCCATGTGGATTTTATTTCCCATTTTAATGGGAAATTGAGAAGAAATTGGATTAAATTTCCATTTAGCAGCATTGCTGCTCCTCACCTAGGTTTACAAATCACGTATTTTAGAACCTAAAACAAGCACTGCCATGCAGATAATGGGGTTGAAGTGTCAAACATCTTTGTGCAGGATCTCCGGGAATTCCAGATTGTTAATGGGCTCCAGCAGAATTCAAATTCAAAGAAAGGGTCCAGCATGGAAGTTTAAACAGAAGCTGAAAGCTAGCATCTGGCTCAGAGTATGGAAAGAGCAGGCTGCTGTGAGAGTGTGTTGGACTTGCTCTATTTTTATTCCCTTTCCCAATATTTCTGCTGATGAGCACAGCCTAGGCAGGAGATGGGTTGGATGGATTTTAGGTGTGACACTGAGCAGCCACACTGATGTCCCTTTGCTTGCACACCTGGTGACAGTATCACCATCAAGCCGACAGCAGAGAAAGGTCTTGCACTGATCCTTTTCCATAACATCCCTAGGAAATCCAGGCAGGTTTCTCTTGTAAGGCCTCCTCCAGGTTTTTTCGTCCATGAGACACAGCTCCTGGGAGCTTCCTGCTCAGCTAAGAGCTGGGTTAAATTCAGTGTTCCCAGGAAATGTCTCTTGATATATTTTACAGTTTAATATTTGTCCTCTGTGAAGCATCTTCCTTTCATGCTAAATGTGCACCTATTATATGCATGGCTTATTTTCAAATTCCTGCAGGAGGCTGGAGGCTCAGTCTGTCTGTAGCACAGAGGAATGCATTCCTCCAGCAGAAAGGCTCCCAGCTTTATAGAACTCTCAGCCCTGGGAACTGGATTTTCCCTGTGCCTCCTGGATTATTTGGCTGCATGTGCAGGCTTTTCCCAGGTACAGGCCATGAGCATTAGCCAGAAAAAAAAACATTCTGGAAGGGCAGTGTGTTGTTTTTTCCACGTGCTGGGGAAATACTTTATCTCTGGATTTGGAGACGTGACCTCCTGCAGTGACTCTGCAGATTTAGGAATCTTACCCCACTGACTGATTGTTTTAACCAACTTGCCAGAGCTTGATTTTCCCTTTTTAAAGCCTGGCTTATTTGTCATCAGCTCTGGGGTCCTGCTAAAAGAAGAAAAAACCTGAAAAAACCAACAAGTCCTAGACTTTTACTCTGCTGATAAGAGTTTGGGATTGATTTAGGACTGGAGGCTGTAGATGTCCCATCCCTGGAAGTGTTCAAGGCCAGGTTGGATGGAGCCCTGAGCAACTTGACCTAGTGAGTGGCATCCCTGCCCATGGCTGGAGGTTGGAACTGGATGATCCTTAAGGTCCCTTCCAACCCAAATTATAGGTTGGAATAAAATCTGTGATTTTATTCAAAAATCTCCTCCAGTGCTCCTGAATTTCAGTGCAAGCTATATTCTCACCTCCTTTGAAAACATCAGTTCCTGTTTCCATGCTCCCACTTTTCTCTTGACAAGAATCTGACTATGCAGGAGATCAATCTCATCTTCCCCTGTGGAAAATGGACAGCCCAGAGAAAATTCCCAGGAGAAATGACAGGTACAAGGTCATGGTGGGAAGCTCTTCTTGCCCCGAGCTGCTCCACAGTGGAGATCAGGACATTGATTTGGCACTGCGGGGGTCCCACCAGGAGCATTCCCAGTGCAAACCAGTTCTGACCATGACGGACTCATGGGAAGGTCACTCTCCCTCGCTGCTTGTTTGGGGCTTGCAAGACAAATGTCAGATTTGAATGACTACACTGTGAGCAGCCAGTGCAGAAAATCAATTAAAATACTAAGCAGCTTAGAAACAGGAGCTTTAATTACTCACAGACAGATCTTTAAAGGGGAACAAAGCCATCAGCCTGGAGTAAGGCCTCCTCTGCCCTTGGGCTTTTTATTCCAGAAGTCTCAGGATGTCTCCATGGAGTGTTTTCCACACATCCTGAGTAGGTGGCTGGATCTCTCTGCTGCTTGTTTGAGGGTGTGTGAACTTTGTCACCCCGGGACAGTGCTGGGGCAGGGGCTCCCTGCAGATTGGGGGTGTCTGGTGGTGGCCAGGTGTTGGCAGCTGGGTTTGCAGCAAGGGATGAAGCTGCCTGGCAGGGTGTCCCCATCTCTGTGACTGGGATTGGGGCTTCCCATCCACAGTGAAGGTGGCTCAGTGAGCATTTTGTTTATCAGTGGTTTGGGTCTGCAAGCCCAGGAGACAAATGATGCTCCAGCACACACAGACTTCCTCACAAAATGATGGGCATTAGAAGGAAAAAAAAACCCATACTTTTCTCAGGCAATACCAGGCTGCAGAGCCTGTTTATCCTGTCTGCCTGTTTCTTTGCTTTCTGCTGACTTACTGTAATACATCCAATGTGGGCCTTCAGCGATGGCAGGAACCGCAGGGATTTCGGTGGCTCTTCAGTGGCCCAGCTCCTTCTTGCCCTTCAAAGCAGCCCAGTGCCATTTGTGGGGCTGTTGCACAACCAAAGCAGTGTGGTAATAACACCCCGAGCGTGGAAAGTACAGAACAAAACAAAGCACAGATGAAACTCTTGCAGGCTTTCCAGATGCCTGTCCACATCAATGTCCTGCTGGGAAGCGCACAGAGTGAAATAAGGCTCAGTGGGAGCCAGCCAGGGAACAGGCTGAGCTTCTCCTCTCCTTTCCCAGCCCAGTGGAAGAGTCTCAGGACACAAGGTTGCTCTGCAAGATGTGCTGCTGGCTGCCAAGAAGAAGGAGGGAGCCTGGGTTTATTTTTGTGTAACTTCAGGAAGGAAAGGCAAGACAAGCTTTGCTTTGCGCTCTGAATCAGAAGTTTGGACACACAAACTTGCAGCTCTTCTTCCTGACTGCCTGCCACAAGCAATTCTTAGTCTTCCTGGGGGCTGCCTCCTGACTGTCATTCCCTACCCTAAAAGGAGACAGGATGATTTAAACTCCTCATCTAGAGGAAAAATAACAATAATAATAAAAAAGGAATCTGCCTGGGAAGAACAGAGGAGGCTTCTGCCTGCCTGCAGGCAGGAAGACATTTAAAAATATTCCCTGTTGACAGAGAGATAAGTTATTACAATCCCTGAGCAGCCAGAGTGGGGCAGAGCTTAGAGGCTCTGCTGGGCAGTGGGGGGCTATTGGGGGTCTGCAGAAGGGGCTCCCACCAGTGACTGCTGCTTTTTGGTGCTCCTGGCCTGAACTGCAGCAAAACTTGTCATGGATAGCTCAGTGTATTTGCACCATGGTCTGTGGTTTCCAGGGAATGATGGAACCAGACTGGGGAAGCTGTAAGGAGCACATGCTCTGACAAGGTGCTGTTCTTAAGAGTACTCCAGCAGCTGGAGCTGTCTCCCACTCTGTGATGTTCTCTGCTTTCACTTTTCCTTTCTAAAGAAACTTTCCAGGTTTGAGGGTGCAAAAACCATCCTGAAGGCAAAAAGTTGAACTCACCCAGTGGCTTAGGAAGAGCAGTGAGACTCCATTGCTGCAAATCTCTTCGTCCTGCTGAGGGGGAAAGGACTGAATGTGCCTTATGGAGCACTGGGGTAGAGCTGGTGCTGCTCCAGGATAAGTGGGATGTGACTGTTGGAGTGAGTCCAGAGGAGAGTGCCATGAAGGTGATTAGAGGGATGGAGCCTCTAATGAGGAAAGGCTGAGAGAATTGGGATTGTTCAGCCTGGAGAAGAGAAAGCTCTGAGGTCACCTAATTGTGGCCTTTTAGAGTCTTTTAGTACTTAAAGGGGCTGCAAAAGAGCTGGAGAGGGACTTTGTACAAGGGGAATGGTTTCACACAGGCAGAGGACAGGGTTAGACTGGATGTTAGGAAGAAATTCTTCCCCATGAAGGTGGCGAGGCCCTGGCACAGGTTGCCCAGAGAAGCTGTGGCTGTCCCTGGATCCCTGGAAGTGCCCAAGGCCAGGATAGATGAAGCTTGGAGCCACCTGTTCTAGTAAAAGGTGTCCCTGCCTATGGCAGGGGGAGTGAAACTGGATGATCTTTAAGGTTCCTTCCACTCCAAACCAGCCTTTGGTGATTTTATGACAGGATTCCCTTTGGAGACTCTTCCATGTCCGCATAGGCACTTGGGATGTGCAATACCCAGCACAACCCCCAGCTCCCGACTGCTGTGCCCAGCTCTCCCGCAGCTCAGACCTTTGGAGGGTGTTGTTTGGGCACTGAGCTGTGTGCCATAGCCTTGTCCCCAGTCTAGGGTCAAAGCACTCCGGGTGCTCCCAGTGCT
This sequence comes from Platysteira castanea, assembly GCA_013397175.1. Classification (NCBI taxonomy): domain Eukaryota; kingdom Metazoa; phylum Chordata; class Aves; order Passeriformes; genus Platysteira; species Platysteira castanea. The sequence goes on from VYXC01009949.1 coordinate 34,138, forward strand.
GCAGGAATGCCAGGGACATGGAGCCCCTTGGAGCTGCGTGGTGTTGATGCCAGCTAACGATGCTTCCCACATGCTGGAGCCAAGAGATGACATTGCAGAAACAGTCTAGGTCAAAATAAATTACTTTCTGGCATTCTGAGATTATCTAAACCCTTCTTTTTCCCAGGATGAAAGGGAACAAAGACTCTAGCCTGCTCAGGAAAGAGCCGGGAATACCATTTTCTGTGAGCCACGAGACCTTATTAGGGGTGAGGGTAAGCTAAGAGATTTGGGGTTAATATACTCAGGATGGGGAGGAGGGAAGAAGAAGCTGCTGGATTTTAAAGCCTGCCATTCTCATGTCAATACAAGCAGGTTGCTGGTGTGGTTGTCACAGGCTGCAGTGTCTTTCCAGAGTATTGACTGGCAGCCCTGGGTGCTTTCTCTAATGGCACATTGATCTTCCTCGGAACCCTGCCAACTCAGCAGCTGCCCAGTGGATTAAAGCGGTGGCAGCACTACCCTGTCACTTCTGATGGAGCTGGAGGGGGCTCTGACTCAGCCTTGGCTGCTTGGGGGGATTTTTTTCCAGCACGGGAAAAAAAAATCCTGTGGCCTTTTTCCACTCCCACTGTTGCTGTGTTCCCCATCTCACACTCCCAAGGCACCTTCCTCTGCTCCCACCATCTCTCCAACAGCAGGTGCCGGACCATCTTTGGAGACAGAGGATGGTGGATGTTTTCAGAGCTGGCAGGCTCTGAATCCACCAGCAAATCCCCATCCTGGGTGAATACAACTGTTGGCAGGTGCTGGAAGCTGTTAGTACCCCTGATGGTGGCACTGGTGTTTCCCTTCTCTCTGCTGAGGTACAAAATCATACAGAAAAAGCAACTTACCAACCTAGATGTGGATTAAAAATAATTTAGAATTTTAAAGGGAATGACTCTTCTGGGACAGGTGGCAAAGCTTTTCCAGAGCAGTGTGCTGAGCCTTCACAGCTGGGGATTTTGTCTGAGGTTTTGTAAAATCCTCATTTTTTTCATAGAATCATAGAATGGTTTGTATTGGGAAGGGACCTTCAAGATCATCTCATCATAACCCCCATGCCATGTGCAGGGATTCATGCCTCTGGCTGCTGCAGCCAGGTGACAGAAAAGATTCCTAGGCTTTGTTGTAGCACAGAGAAGTTTGCTCTGCTGGGTTTGGAAAGTGGAGGGACATATGGAGAGAAAACCAAAATTTTTTAAAATTCTTCAGTGTTTGGAATGCTTACACTTAGCCATAGTGGAAGCCTTTTTTTTCAAAAGGCATGTAGTTCCATGTTACTGCAGTTCATGGAGAACCACAGCATGAAGGGAGAATTCCTTATTCCTTGCTCTGAGCTTCCAAGCTGTGAACCGTATAAAATCCCTGCGCCCTCTTTCCTGTTTGTTGTTTTTTTTCCCCTGCTGTTTCTTCCTGTTTGTTTTTTCCCTATTTCTCCCCTGCTTCCCTTTTTTCTTTTTTTTTTTTTTTTTTTTGGTCCTGAGTTCACTTTAGCAAGTGCTTTCCTTCTGCTTGGGAATTAAAGGAGAAGGGTCTGTAGCTCAAAGATAAATCTTTAGGTCCCCACAGCTGCTGCTGGGGGGCTGGCAAGAGCAGCTTGAAGGGCGTTTGTACCCACCAGAGCAGGGCTGACCTGCCTTTCCCCCTTGGAAGGAAGCCTTTGACTTCCAGAGGAAACCTGATGCAAAATTGTAAGCACTTTGATTTATCCCCGGAAATACCTTGTTTTAGCAAAGAAAGATCTAAAAGCTTTTATTTTCTTCACACCCACCCCCCCCCCCCGCACTGTCCCTTTCCCAGTTGGTAATAGCACAGCAGATTTGCCTCCTGCTCCAGCTTCTTCCAGCTGCCTGTGGGATTCCTGAGGAGGAAAGGCCACGCTTCCCACCTCTTTTGTAGAGCTGTGAATACCTGTGTGTGTTGGTTCAACAGCAAACATCTGCAGCTTCCCCCTCTGGCACGGCAGAGCCGTATCCTGCATGGCAGAAGCAGCACGGAGCAGGCGGATGGGCTGCCTGGTCCCTTGCCAGGTGAGTTGGCAGGAACCTGTACATCACTCCTTGAAATTCTCTGTGGGGTTTGATGGATGTTCACTGCTCAGAACATTTTGGTTCTGTTTAATTGGCAGGTTTTGATGAGCAGCCACTTGGGCAGGAGGTTCTCAGCTCTCCCTAGGGAATTCCCAGGGCTGGCAGAAGCCATGGGGAACAATCTCTTGAGTTCTTTTATTTCTGAATTTTGTATTTGGAGCAAACATTTGCACGTGGGCTGAATTTTAAAAGGGTTATCCTTGGTTATCATCACCTAAAAAGGTAAAACTTGGCTCTTCCCACCCTCACCTTGGGCAGATGAAGCTGTGTTAGAAACGACCCCTTAATTTTGTCCCTTAGTATGTGAAAACAAAAACGTGCTGGGGGACTGAAGCTGAAAGTCACCTTTTTGGGTGGACTCAGAGCTTCCAGAGAGAATCCCAGTTCTCATCCAAAACTAATAGAGAGAAAATTTCCCTAGGAAATAGTGTCACAGGCCTGAGAGCATTAAACTGGAACTTTACGCCAATTAATAGCCAGATAATTAGAACCTGTCCCCTCCTACTTACTGCTGACTTCCCCATGTAATTTTCTTTTAATTTTTGCTTAATAGGCACACAGGAAAGATGAGTTACTCAGTGTGCTGCTTGCATTTGATGTGTGGTAGATTCAGCAGTAGGGAAGACTGATGTCCTCCATCCATCCTGGATCAACTTCTTGGAGCAAGGAGCATGCTGGATGGACTGATGGTGCTTCTGAGCTTGTCAGAGCATGGAGAAACTTAAGGAAAATGGAAGGGGGAAAAAGTCAAGGCTGGACAGAAAAGGCAAAATGGTGAGTAGAGCTGGGTGCTGCTTCAACAGGATCACAGATTTTCCTCACCCTTCCCCCAGGCCCTTACTCTGCTTTGGGTCTGTTGTAGCAGCTGGAACCCTCTGGTCTTGCTCATTTTCAAATCTGAAAATGCAAAACTGGCATCTTCTCCACCCATAAGAGTTGCCCACTCCCTTGCAGAGGGAGGAATCATTGGCCCTGGCACAGGTTGCCCAGAGCAGCTGTGGCTGCCCCTGGATGCCTGGCAGTGTCCAAGGCCAGGTTGGATGGGGCTTGGAGCAACCTGGGATAGAGGAAGGTGTCCCTGCCCATGGCAGGGGGTGGAACGAGAGGTCTTAAAAGTCCCTTCCCACCCAAACTATTCTGTGATTCTATGATTCCATGCCAGCCCTGACATAAAAGGCAGAGAAACTTCCACCAGCCATGCTCTGTCATACCAATTCCAAGGAGGAAAAGAAAAAGAATAAATCAGCATTGCAGACTTTCATGAGCATTAAATGAAAACAGTGCACAGGATCTGTTTTGGTTCCCAGGCACAAACATCTCCTCACCTCTCCCCCTGCCTGCTCTCTGATAACAGTGGTACCCATGGGCTAAGCTCAGCCTGAGGGTGATATGCAAAAGGAAGGGAAATAAATAAAAAGCACCAGCCTTGTGTAGCCTGGTAAATGTAATTTCAGGTGTCTTGGCCTCCCCTGTTACTTGTGTTCCCTGACTTCCAGGAAATTAATTCTGCAGAAGGAAAACCCCAGATGTCTGAGTCACATTACCCTGGAAGTGATGGGAGCTGGGAGCTGCTCAGCAAGCTCACCTGATAGACAGTGGGTGCTGCACAGGGAGCAGGGATTTCAGAGAGTCATGGAGTGGTCTGGGTTGAGTCTTTAAAGCTCATCATGTTCCAAAATCTGTGCCATGGGCAGGGGCACCTTCCAGGGTGCTACAAGCCCTGTCCAACCTGGACACTTCCAGGAATGAGGCAGTCACAGCTTCTTCTGAACAACCTGTGCCAACCCCACCTTCACAGTGAAGAATTCCTTCCCAATATCCCATCTATCCCTGCCTCCTGGCAGTGGGAAGCCCTTCCCCCTTGTCCTATCACTCCATGCCCTTGTCCAAAGTCCCTCTCAACCTCTCTTGGAGCCCCTTTGGGCACTGGAAGGGGTTGTAAGTTCTCCCTGAAGCTTCTCTTCTCCAGGCTGAACAGTCCCAATTCTCTCAGCCTTTCCCTATAGGATGGGTGTTCCTTCCCTCTAATCATCTTCATGGCTCTACCCTGGACTTGCTCCAAAAGTCCTGTCCTGTCCCTTATCCCAGGGCAGCTGGTTTTCCTGTTGCTCCACAGGGTTTGATGTCTCTCCCTGATGCACTTGTTAAGGTAATTAGATAACTGCTGCCAACATACACGTTCATTTAATGAGTATGCTAATTGGTATTGACCAGCGTGTGACAGGCACTTCGTCACGTGCCAATTAGGAGTGCCTAAGAGGTGCTCCACAGCGTGGTGATTAGACCTTCGGGTGGGGATCCAAGGAAATGCCCAGGCAGGACCTAGCAGAGGTGGAGTGAGCACAGGGGTGTGTCAGGCCCTGATAATCAGCCTTGTAATCATTCAGGGCTTGCTTGTGATGGATTAATGTGATCGGTATCAACCACACACAGTGTTTTTAGTTATGCCACCAGGGGTGTGGGAGGTGGGATAAAACAGTTGGATACACAAGGCATGGTTAGGGCAGACCAAACAGGATCATGGCTGTGGAGGAGAGTCCTTGGAGTTCAGCTGCACATGGTGGCAGAGCTTATGCTGAGCACAGAAAAGGGATAAATGGTCAGCCACAGCTGCTGTTGTTCCCCTGGGATGTGCTGTGCTGGTCCATTCTCCTCTTGCAGCCCCATTTCACTCAGTGTATCAAAAAAAAGCAAGTATTAGCCCTTCCCAATTTATTCCTTCCCCAGAAATGTACTGCAAAACACTCTCCTTTCCCTATATTTTTCTCCCATTGTGCTGATGGCTGCCCGGATGCTCTCATTTGTCTGGAGTGGTTTATTTATTGCCAGCATTAATTAATTCCGTTTGAGTAGGAAGGACACATCCTCTGGGACTGTCTATGTGCTGGAGACCATTACTGCATTGGTGTCACAAAAGTCCCTGGCTGCTCCTGGCCTGGCACAATTAATCAAGTGGCGCCACTCAGGCCCGTGTATGATGAGGCTGGCCCTGGGATATTTTCTCAAGAAGCCCAGGCTTTGCATGGAAAGGCCACCTATTTCTCCAGATGGTACTCAGGAGTTCCTACCTTCCTCCCACCCCAAAGAGCTCCTGCCTTCTGCTGTGGGATGGGCTAAGAACTGAGCTGAAAAGCCAAAGCAGAAGTTTGTGATGGTCCCTCTTGACTTGGCCCAAATTCATCCATTTTAAAAGAGAACAGCCCTTGCCTTCTCCAGGCTGTGCCGCTGTCTTGGACTGGTCCTGGAGCACCACAGGAAGCGTGAAGGAGCAGGAGCTGGTTGGGTTTATGAGCTATCAGGAGCACATTTCTCAGAAATACAGTGACCTAATCTCACTCCTATTGATTTTGAGCTATATTTATACACACACATGGGGACAGACAAGTGCTGCTGAAAATACAAAATCCTGTACTCCTGGAAGGGCAAAAAATTGTTTCCTCCAGGTTTGTTTCCAAGCCTAAGGAAACAAAGGACCAGGCAGAGAGCCTGACCCAGTTTCTGGTGGGTCTGTGAGACAGGTCTCCATTCCCAGCCCCTGCCAGCACTGTGGGAGCATGGTCCAGGTTATATTTTAAGGAGGTTCTCCTTCCCAATTCCAAAGGTATCCAGCTGCCAAAAAGTGTCGTTTTCTGTTATTGCTGCCTCCCTCCCTGGAATATGCAAAGTGGGAAGAGAAAAAGCCCCAGAAAATTAGGCAGAGCAGTTTATCTGACAGGCCAGCACTCTCCCAGATAAAGGAACAAACAGAGTTTGTTTCATGGTCAGGGTGACACTTTGCCACAAAAGAAGAGCAGGGAGAAGTTAATTAAACTCTGAAGAAGCCATTTATTAGGAAGGGGAAGTAAGACATGGCTTTTCTTCAATACTGCAGAAGGGTTCATTATAGAGGAAACCCATCCTTTAGCAGTTAATAAACTATTTTCTCCCACCTGGCTTTGAGAGATGGCTACTGGAGGGCCCATGGCTCATTTTAATGGGCACTTTTCCAAGGTGTCCATGGCCCATTGGCTAAAAGGGTTTAGAAAACAGCAGTTTCTGAGTATCAGGGAACCAGAGAGCTTGGCAGGGCTGTAAACAAAGGCAGAGCCTTTTGTGGAGCATTTTCCATTTGCCGTTTCCATCTCCAGTGCTTCCGTGCTCCATTATGCTGGACATGCTGGTGGCACATTCTGTCACTGGGAAAAAAGGGTTTTTCTCTGTTCATCTCTTCAGGGAGAGAACAGGAGCCTTTGTCAAGGACAGCCTTTTCCTGCTGAGGCCTGACACATTAAAGAATTCATTGCCACTGGATATATTTTTCAAAACAAAAAAACCTCAACCAAACCTGATTTTAGATGATGAGACCCCAGCAGCTCTAAAGCCCCAGAACCTCCATGCTGGGAAATCCTTTAAATCCTGAGTCTGTTTGCTCCCAGCTGCACTCGATTTACCCTAGTAACTCCCTCCCCTGGGGTGGGAAACTAAAACCTCTTGTTTTCCACAGGCTCTGAAATCACCCATTTTCACAGAGTTGGTGGTAAAAATCACAGTTATAACTCCAGAGCAGAATTTGAAAGGAATTTGAAAAGACTACTTGTTTTAGAGGGGCTTTTCCTCATTTCAGCTTGTGTTAGCTATGCTAAAATTCAGTGGTTATTGAATTATTATCTATAAATCCACTGTGCATGATGGTAGATGTGACTTTATCACCTGTATCCTCTACCCTGTGGAGCCTTGAAAAGATGCTTTTGCACTTAGTGACAATTTAATATTGACAGGCCTTTTACTGTGCATCAGTCCTCTGAATTTGGGGAGTCCAGGTGGGTCTGGGAGAAAATAAAAAAAAAAACAAACAATTGGTGGCAATGCTTAGTTAATACCAAGAAGATTAAAACACATCCAACCTCCAAGAATGGGAAAAGGACCTTATGATATTTAGTGAGCAGATAATAAAATGGCAGATGAAATTGAAGGCTGCTAAATGAAAAACAATGCACAGGGGGGAAATCAGTGGGCTCTGAACTGGCTGTTACTGCTCAGGAAGGAGATCTGACAGTTATGCTGGAAATATCTATCAAATGACACTGCTGGTCCATGGTAGTCCAAAAAAAAACTCAGGGAGGTAAGAGAGGCCAAAATGGGGAATGTTATTGTGCTTCTTAATGAATGTCTGGTATCTCCTGCCTTGAGTAATTTGTGAGTAGCCCACAAAAAATGGATGGGAAGAAGGCTAGAAAATTATCCACAGAAGGCACAGATTGATAAAGGCAGGGCCAGACATGAAATTGCTTGTGTTGTAAAGCTGAAGAATTAATCAGCAATAATGGTTCAGTTCAAGAAACACTTGAACTTAGTTCAAGAAACACTTGGAGTATCACAGAATCCCAGAATGGTTTGGGGTGGAAGGGACCTTAGATATCATCCAATTTCAAGCCCCTGCCATGAGCAGGGACACCTTCCACTAGACCATTTTGCTCCAAGCCCCATCCAGCCTGGCCTGGGACACTTCACTTGTTGAACTTCATGAGGGTCACACAGTCCCATCTCTGCACCTGTCCCTCTGGATGCCATCTCTTCTGTTCTAGATACTGGGAAGATCTAGAGAAGTTCCAAGAAGCGAAGGCAAACTCTTTACCTGTTAAAAAGTAGGACTCATTGCCACAGGAAGTTTTAGGTACTGGAAGCTTACACAGACTTGGAAAGTGATTAGATATTTTCACAGGGATAAAAAAAGAAGGGATGAAATGGTTGTTTCTCCCCATTCTGTTCCAGAGCAGTTGGTGTGAGAAGACAAAGGGAGCTTTGCCAGAGGCTCACTAGGACCTGCTTTGTGTCCCATCCAGTTGGTGGCTTGGACTCTGCCTTTTCCACTTCCATCCAAACCTGCTGGACTGTTTCCTGAGGATTCTGAGTGGACTGAAACAGCCTCTGGAGCAGCTTTGTTAGCCGAGCACAGAATTCAACTCCTTATTTATACTGTGAGTATTTAAACTGTGTGCTGAAGGCACCCGTGGTGTTTTCAGATTTGCAGATCTATCGGGAGCAACCCCTCAGCCTGCTTGGCTACCCAGCTGCCCTCTCCCCGGGGGATTTGTGGGATCTGGGTCTTGTTCCCTACCAGAGAGGGAGCTAGCCAGGGTCTTGCAGGCACAATATCCTTGGAGCTGGAAGGTGATGCTTCATTCCTCAGCAGAGCCCGGCTGCTGGAAATAATCTGCCGAATGGTCCCCATTATGGCCGGGCAGACAGGCTGAAATTCACGGCCACCACTTTCCAAAGAATAATGAAACATTTCCTGAGATGGCAATAAATATCCCCTGCCATGACAACACTCACCAGAGCCTCTTCGATCCAGGGAAATGCTTCAAAACTCAGGCAAGTGGGATTTTTTTTTTTTAAATGCCTCTTTACTTGGTGGTTGCAGCTGCCCTGGCTGTTCCCAGTCAGGGTGAGGGAGCATGGATAGGATTTGTGGCTCCCTGGGGAGCTCCAACACCGGCCCAAGTGGCCCTGTAAGGCAGAGGATGACTGAGGAAAACTCCTTCTCCCCAAGCTGATGGAAAGCGAGAGGTTTGTTCTAGTCCAGAGCAGCTCTTTCCCACCATGAGGTGATGACACCACAGTCTACTGGAAATATGGTGTGTTCTCAACACAGCCAGCTTGGCTCCTTTTCCCCAGGACACTTTTCCAGCAGTGGGGATGCTCAGTGTGGCCTCTTGGTTGTTGGGCTGATGCAGATTGCAAAGAAAAGCCATCAGCTGGGACAAAAATTCTCTCTCAGCGTGTCTGGGCCCAACCAAATGAGGTCAAGTCCTCTTTACGCAGCAGCAGGTCTGACTATACTGGATGCAAACCAGTCTGTGCTGGCTTCCCCAAAGGGCTGGGCTTCCCTCACTCTACAAAAACAGAATTGCCACAGCCAGGAGAATGCTCCATGCCAGGGACTCATCCTGCCTCTCCTGCTCTGAGAAAAACCAGCCTGGAGCCCAGACATGGTAGCTAAACCTGAGGCCTCATGCACAGGCTGAAACCAGGAGGAGATGGGGATGTGGCAGCACCAGGCTGGGGGGCTTTTGCCACTTCTGATCTGGATGAGAGCCTAGGCACAGCAACCCTGGGGAAGAAATGCTCTTAGCAGCCCTGGCCACAGAGGGAAAAGGAGGTGTTTGATAGCAGAAGAAAAGCTGATGGTGGGAAAAGTGTGGGGAAGTGTTAGATTTTTCAAACCCAGCTGGTGAATCAGTCTCATGGCTGTGGTCACTTTAAAATGGATCAGCAGAAATAAAATGGGTTTAGATCTACAGCGGAACATGCAGCAAGGAGCAATGGGGAGCGGGAGACATCAGATGGCAGCAACCAGCAGAGAAGATTGACTGAATGGGATCAGCCCTCATTTTGTTCTTATTATCAGTGCCTTGGGAGTGCAGCTTCTCCTAATTAATTCCTTTGGTCTCTCATACCATGCAGGTGAGGTCTGTGTCCCATCAGTGGCTGCTTGGGCTGGTGCCTGTGGGTCAGGGCAGGCAAGGAAGCATAGAGGTCCCTGTGCAGTCAGTCAGTGCCAGAATCCCAGAATGGTTTGGGTTGGAAGGCACCTTAAAGCCCATCTCATTCCAACTCCCTGCCATGGGCAGGGACACCTTCCACTAGACCAGGTTGTTTAGAAGAGTTCTTCTTAATCATGGTTGGGAAAGAGTGGCTTTTTCCCCAAGACACTTGTGGAACATTCCAAAATCAGCATCTATTTTGAATGCATTTGATTGTAATGTAGAATTCTCTGGCTGTCTGCATAACTGGGCTGAAATACAGCCAAACCTGGCCCTCCGTTCTCCTGCTATGGTGTGGCCAACAAGTCACTGGTTTGTGGGGGAAAGTGTTTCCCTCAGTCTCCCTTCAGTGGTTCACTGGGTTTTTAATGTGGATCAGGAAGAAAGAGAGAAAGAGCTCAATTTATGCTCTTGGTATCACTCAACATTTTCTATGCCTATGGTTAAGTTGTGATTGCTATCAAGGCTATCGAAATCTCCAGAGGCTGAAAAGCAAGGTGAAAGCTTGCTTTCATGGATTATTTCCAGTCACTTTTCTTCTGGCTCTGCTAAAAATAGTGCAGGAATAGCTTTCTTCGAACATTCCTATTCCCTCCTGGCTGGAACAGAGAAGGTCAGGAGGATGAAAGTGAACAGCAGTGTGAGGAAGGAGTCACAGCAAACTCTGCTTGTGTGAGTTTGGATGAGATTTGTTTGCTGGTTTGTTGGGTTTTTCACTTTGATCTCAACTTGATTAACTTTCCTTCTGCATTTCTTCCCTTTAGCCCATGGTGGGGAAAGCTGGGTGTTTTGGTCCTACTAAAGCAAAATACTTGCTGGTTTTAACCATTTCTGTTTGAAAATCCATGAGAAACATCCCCAAATCTAGATGGGGATGACAATATTGCCTCCAGTGTTTTAGGATTTTATCCAAGACCTTGGGATGATGCTGTGTTCTGTATCTTGTGTCAGGATAGCTGACCTGCTTTCCCTTGCAATGGTTATGGATTTTCTTAATTACTGGTTTGGTCCCTATATTTTCTGCCTCTTTTAGTCTGGAGTGTTTCAAAAGATCTGACAGGGGGTAATGGTACCCCAGGAGACAGCCAAGGTTATCTCAGTGTGGGCATCCAGGAGAGGAAAAGTCCTGGAGGCCACTCACAGGAGGTAATCCCACTGCAAGGCAACTGGAGAGGGAATTTCTGCCGTGGCTTGGCTAATGAGAACCTGACTCCATTGCTTGGATGGACCTCAAGTTAGTTAGAGGTGGAAACAGCCTTTCATTTGCAGATGATACACATTTCCTGCTGGTTTGCTGCTTGCCCTGAGCTGGCACAGTAGCAAGAAGGAGCTCTCAGGGGTCCTAGCCTTCTTTCCCCAAAATTTCTGCTTTTGAGATGCTCTGGGAACATCCAAAAAGCTGACTCCCACATGGAGGAGATGCTCCCACAAGAAATTTGCAGCAGGGTGGCCTCTGTGGAGCCAAGAGAGCCCTGCTGGTCCCACAGGAAGGCTGTTACAGGGATTTCTTTGGGTTGGTGCCAATTGCAAGTCCCAAGTTTCTTTGATCCTGGGTTATTGATACAAGCACAGGAGTTTCTGCCTTGTGTTGTCACAACTTCTTCAAGGAAGGCTTTCCAGAAACATGTCCCAGGATGCAAGTGGTGGGATGATAACCTTGGAACACCAAAAGGAGAAATGTGTATTTCTCCAAGGTTTGTGATACAAACCCTGACTCAGGCAGGGCTTCCTTGCAGGCTTTTTCCAGCTTTCCAAGTGGGGCAAAGCCAGAGTTTTCCTATTCTGGGAGAAAGGTTTAGGTTTTGAAGGGGCGTGTGTAGATGTATAGGACAAGGGTCCTTAAGGGTGTTAGAGATGGTCCGGGGGGAACTAGAAAGGGAGCAACAGCCAGATCCTGAGGCAGCAATAGTCCCAGCAGCTCTGGAAGGCACCGGGACGTAACCCAGGGCAGAGGCAGCACCATGGGAGAGCTTCCCAAGGCAGCTGGGAATATCAGGTAGGGTATCAGGGACAAGAGCTCAGGAAGACTTTAGAAAGGATATTTTTTAAAAAGCAGCATGTGGAAGCATTTGGCAAAATTCCAACTGAAAGGAGGAAATACATATTTATATTTATGTGTTTAGACGTAATTCAGCAGCTCTGCCAAAACTGTGGTCCCCTTGTTTTTCAAAGGGGAAGACAGCCCACAGCACACCTGAGAGGTAAAGTAAGGCAAATGCAATGCTGCATTTTTAGGGGGGGAAGCATTAGTGTCATGAAGAGTTAAGCTGGAGCTGCAGCCTGGAATATGTTCCCAAAGATGAGGATTAGACAGGCACTTACAGAATGGAATCCTCAAATGGTTTGGGTTGGAAGGGATCATAAAGACCACCCAGTTTCAGCCCTGAAATGGGCAGGGACGCTCTCCACTAGACCAAGTTGCTCCAGACTGCTGGATCCAAAACTCTGCATTAAATTATATACCATTGTCTTGTGATGTAGTTCTTTAGCTCATTTTTAGATCAGGAAACTTTATCTTCATAATAAATTTTTGTTATTCTAGGGTGCAGGAGGCTTCTTTTATATTTATCAATTTTCTTCTCCTCTCCTAAGTGAGGTGCTGGCAGGCAGAGGAGGGAATTCAGCTCTCATCCAGAGGCTCGTGCTCTCATCCTGAGTGTGTAAATAATCCAACCACTGATGGGATGGCAAAGGCTTGGCATTAAGGATGGCCTTGAGGGGATGTTTGGCCTGAGAGCCTGCTCAGTGGGCACTGAGCTGGCGTTAGCCCATGGATCATCTGGAGTGGTCACTCCAGCTGTTTGTTATTCCTTATTGGGAGCATGTGACTGATCACCAGCATTACCCGCTCTGGCTTCTGTACTCTGATTAGATTCCTGCAGTTTTGGGAGAAATGGAATAATAAATAACAAATCCTGAGGAGTGAATAACAAATGCCTCTGTTTGTGCCAAGAGGTCCTTCTTTGTATGCCGAAACGAGGATTTATCTGCTCTTGCTCTTCTCTGCCTGCAACTTCTTACTGGTGTGATGGCTTTGGGGGTGTTGTCCCACCGGAACTGGAAGCAAAGAGCTGTTTGGATGTGCATTGGCCAGGAGAGCTGGCAGCATTTTGAACAGGTTGCCCAGAGAAGTATGGCTGTTCCGTCCCTGGAAGTGTTCAAGTGGAGCTTTCAGCAGTGAAAGGTGTCCCTGCCCATGGCAGAGAGTGGAACAAGGTGAGCTTTAAGATCCCTTCCAACCCAAACCATTCTGGGATTCAACCAACTCAGAATCCACTGAAAGCCTTTAGGAGAAAGAAAACAATACATAATAAAGCTTGGGGGAGGGGAGGAACCCAACCCTAAAACTTTTTGTTCTACCAGTTAAATAAAGAACCAAATATGATTAGCCAGGTAGCAAAATGAAATTAAGACAGGGTTTACTCAACATTGCTGCTTTTTTGGCTGGGTTTTTCTCCCTGTGCACGCAGAATGCCATTGCTGACATAGCTCTGGCCGTGTCAGCAAAGGCTGGGAATGTGTTGGGTTGTTTTTTCCTCTGGTGCTCTCTGCCTGCTGCTTACAGCTGCTGGGATGGAGTCACCTCCTGTGTCACCCCTGCTCTGATGTCCTTTGAAAGCCGGTGGCGTTACCTTTTTGGAAGCAAGTATAAAGCTGACACCCTTCTACAGCTTTGCTGGAATGCTGGGGGAAAGTGGCAGGAAGGGTAAGGGAGATAAATTATCTTTTCCTGCCCATCAAAAAAAAATCTGGTCTCCACAATGCCAGCTTGCTGTGCTGGGGATGGGATGCCACACTGGAGTTTTGGGGTGGCTGCAACCAGGCTTGCCTTTTTTTAAGGCTGTTCTGCATGTTGAGCATTTGCAAGGGCAATGCTGGAGGTACCAGTGATGCTTGTGAGGCAGCTCCCTGGCAACCCAAACCATTCCCAGCCCCTTTCCTACCAGCAGGGAGTTAAAGCACTTGCAAGCCCCAGTGTCTTGCTCTGGATTCTGTGCACGGTGACAGCATTGCAGGCTGCTTTTCCCTCCTGTTTGGTTTCCTGCCCCCTCTTCTTATTTTCCCTAAGGACTTCTGAAATATTCTGTTGATCTTTTGATCCCCTCTACTTTTGAAAAGGCCACCAGGAAGGTCTTGTCAGCAATTTAATGGGGAGATAAAAGAAGATAGAAAAGGGGGATTGTGAGCAGAGGGAGAACACCTGACATCTGGACGGGGCTAATGTGTGATAAGAGCGGAGGGTTGTAGGAAATCTGCTGTGCTTGGTCTCTCGCCAAGGCAGGGCTTGGACCTGACGGCTTTAAAGCCAGGTCCATGTGGATGGAGCCTGGATTGCCCAAATCCCTGGCAATGCCTATAGATCAGGTAGATGGAGGCCTGGGGTCCTGCTCGCTCAAGTTAAAAGTCTTTTCTGATTGACTTCAAAGGGATATAAGCCCAGATTATCTGCACTGTCCGTTTTGACTGGGGGAGATAAAGAATTAAATAAAAAGGAAGCTGCTGCTTCCAACCTGAGTCCCCAGAAGATGGAAAATGATTGTAGGACCAGCCAGGGGCTTGGGGGTACCTATGTCCTTCCAGAAATCTTTGTGATCCACCCAAACCTGCATATGGAAGTGGTCAGAGCAGGCACTAGGAAGAGCAATCACTGCCTTTTAAGTTATTGAGCTTGTTAATTATTTGGTTTATCTCAGTGTTTTTCCATTCCCCCAAGGACTTGGGGCTGGAGCAGCTGGTTTTCAGTAAAAACCAGGCAACTGAACGGGGGTATGTTTGGATGGTGTTTTGGGGCTTCAAACACCCTTTGGCTCCTGCAGAATTGAGCGCCAGTGCTCCAACTGACTGAGTTTGTAGCAGATACCTCACTTTGTCTCCAGCACGGCAGGGATCTGGGGGACAGCTCTAAATCCAGGCTCAGTTTTACCACTTAAGCCCCATTTTGGGTTTCTGCTGGTCTCCTTCTTCAAACCCGATGACTAAAGCTCAGATTCTGAGGAAGGAGTTTTCCAGTGAGTGCAGAAGTTTGTGTGCAAGGAGAGCAAAGAAATTGTAGTCAAATGCACAATATCCCTTTTTTGTCTGAGATAGCATTTTTTTAAAAAAAAATTTTTTTAATGACAAAGAAGGCAACGATTAGGCACGGAAATAATTTGAGCTACTGCCTGTGTTAGAGATAACTCTGTGTAAGAGATGCTGGCTCGGATGTTTCTTTCTTTCCATCCACAGGTGAGAATAACTTCAAAACTTAAATCCAATATAGAAAGGCAGAGAGGGAAAGGTTTAATTGTCCTGACTCTGCTGCAGGCTGATAAGCTCCCATTGATTTTCTGTAGCCAAGTCTTCAGAGTGAACATGGGTGATGTTTGTCCAAGTGAGTGCATGAAAGTTTCTCACTTCTTAGGTATTCCTAATTCTCCATTTCCTATTTCTCATGGAGAGAACTTGATGCTTCCTCCAGAAAATGACCATTTGCAGTACAAATTTTTTAGGGGGTGGGGGTTCACCTCCTTTTCACCCTTTCTATTGGCTTCCTATGAACTTCCCATCAGAGTGGGGAGAGAGGTCTCATGAAAAATATCCCTTCACGAATGTGTGTCCCTCAACCTGAAGCTCAAAGCAGCTTCATATTCACCCTGTCATTTAAAACCATCTGTTCCAGTGGTCTAATCCCTGCCTGTTTCTGCCCGCAAACTCAGACAGAGGGAATAACACTAAGGCAGTACCCAACTGGGGATTTCTCAATAACTTGAACTATTTTGTCCTGGAGAACACAAATCCAATTGACTCTTTATCTATTTATTTTGAGGGTTTGTTGGAAAGAAAAATAAATGAACACAGGAAGAAGGGATGGTCCAGCAAGTTTTTTGTTCATTTTAGAAGCCTACAAGCTCCAAAAATTTTGGATGTCTAGCTGGAACCTGGCTGCTTATCTCACCTGGGCCTCCAAATCCACTGATTTTTTTTTCTCCTCAGTGCTAATTATAAAAAATTGGTTTGTAGTTCTGGAGAAATGTCCAAAGGAGCCAAAAAGGAGACAAGCAGCATTCAGATGGGGGGGATAGGAAGAAGAGAAAGCACCAACCTCCCTGGAGATGTAATAGGCTTAGTGGTCCTGCTTGACACATGTCAGATAAAATAAAAAAAAAAAACCCACAACAATGTTTATAAGAAGATTAGCTTAAACATGGTGTAATTTCTCCAGGGACCGGCCATGTTTGAAGCTCAAACGGCCAACTCCCAGAGCTGTATCAGAGTAATGAATTTCCACCACTTTGGGCCGTTAAAAATCCTCATGCTGGCCCCTTTCCCTATCTGAAACATCTTGGATCTGGCGCACATCTGCTGGGGTGGTTGGATTTGTGCCGTGCCCCTCCTCACCGGGTTGGAGGTGCAGTGTTGGGAGTTAACTTGCTGGAAATAACCGGATGTGACTGTCTTAATTTGTGGCTGCCATCCCTCCGGGAAAAATCCCTGTCTCTGGGCAGCAGATTATCCTTGGGCTCATTACAACATTGTTCCCAAACAAATCCCCCAGGCTTCTGCCTGTAATCACTTTTACATATGTGTAGGCAAATATCCCTCCATCCATGCCCCCAGGTGGGGATGGAGCCAGAACTACGTGATAAATGGGAGAAGGGGTGCAGCCATAACCCCTTGGACAGTGGCTGGAAACCACCAGTACTGACCAACTGGTCAAATTTCAAATCAGGTTTGATTTCCCTGAAAACCAGTAGACATAGGGTTTGTTGGCCTTTTTCTTGGTTCGCTGAGTTTGGGTTTTTTTTAAGAAAAGCAACTAAACAGCAGATGTAAAGCAACCAGCTTTTAAAAATTCAGCAGAAATTCTCAGTAGATATCAGTCTGGGGGAGAGCAGAGAGGTTATCCTGTACTTCTTGTGGCTATTTTAGCCCCATCCAGCAGTGCCATGGAGCTGCTCCAGTGCTCGGTCCTTGCAAGCATTGCCTGAAGCTACGTTCCTTAAGCCCACTTTTTCCATGAGTGGTCTTCTGCTAAAATCCATAATTCTAATGGTTTTAACCCATATCTTTTGGTGTATCAGAACCAAGACACAACGGCCAAGTGGCTCTTTTATATCTGCTCATTAATGAGGAGGATGTGCTGGAGGTGGTGCCAGCCCCAAAAGCAGGATGGTCACCTGTAGCCAGTCTTTAGAGCCTGTTTGGGGACCTCTTTGGTGATATTTTGGGGACAGCCTCCGGGAGAACATGTCAGGGTACTGGTGGGGTTGATGGGATATTTTGAAGGTGTGTAGTGATGGTGATGATATTTGTGGGGTATAGGGTGAGCAGTTTGTGAGATTTGGGATGTTTGTAGGATATGAAGGGCAGACTTGTGGTACTCAGGGAATTTGGATGGGATTTGTGATATTTGTGCATTCCAGTTTGGAAGGTCTGAAAGAGCTTGTGGCATTTTGGAAATGTCCAGATCCACACTGGAGCAGCTGGTGGGGGAAGATCCTATGCCAGCAGGCAGCACTTGTATCCCAATTGCCCATCCCCAGCAACCTCCTTCCATGGGATTACAAGTGATTAAGTGGGTGTGGAAACACAGCCACCCTCACTTGGCAGGCAGAGGCAGGAGCAAAGGTGAGGAATCCCCTCACTCTTCTTCCCATCTTTCCCCCTGCTCTCCTGGTCATCCGCAGGGTTGCATTTCCTGCTGGCCCTGCAGACTCATATGGGAAGAGTCATGCAAAGGGCTTGGAAGTTGCCCTTGCTTTAAAAACTGGTTTTGCAAGAATTCTCTATGGCCAAAGTGCCCTTGCTAGAGCAGATACTTGAATTTGTGTGGTGCTCTGTGAGAAACTCCCTGAGAGATCTCTGTCTTTATCTCCTTTCTATGACTTATGATCCTCCTCTTGTCATCCCCCGGCTCCACGTGGTGAGGAAATTATTTATTTGTGAAGGGAGGGGCTGTTAAGGGAGATGGATTATGCATTTGTGGTTTAAATACAGGGAAAAGGGAGAAAATACTCTTCTTCCTTCTTCCTCCCCCCCTCCTCCATCTCCCATGGTGGGCTTGGGCCTACATCCCCTATTTTTCATCCAAATGGAACAGTTTATTTTTATCTCTCTAGAAAAATAAGCATTAGAAGTTCCAAGATGGATCACCCACATGCAGATCTTCCAGGGCTGCAGGGGAAGGAGGCTGTGGGGAATATTGTGGCCGAGAAGAAGCCAGAGGAGTAAGTCAGGAATATGTGTGGAACTGAAGGGTGGCTGGACCATTCATTCCCATTAGGGAGAGGCGCAGCACCATTAATAATCATTTTAACAAGAGCTGGCCTGAGCCAGCAGGGCTGGGCTGCATTTCTGGAGAGGGAATTTTTGTTTAATAAAAGAAATAATGCCATGCATACAAATGAGAAGGGGCGGTGGGGCTCATTTCTCCTACCTGATATTTATTATTGCTCCACCTGCCTTGAAATAGGAACGTTTATTTGGCTAACAAATATTAAAAGGGCTGTGCATGCTGTATTTCCTTTCCTACCCCAGAATCCTTGGGCTTAAAGCTCCAAAAGTGCTGGTTTCTGAGCAGCTGTAACCCTTCCAGGGTGGAAAGGACCATCTCGCCTGGCTGAAAGCAGCCAACCAGCAGAAATCCCATGGTTTCAGGGGGATTTTACACATCTCAGAAGCCTGAACAGTGGGGCTGGAGTTGGCCAAAACTTCTCATTTGCTCAGGTGTGTTTTTTGGAACTCGTTTTTTTCTGGAAAATCAACGGAGTGCAGGTTCCGGAGACAGAGCATCGCTGCGTATTTTACCCATACACCCAAGTGGTTTAAAATAGAAAAGCCATTCCTTTTTAAAGGAATAAAGGAGTAGAAACCTTTAGATCTTTTATGAAGCAGCCATTGGGAAGAAAGCTTTTAATCTTGGCGATTTAAGAGGGCAGAGGAATTAGCTTTTAACCAGGCACTCCTCACCTACTCTATTTTTTAGGGAAAAAAGCAGCAAGGCAAAGAGCCAAACCTGAGATGGGATTGGGAGCTGAGTTAACTGCTACAATCCCTGCTCCAGCTGTCTTCACAAGGTGGTGGGATGTGGGACTGGGGAGGGACAGGAGCTCTCCCTGCTCTCAAATCATCCGTGCTCCCAAATTTTGTGGTGGAATCCTGGTATTTGTGTCCACACATGCCAAGGCAGGGATGCGGGGATGTACAACCAGTGGATCCTACTGATGGCGTGGGCTGTGACACCTGGAAGTGCCCCTGGGAGAGGCTGGGCAATGCAAAGTTCATTTAGACATGAAGGTTGTGTGTGAGAAACCTCTCCCAGTCAGAAAAACTCTGGAGAAGGACTATCCTAGGAACTTTTCCTGCCATGGTGGGGCCAGAGCAGTCCTGTTCTCCTGGCACCTGATTCAGTGCCAACCCGATGGGCAGGCTCATCTCAAAGACCAACCTATAGCTCCATTAAGGTACTTGGATTTGGATACTGTTTGCCTGATGCTGCTGGCACTGTGATTCCAAAGTGAATTTAACCAGTTTGTCCTGAAGAAAGCATGGTGTTTTAATTAATACAGAGAAAAAAAAGAGTGAGAACACAACATCAGCTGGACTCCTACCATGCCTGACACCTTCACCCACCCCTCCCGGGGAAGCTCTTGGCCAGGCTGTCTAGGGAACATGTTTGATGTTTCCTTCTCTGGATGGGCAGGGATAACTGATGATGGTCTCTTGCTGAGCACAGGGAGCCACCCCTGAGGTGACAGACCCACTGGGACACCCACACTGTGGCTGGTACTGACAGCAAACCCCTTATTCCAGGTAAAAACCCCTCTTTTCCCAGCTTGTTTCCCTGTTAGGACCCAGTTATCCAAGCATTAGACTTTGGGTGGTGACTCACTGTGGCGAGGACGGTGTATCTGGCTGAGGAGAGGGGAGGTTTGGATAGTGCCAAGCTGTTCTTAGGAAATGAAGGTGATCCAAAGAGCTGAGGGACAGGGGTGGCTCGCTTTCATGAATCACTGCTAAGATCTCGGTCCCTGGATCTCATAAAGGCCAGGAGAGGCTGAGGATTTGCTCTTTTCACAGTGTGGCAGCGGTAGATGCTGCAGGCTCAGTATCCAATGGGAAGCAGAGAGTGGAGGAACTATCTCGCTGGAGGATCCAAGGAGATGGGGAGATATCTTCTGCTCCTCATTTAGCTGAGCCACTTCAATCCTCTTTTCAGAAAAGCCTTTTCCCATGGTACTGCCTTTGTTTTGCCTTTAGCAGGGACACTCACAGAAGCAGCCTCTCACTGTGTTTGCCCCAAATTCAGAGAATCCAAACCATGGAATGGTTTGGGTTGGAAGTGAGATAAAAAAATCGTCTTGTTCCAATCCCCTGTAAAGGGCAGGGGCACCTTCCACTAGACCAGGTTGCTCAGTGCTCCATCCAGCCTGGCCTTGAGCACTTCCAGGGATGAATCATCCACAGTTTCTCTGGCAGTCTGTTCCACGCGTTAAGGGGGTTTACTACTTTGAGGGCAGTGGCCTGTCCACAGATTTCCTTTAAAAGAAAACAGAGTGAAAAGCCAATAGTAGGGGTCAGGAAGACAGGAAGGAAATCCCACGTGCCTTTTCTCCTTAGGAAATGAGAAAAAACATAAATTAATGAGATTTAGTTTTCCTCTCTGATGATCCACTGCCTCCTGTCTTGCCTAGTACCCCCTGCTCTTATCTCATACCTGCTCTTTCCATCTCGGAGATTTTGGAAATTCGGCTCCATCTGGTTCTTTCTGATGGAAAGATAGTGTATCACAGGCAAGGCAGGCAGGGCTCTGTTAATTAATGGTAATCCCTTAATCCCAGGGAGATGTGAGAGACTGAGCTGCCCACTGAGTGCACAGAGGTGTCAGACCCAGACCAGGAAAACTGCCCGTCCAACACGGCACCAGAGAGGTTTTTTCCCCTCTGTTTATCTCCATTTCTATTATCTATAGTTCAATAATTAGGTATTATCACAAGAGCTTTTTCCCCCACCGCTGGTTGTCATAATCTGGTGAAACCACTTTTGCCACCAAAAAGAAAAGGAAAATTATTTCTTTTGCAGTTTTAAGGGGAATTAGAGGTGAAGTTTGCTAGGACAGCTTTTCTTCCCTTCTGCCTTTCCTCCTGGCATCAACATTGTTCTTTAGAGAAGAGCCCTGATGCCAAAAAGCACCATTTCACTTGGATAATTTACCATGTTTAATCTGGAACGTTCCTCAGTGCTTTCATCCAGTCAATCAAAACTGTTCAGCTCTCAGCTTTGCAACATAAAAATACCCCTTTCCTCTTTTAAAAAAAATTTCTGCATGTCAGTTCTTCAACACTAAAAACAAGCAAGAGCAGAAAACATCCAGATTGTGTAATTCCCATGGAAAATTGCATTTGAATGAAAAAATTTTTCTTCCTAGAATGTTAGTATTAATAAAAAAAAAAAAAAAGAAGTACATATATAGACTGGTTCTGCTTTTGCTGGTGCCTGTGTTTCCTTCTCTAGCAGGAAAGCACCACATCCCAGTGCATGCCAGGAGGCACAGCTGGGCTGTAGGATTAAGGCCACAGTGACACATCCGACATCCTTTACCTCTCCTACTTCCCACTGGCAGACTTTGAGCTTTCAAAGTCACTGGCCCAGCAGGAAACAGCAGGGCAGTGTTTTGATGGCGTAAATTTCTTCTGAGTCACCTTAGCAGTGCCTTTCTTCTCTTTAATTTGCTCTGGGTTTGTTGTGTTGCCTGTTTCTGTGTTTCCCCTTGTCACTCAGACTTGAGTTGAGGCCAACATTAAGGCTCCAAAGGAGCTTGTTGGGCCTGGCAGAAGCGTGAGTTTTATCCCTGGATCGTGATGAGCTGAAATTTAGGAGGCCAGAGATCTCCCCAGCTGGGGAGTGATGGAGCTGTGCCCAGGCTGGATGCTCACACCCGCTCTGACTCCTGCGGGTTGTGATGAGGTCAAGCAAAGCAGAGCATGAAAAGGAGGGTGATGTTTTGCTAAAATTTGTTAGTTCGTGATGTGAAGCTCCTCAGAGTGGCTCACACCCTCTCCAAGGATTCTTGATAGACCTTCCTCTCTAGGGTGGTCTGTGCCCTCTGCCAGCATTCCCTATGCTCCTCTGGAGGGGAGGATCCACCCTGGATTTGCCAGGGTGTAAGATTTAGGAGCTTTTACTTTTCTTCTCAGTATTAGCAGGGTTGTAGGAAATCTAAAACCTGGGCTTCAAATTAAAAATTTACACCAATACCATTCCTCGTACCTGCCATTAAAAAACTGCTGGGTTAAACAGGTACAGCACAATTCCACACACCCTGTTCCAGGTCTAGTGAAACCTTTCCCTCAAACACTGGGAAGTCTGACTGTTTCCCCAAAGCACTCTCCTTAATAACTCCATCCCTACTCTAAACTCTGGTTGTCTTCGAGGGTCTCTGACCTTCCTTTGCTGCTCAGCAGCGGGGAGATGGGATGGGATAACAGGTGAGGCACATTCCCTGCTAAGGCTGTTTTGCTGAGTGGACCCAGCTGCTGGGGGATAAAAAGAGACCACCTGAGCAGCTCTGGGTTATTTGGGAGCTGCTGGGATAGCATGAGCTTCTCTTTGCTGGGTCTATGCAGATAGAGCTCTAAGTCTGCTGCATTTAAGGCTAGTATTTACTATCCCCCCAACCTTTTCCTTTATTTTAAGAGCTAAAGGACTCTGGCTTTCTGCAGCTTTTCTTTCATGGCATAGGAGAAGATTTTGGGAAAGTAGAGCTCATCTTTTCATCAGTTGTTAAGAGAGTCAAAAGCACCAGCTTTTCTTTCTCTTTGGTGCTTGAATTCCTTTATCTTGTGGAGCAGCCTTTTGGTTTATGAAAGCTGTATGTGGGGATGGCTGGGAAGCCACAAAAGGTGCCTGATGGGAAGCCAGGAAAGATGCCTGCTGAAAAGCATCTTGGCCTGAGTGTAGGAAGGGCAGCAATCCTTCATATGTGAAGGAAAAAATAGCCCTGGTGCTGTGATATGTGCTGATGCTGTGGATAAAACCCCAGCTGTGTTTAGCTTTAGTTTTATATTTCTTTGGATGGCTGAACCGGAAAAGGAAAGAAATGAAAAAAGAGCCGTACATGTATAAAAAAATAGAGACAGATAAGACCTAGGTCATCTACTCAATACTTTCCTGCCACCAGATGATTGTTCCTGGACTCAAATCTCTGCTCTGAGTTGTGGCTGGGAATACATTAACCTTTAAAACAATAGAATTAGAATTTTATATATTTTCTTTAACCAAAATGCTAGAAACTGGTAAATGTGAAGGGCAGGTTGTGTTGAGCGAGTGGTCCCCCAGGAAATTGGATTTTGGGGGGTTTATTCATGAAGGAGCACTCAGCCCATTAGAATCCCTCGGAGGTAGTGCTGACCTGGAGCATAACTGGCCAGGCCCTGACCTAGGGGACTGGGCTCTGTCCTTACAGGACTTTGTGGCCACCAGTGAAGCCCAGGCAAAGCCAGTGGGGTCCCTGTGACAGCACTGGTTTTGCTGTCTGGTCTGTCCATGGGCATTCCAGCTGGAGCTGTAGGAACAGCTAATGATAGTACAGGGAGTGGAGAAAGTGTTGCCTCGAGGCATGTGGTAGCTTTTTTAACCTCTCCTGTAGAGTAATTAAATGGTACTCGGGAGCTGTAGAGCTCCTGTGTGATTTCTGCTCCTGTTTCTGTGGCTGTTTCCTGGAGCTGGGTGGCAGGGAAATCATGGAATGGTTTGGATTGGAAAGGACCTTGAAGCTCATCTCATTGCAGCCCCCTGCCATGGGCAGGGACACCTTCTGCTATCCCAGATTGCTCCAAGCCCTGTCCAACCTGGCCTTGAACACTCCAGGGATCCAGGGACAGTCATAACTTCCCTGGGCAACCTGTGCCAGGGCCTCCCCACCCTCACAGGGAAGAATTTCTTCCAAATGTCCCATTTAACTCTGCCCTCTGTCAGCTTGAAGCCATTCCCTATCACTCCATCCCTGGGCCCAAGTCCCTCTCCAGGTCTCCTGGAGCCCCTTTAGGCACTGGAAGGGGCTCTAAGGTCTCTCTAAGACCCTTCTCTTCTCCAGGTGAAGACCTCCAACTCTCCCAGCCTGGCTCTGTGGGAGCCAGTGAAAGGGACAGACTCCGAGAGCTCCCCACGTTAAAGTGACTAAAAAAGCCACCCCTAGCATGCCCTGTTCTGTTATGGAAATGTATCCCAGTTCCACTGCCTCAGCTGGCCTCCCTGCCCCCTTATACCGAATCTGCTCCTTCTTTAGAAAGTTCTCCCCTCGCCACTCTCCCCCTGGACCTTGTTCCTCACCACTCGCTGAGATTTCCCCATTGGCTCTCGTACCCCAGTCCCGCCTATGTACCGCCCCATCCCTGCTGCTTTCCCCGCCCCTGTCTATAACCTGAAAACCTCCATCCCCAAGTGTCTTCAGTCCCCGGCTTACCTGCCCAATGGAGCTGAAATAAATCTCTGCCTTGGAATTCCACACAAAGACCCTTCCTGCCTCATTGCCATTGACCTGTCGAGAAGCTGTCCGGTGTGTGTGTGTGTCTGTGTGAGTGCAGTGGCTGCTGAGCGACTTTCTATTGGAGTTGGTTCGGGAGGTCGTAGCACCCCACCAGATCACCCCCCAGACCCGGCATGGCTCCAGAGCAGAGGGGCTCCAGCCCTCTCAGCATCTCCGTGGCCTCCTCTGGACTCACTCCAGCAGCTCCACATCCATATGTTACCTTTCTTCCTCTCTCCTCATTTCACAGCAGCATGGAAACCAGCAAGGAACATGTCTCCTTGAGTTTTGTTAGTGCTCAGGGAATGACTTCAGTAGGAATGTATGGGGAAAGATGAGCACATGGTGGCACAGACCCTGGGGGGAGGAGGTGTCACGGGGCAGAGCCCTACAGAGAGCAGCCTGCCGAAGCTGACGGGCGGGTGGGCAGCACATGATCACCCCATAGAAGGACATTTAGAAGGTGCATTGCTGACGTGGGAACACGGGATAGGTTGTGTAGTGAGAATTGCCATGTAAGGAAATACTGTGCCTTAAAGAAGTGTATAAAAGCAGCTCATTTCCTTTTAATAAACCATTCAGATCGATTCAGATCCAGGAACCAGATCCAGATTCAGATTAAGTCTGAATTTCAATCACCAACAGGAATGATTCGTCTGTGGCTTTCAAAGTGGTGCCATTAAATTTCCATCACTGTTTTTGCTTGTGTTTCATAGGCAAGACAACCAGGATACCAAATTAGAGGAGCTCTGTCTGGTGCCTCATCCTCTGCTACTGAATTCTTGTGTGCTGAGATGGTGCTGCAGTTTTAAGTGTCTGGAAACTTCTTCCAAAGGAAGAACAGGTCCAGCTTGGAAACAACATCTTTTTTAATCTTCTCTTTGGACTGTTGTCTGCTGCTTTCCTGAGTTGTTCAGCAAGTTGCAACACAAAGACACAAAGAGATGTACTGTTATTATTGGTGGTTGTTGTTCCTAAGTCTTTATTGATTTTTATGAAAGAAATAATAACAATGTGCATGAGGTATCCAGCTAACAAAAGAAGTCCTGCAGTACTCATCTCAAATTAAATATAGAGAAGCAGAATCCAGCTGGGATATTGACAGGCAAATACAAAGCTTTGTGTTTCAGGGTAGTGCTGGAGTGAAAGCAGGACTTTGCCTTGCCACAGCCCACCCTGATGAGGAGACAGCCAGCATTGTTCTTTACAGCTCCTTAACAAACTGTCCAAAACATCTCCTGAGGCCAGAAAGAGGGATGTTATCAGTAGGGGGGAGCTGTTCCCTGAGACTCGACTTTGGGCTGATCTGTGATACCTGGGGGAAACTGGGATGCCCCCAGGGCAGCAGGAGTGGGGTGTGAGCCCACAGCCTTGCAATGCCTCAAGGTAACTCGGTCAAACTACTGTGCTTGAGCTCATAGATTGGTTTCTGTAGAGGGTTTCTTCTTTGTCCGAGTTTCTGGTGTACATCAAAGCCAGGCTGGAGGGGGCTTGGAGGAACCGGGGATAGTAGAAGGTGTTCCCTGCCTATAGAAGGGGTTTGGATCGAGGTGATCTTAAAGGTCGTTTCCAAACCATTCCATGATTCTGTGATGAACTCAGAGCATTCTTTCAGCAATGAGAAGGTCGTGAGGAGGGAAAGAGAAAATCTGTTCCTCTTCGTTGGTCTGACTTTATTCCTGCTGGATTAGCTTGCCAGTTCTGAGTCAAGGGCTGACGCATCCCAAGCAGGGAAGGGTATGAGGGACCAGCTCTGACATTGCTGCTGATTTGAACTCCATCCTCTTTATCCAAACCTAACAGAGGGCTTGGAAAAGCTCTCTCTCCTTTTTTTCTTCTTCTTCCCTTCCTTCTGCATGTTCTCACACATGTCAAGATGTAACTTACATGAGAGAGATGGTGTTGCTGCTGTTCCACCTGAGAACAGGAGCTACCAGATGCCACATGAAAAAGTGTCACAGTCTTTGTTGCCAGATTCTCACTCCAAAAATACTCTGATAAGTTCAACAAGGCTCAGGTAATGTCAGAATTTGTCTCTCCCTTGACTTTACAAGGAATTCCTGAGCACAACATTGAATCACAACCATATTGAATCACAACCGTATCTCTGCTCTTAAATCATTTCCTCTAGCAAAACATCACCCCATAGAGGAAGTCCTTTCAGCGGAGACAAAAGTGAGAGTGTTTATTGGTTTGAAAAGATCCCTCTGTGTGCCAGAATCAGTGCGAGAGGAGAGAGAATGGAAGTGTGACTGCCTCTGGCAATGCCTTCGCAGGGCTGTTTGTCATCCCGGCATGAGAAGGAGCTGAGCAAACACAAATATTAAGCTCATAGTTTTGGCACTGGGTGAATTTTGACTGTCAGCTCGTGGTGCCCGAGGTAGCAAACAGGAATGAGATGCATTATCCTTAAGCTTTGTATTCATGGCTGAATTGATACTCCTTTTCTATTTATTTATAAGTGTGTGTGACTCTGGGTATTGCTATTTATCTGTTGTGTGAGGGAGAGATGCTAATGAGGACTCAGCCGAGGCTGCTGAGTTGGGAGGTAAAGCAGCAAAACCAGTGCGGTTTGGTCCTCAGGATACCTAAATCTACACCAAATTAATAACGTGGCAATTTTCTGCTCAAATGTGACTGGAGAGAGGGCCAAGGATGTGCAAGATGAGTGGAAGAGACTCCACATTTTCCAGATCTCTGCGGTTCAGTGTCAGAATCCATCATACTACCGAGATGTGGGGCAAAAAGAAGAAAGCTGAGGACAGGTTGATCACCAGAAGGTCAAGGCTAATTCTGAGGCTTTGGCACAGCTGTGGGATGGAAACCTGTCTTCTGTCTCCAGCTGTGCCCCAAATTGGTGCTGCCAGACTTGACTTCGAGGAGCTGGGATGGTATTTTTTGGTGGGGTTCCCCCCCCCTCCCCGCCTTTTTTTTTTCCCCTGGGAGAGGCACTGAGGAAAATAAACAAGATTGTCAACCCATGACCCTTCTGAAAAGGTGGGGCCACCTTTTGAGCTCCAAGGAGCTCTGCTGTTGGTTGAGAGGCACTTTGTGGAGACTGTACCAATTATGTGGGATTTTTCAGAGTCTGGGAGCTGTTATTTTCTTGAGTGAGCAAGGAAGAGGCTGAGAGGTGTGAGAGGTGATAGACAGCTTTGCGAGGGAACTGCAGTTAACCTGGAGTTAAATTGAACTCCCTGGGAACGTTGGGAGCCGAAGACAAGTTCTGTGTGTTGCAGCACATGGGGAGAAGCACTTCCCAGCTCACTGCATGTGGCTTCACAGAGGGAGCTTGTCCAGCACCATGTTTATCCATCTCCCTGGGTCATCCTTATGGGAAAATGCAAGAACCAAGCTCCTTCCTGTGGGGACATTCAAGAAAATTCCCATGTTGTGCTCCTTACCCAAACCTGGTTAAAAGAATGAGTTGAATGACAAAGAGAAAAAGCACAAGAGGTTCTCTCTCTTTTTCTCTTCTCTGCTGTCTTTGAGGGTGATTCACTCTTGCCAAATTCCTGGCAATTTCTTTCAGTGACCAGCAGCTCTATCTTGTGTTTCTGACTCATAAACTGCTGGAACCTTCTTGGGCTGAATTCAGACTAAGAAAAATGTAAGTGTTGGGTTTGATCCTGCATGAAGTTGTTTTGTAGACGGCAAGGGGCAAACCAAGAGGGAAAAAGCAGAAGATGTAGTGAGAAAGAGGTAAAGATGAAGTAACAAGAGGTAAAACCCCCAAAGGAAAACCTGTATGTGGATATTGAGCCATGGAGAAAAAAAATCATCTGTTCTGAGGCCAAACAAATGAGCAAAATGATGACTGATGCAAAACTCTGAGCTGTGGTTGGTTTCCTACTATGGCAGCGATATTAGTAATAAAATCAATACCAGTACTTAGGTAGGCCTAATAACTGTACAAATCAGATTGGATTAGATGGATATTACTTATCCTAATAACCTGCTATTGTTGCCATTGCACTCTAGGTAGGAATAGGTATCATGTCTTTTAATTAAAGCGGGGACTTCAGCACTTTGATTCACTTGTAGTCATAACTGGAAATGGCTGGTCCATACCCCAGCAATTAAACCTGTCCTGAAGGCTCTTACAGATGAAACTAAAGACAGATTCCATGGGGAACCCTCCACCTGACAGCCTTAGTGCTATGGTACGTGTGACAACCCGGTGCAAGGCACTGAGAATCAAGGTAATTAAGACCAGGCTTGCCCTGAGCTTTGGACCACTTAAACCCTCCCAAAACAGCCTTTGCAGTGACTTTTGAAGGTTCTGACATCAGGTTCCAAGGCTCCATTTGATGCTGGAGCACCACCAAAGCCCTCCAGAGGTTTGTTGAAGAAGCCTGTGTTGAAATGTGTGCTTCCAGGTGAGGCAGGTCAGGCTGGGGGTCACCACCTCTCCTGGCTCAGGGTGACCACCGTGCCCCACGTCTCATCTTGGAAATCTTCCAGGCAAACTCCTGGCCTCAGTCAATGCTCTTCCACAAGGAATACTAGCTTAGAGTAAACAGCATATTTAAAAGCAAAAGGCACACTGGGGTTTATTGAATTTGTTCCAAACAGTTCTACATTCAATCACCCAGAAACTATCTCCCTGCAGGCAACAATATCTTTTACCAATGAGTGTGTGCAATAGCTGGGCTTGTACTTCGCAAGTTCTTTGCTCTGACTCTGCACCTGCCCTGTGCTGGGGCTCCTCCCTCCTTTTTTGGGTCTTTTTGGGCCGCTTTGTGTCAATGAAATCATCAGCAAAGGGAGGGGAAGGAAAAAACAAGGGGCAAGGTCACTTTAGGTCTGAAATGAGAAAGATGTTCACCTCAGATCTGGGCCCTCTGAGCTGGGAAAAGAAAATTTGGGTTGCTCTCCTGCTCTCCGAGTGGCAGCTAGGGGGCTGCTGGGTGTCTCAGACACTCTGGAATTAACTCCAGCCTTGGGAGTTAATAACAATGTGCAGGCTGTGGGTGAAGGATGCTCTAAAAATCTCTGCATGGGCATCCCCTGCTGAATCTGCCCTCATATCAGCGCATGAGGGGTGTCCCTGCCGAGCGGGGAGACAGGGACCCCACAGCATCATCCCCACTGCATTGCTGCTGCCTCATTTCAGCTGGCCTGGAAGCGCTTTCAGCCTGAAAATAAAAAGACAGATTGTCCACTTCAGCTGTAATTACCAGCTGAAAAGAACTGGTGGGGAATAGGAGGGCTGGAGGATGTAGAAGGGAGGACAGAGAAGGAAAAGAGGAAAGGGAGAAAGCAACGAAGAAGTGCATTGCAGGGTGCAGTTGTATCCAGCATCCAGGTTGCTGCCTGGGGTCTCTGTAAGGGATCCCACACCAGGGAGGCTGGACCCTGTGACTTCCTTGGGGTGCAGAAGAAGGGCTTCTGTCCTGAATTATTCATCTGCCTCGAATTATTCATCCACCCCATTCCTGCATTTCCCAGCAAGCATGGCTGGCTGGGATTGCCTACCCTTGCCCCGGGGCCAAGGCAGGCTCTTTTTCAGGCAGCATGGAGCTCTGTGGTGTCCTTGGCTGGTCTTCCATCAGCCCTGGCCTGTGGAAAATGCACAGAAGAGGGAATTTCCTCTTGTCAGGAACCAGGACTGAAATACACAGGACTTCTGGATCCATGAGAAATTTTGATGGGGGGGAGGAAGCGGGGGGTGTCTTTTGCCACCCTCCCCATCCCATATGTGTCCTAATCAGTCATGTCCTCATTTTTCTGCCGTCGTTAAATATCAACCTCCCCACCAGCCAGGTCCTATTTGTAGAGCTGCAGTCTGGATTATATTTATTTCTTTGCTTTTAAGTGTATCTGCCTCGCTGCTTGCAGGAGCTGATGATCTTTGACTGGGCTGACGAGGAGGGAAGCACAGTTCCAGTGCTCCCAGCAGTGCTGCCAGCCCTGTCCCTTCCCTTGCTCCAACACCGGTGAGTGAGGAGGGATCCTGGGTGTCAGAGCTGGCAGGTGATGAATTAACTGGGAAAACTGGAGCAGTTCAAGTGACTTTCCCAGAGTCACTGACACTTCTTGGCACGGCAGCAAGGGCTCAGGAGCAGGGTTCTGGGGTAGTCAAGGGATAAGCAAGGAGGAGGCAGTGATAATGTGGCAGGCAAGTTTTGGGGTTGCCAAATGCCCCCACTCCTGCACATCTCTGTGAGCCAGGAATGCACCCTGGGGACAATCCCCTTTCTACCCTCTGGCTTCCCACCTCCAGGAACCCAGGAAGGCTGGAGAGCCCGTGCACAAGCTGCTGGGATCTCAGGGGAGCACTGGCCAGAGTGGCAGAAGGAGAGCACAGCACACCCCAAGCCTAAAGCTCTGGCTATGCCTGGGCTCTCTTGTAAATTCCAGCAGTGTCCTGTCGTTGTCAGCTAATGCCCTCTAATGGGTCCATTAAACAGCTCTGTCTTTGCCTTGGCTCCTAATTCCCCCCTCCCCTCCTCATAATCAGGCAGCATTACCTGCTCCAGAAGATACGATTACACTCCTTAAATCTGTCTAAATGGCAGCGCTGAGCCAGCAGCAGAGACTCACTCCCCCTTCCTTGGCCAAGCCAGACCCCTGGATGCCGGTCTGAGGGTGAGGGAAGATCCACCTCTGGCACCCAGCATTCCCTGCAGGAGCGTGGGTGTCCCCGAGGGCACCTGCCTGTAATTAGAGCAGATTTACAGCAAATAGGTCCTCCATCCCTGCAGAGCAGAGGGATCTTTGCTTCCTCTCCACCTAAAGCAAGTTTTGCCAACCTGCTCTTGACCACAAGCTTTGCTGCTCTTCTGAACACTCCAGCCCAAATCTTTGCTCACTGCCTGGGCAAAATCTCCATGAAACCTAGCAGGACAGATACCCATCCCTGACCCCTATTTGCCTCTCCATGGAAGCATCTCTTCAAACACCAGAGGAAGTGGGACTGGAGTGACTCAAAACTCCTTTTTGCTCACTACTTGGTTGGCTTTCTCTGGAGTTTGGGGAAATTTGTAGTAGCGCTGACTATTGATAATCTGTCACTGGGAATTTGCTCAGCACGTCACGGCACCAGTGCTAAAAATACAAGGTCCTGCTCCCCAGAGTGCCTGGAAACATTGAGGGAAAGCAAATTTGGGGAAGTGGTAAGGTCATGGAGAAATGTGGAGTTCCCAGGGGCATAGCCAACCGAGAAGGCTGCCAGGGACAGGACCAAGCAAGGCTCATGGGGGACTTGGAGGAGAAAAGGGAGAGAAACATGGGTCTGTTGGAAGGTCACTGCCTGTGCTGAAGGAGCATCATGATTTTGGGGTCCACCACATGACTTTGAGACACGTCATTTGCTCTTCTCTGCTCCCCTTTCCTTGAAGATGGGAAAACAGGGCTCTGGGGGCTCTTTGAGACCCATGCGTGGAACCACAGTGAGGCTAACTTTGGTTATCTGAAGGAAGGCTAAAGGAAGACAGATAAGGGGAGCCCCAGACCTGAGAGAGATGCAGAAGGGTGCGCAGAGCTTTGTGTCCTCAGGCAGATGGATGTTTGTAGCAGAAGGCAAGGACAGAAATAGCCTTTAAGACAATATGGTCCTTGCTGCAAACTTAACTGCTGCATTTAACTCTCTGGTTTAGTGTCAGTTTTATTCCTAATTACCTCTGATACGGCAGGCCGGCCTTCATCTTCTCCCGTTCGTGCTGGGCTGCACACTCCCGGGTGTGTTTTTCCCCCTTCCCGTGTTGCTTCGTGATAATGTCACGCTGAGCTGCTAAAGCCAGCTGCAGTTTTGACAGATGATGTACCAGTTCCCTCCGCTTCAGATTTGACATTTCCATGAGCACTAAACACACATGCTTACAAATTTTAAAAAGGAAAAGAAACCCCACCACCACTCTCTCCTGGTTTAGTTTGTTGGGGGTTTTTTTTGTGTGTGTCATTTTGAACTCGTTGAAAAGTGCTGGATGAATGGATTTTGAAATTGAAACTTTTTATATAAAGGTGATGGAAAACACTGTGTGTGGTGCTCCTCACTCTGGTGGCAGTGCCATCCATGGCATCTTCATGCCATGACTTTCCCCCCATCACTCATGCCATTAGGCTGTCTCCCATTACTCCATGGCTATGGATTTAACACACAAAGCTCTAAATACTTCAGGTCTGTGCTGCAAGACACAGCAGCTTCTTCCTCTTTTGCAGCCAAGGCAGTGGAACACAATGGTTTGGGAAAGATGATCCTCTGGAAGATGGGAGGGAGGGCTAACCCCAGAAGGGAGCCTGTACTTGTAGCCTGGTCTCCTGGCAGAGAAAGAACAGGGGGAAAAGGTGGGAAGAACTTTAAAACCATCAGCTGATATTCTTCGAGCTTTCATGCTTTCAGCAGAAGAAGCCGAGGGGAATTTTTCCTTTCATATGGATGGAAGCAGGATCAGGCTATTTATCTTTGATGAAATGCCGAGAAATGGTTGATTGTGTTTAGAAGCAGCAAAAAAGATGTAATAAATAGTGCTTCCTGCTTTGAGAAATGAGTGAGGAGCCCAGATCTGATAACTGCCTGCAAACATCCTTTCTTTTGTGCTATGAGTGATGGGACTACAGCACCCACAGAGGGTCTTGGGTTGGAGAACACACTGAGGTCTGACACTTCTGCCACCTAAAGAGCTGACTAAACTTGCCTTGGGATGTTACAAAAGGGGGAGTGTGGGCTGTAGAGGTCCCATTTCTACAGTGTAGCTCTGGATAATGCAGAGGAGGATGCTGTGGGTCAGTTATTGCACAGAAGAAAGGCAGCCCCAATTCTGGGGCTCACCTAACTTTGGAAAGTCAGCTGATGAAAACCACCTTCAAACCCCAACCAGGACAGAGAAGAGCTCCAGGCTGCTATTCCTTGTGGGAAAACACGGTGAAGAGAAGGAAGTGAGGGTTTGCTGTGGAATCAAGGGCAACTGAAGGAAGAAGGAGAAGGACTTCAATACCTGTAAAGAGAACCCATCTGAATCCAGTCAGTACCACCCCAGTTCCTGTCTAACGAAGTGCTGCTCCTGTTGCTGTCGGAGCTGAAGCGATGTGAGATTTAAAGAGTCTGGTCAAGACATTGTGTTGAGCTGCTTGATGCCACCTCAGCGAGTGAACAACACCGCTGCCTTCCCCTGAATATTTTGCATTGAAAATTGGAAGTGCCACATCAATCCAAAATCCCGTTATTGGTTTGTTTATTATTATTTTTTTTGTAATGGAGCCAGGGGAGCAGCTCACCCTGCCCATTTTCCAGCATCCTGGTTTTCCCTATGTTAGCCACTCACTTTTGCCTGCACGGGAAACACCAACCCATGGCATTGCACAGGCAATCAAGTAATATTTCCCTTCACTAATCACAGAAATTAATGCTGGCTCAGGCATAAAGGTGGAACAAAGCCAAATGATTTGATCTTTCTTGCCCCAGCAGTGGCATTCACCTCCACCTCTTGGGCAGCTGGGCATCACCTCCATGTCCCTTTCCTTGCCTGGAATGTGTTTGAACATCAGCCCTGGAGATGTCAGGGAAAGGGTTGGAGGTACCAGCCCCACCCCAAGCAAAGGGCACTGGGAGGTGACAGCTGCTCAGGTGACACCTCCTTGTTTTTCGGAGCGCCAGTGGTCCAGGGGAAACACGTTTGTGTGGGAGATTTGAACAGAAGTGGCAACAGATGCACTGTGTAATAAAAACATGAAAACCACTATTATGCTTTCAGGAAGAGAACAGAGAGGAGAAAAAGTGCAGGCACCAGAGATAAAGCCAGGCAGAATTATGGAAAGGCAATATTTAGTAGTTCACCAATTGCGTTTCCAAGGCATGTTACCCCTAGAGCTGAATTAAATATTGATCTTTTTAGTTTGTTTGTTTAAAAAAAAAAAAAAGGCACAAACCCAAGCATCTCCCACCACCAAAAATGTAAATGTTGGCTGCTGCCCCTCCTATTTCTCACACCTGAACAAGTGCATCCCCCTGCTTTTAGGCAGCCTGGGTCAGTTCTTGTTTAGCAGCCCCTGGCAGCCCCTTGGCTCCAGTGGCTCTGCGCAGGGGTCAGTCACCCCACTGCTTCCTGGGGCTGTGCTGAGAGCCCCTCAAGGGAAATCGGGAAATTTTTTTCGAGCCTTTTAATCAGGGGGGTGTTTTACCATTCACACCCTGAATTTTTTACCAGCACAACTGCAGATCTAGAGAAACTCACGTGACTGAGGGAGGATGGGAAGATGCAGGAGGTAAAGGACAGTTCTGGAAGCTTCTTAGACCAACTTCACCTCTAAAAGCTGTAATGGGGCCTTTTGACACTGCATTAAAACCACAAATAAAAATAACCATCTCTGAGTGGTCTAGCTCTTGTGAGGAGGTATCAGCTTTGATAATTTTTAAATTTGTGTAAGGCAGCTTGGAATTACCTCCAAAGGGTTCACTGTAAAGCCAGATTGTACTGCATTTAATACATATGCTTTTAGCCCTTTGTTCCCTGATTTTCTTGGACTTAGATTGATAGTTCTGCAGAGGACTTTATTTTTTTCTCTTTTTAAGTGCCTGTGCTGGCTCAAAAGTGACTCAGTACTTGATCAATACTGCTGGTGGCTGTTGGTGCAGCCACTGATGGGAAGCTGGAGGAGAATTATTCTGATGAAAGCCTCTGAGAAAAATCAGTCAGAGAAGGTTGGTGCTTTTGCTTGGCTTAAATCTTCAGTGTTTTCAGAAATGGGGAGGGGAAACAGCCAGAAAACAGGTTTTGGAGAAGGCCAGAGGTGTCTAAATACTCAGTGGAGGGAGTTTATGGTGACAAAGCACATTCCCAGCAGCCCCCCTAATAAAGCATGTTTCCAATGCCTCTGCACTTGGTAGTAGGGAAAAGCCTGTAAGGACATAAGAAAGGCTTTTCTGGTTCAGCTGAAGAGCATGTCTGTACTTACCACAAAGGCTGTCCTGACCTCCAACTGTTTTGCTCTCCAGGGAATCCTGGAGTCTGATGTGATTTCTCTGCCTAGTAACACCCAGCAGATTTTCCTCCCTGCATCTTTCTGTGAGCCCACACAAACCTCTTCTTCCCCAACATGGAAAATGTGCAGAGCAATGCTGTTGAAATTTGCAGATAGGCACAAGGGTGGGGGGAGTCAAAAGCTCCTTAAAGGTCAGATTTCCTTGTATCCTTTTATAGAATCACAGAATGGGTTGGAAGGGACCTTAAAGACCATCTCGTTCGATCCACTGCCAGGGGCAGGGACACCTTCCACTATCCCAGGTTGCTCCAAGTGTCGTCCAACCCAGCCTTGGACACTTCCAGGGATGTGACTTTTACCTTGGAGTGTGCTGCTGTCCTCTTCTCCAGCACAGCTTGGAAGGAGCAGAAGGATCCTCTCTGCCCTTCCCCTCTTGTCCTTGAGAAAGGAGTATATTCCTGATGCTTGCAGGCTGTTAAACCACCCCCTCCACCGTTATCAGATGCCAAGTGATGCAGGGAGCACTCACACTGCCTTCCACAGTACCGTGGGACATGGGAAAAGTGCTGCTCTCCCACTGGGACCAAAGCAGGGCACACCACGCTGCAGACCTTGTGCTGCTCTGCTCAAGGGATGCTCTGCTGTCAAAACCCTCCCCAGGGACTTTCTGCTCCAGCAGAGCATCCTGACCTTGCAGCTCTGAAGGAACTTGAGAAAAGACCCACTTCACTCCCGTGGCTGGTTTTGGGCAGCCAAAGGGAGACGCAGCACCTCCCTAGCAGCTGGCAGACATCTCTGCTTGGGAAGCCCAGCACCTCCCAGTAAATGCTCTCTCCCTGACCCTTGCTTTCCTTTCCTCTCATTCCAGTCCTGTGCCATGGATCCTGTGCTACACATCGTGTGTGCCATCCATCTTCCCAACTATGTGCTGTCACATCTTCCAGAAAGGGGCAGATTAAAAAAATTGGTCTGGACAGGGTTTCTTTGTTAAAAGGAAACTGTTTTAGTGGAAAAACAGCAGCCTGTATCCCTCACCAAGCACTTACAGGTAATGTTTGTACATTTAAGGGGGGAGGAAAAGGTGTGGGGCCAAATTTTGGGGAGCCCCTGGTTAAAGCCTTAGCAGCACATCACTGCACTGGCCTGTGAAAATGTGTCACTCCCGGGCTAAATCCAGCCCTGAGAAACCTGACAGCCCAGGTGAAACCAGCCAGAAGTGACTTCTCCCGTCCTCCTCAGGAGGGAAGATAAATGTCATCAGTCATCAGCTGTCACAGCTTATACAAGGCACATTTTTCTCTCCCTGGTGCTGAGCTGAAACCACTCTGGAGGGAGAAGGGAAAGCACGGGGAGGGCGAAGGGGAGCTGTGAATCCTAAACTTCTCCTGTCCCTTGGGTGGGTCTGTCAGTGCTGATAGAAAAATGTGAGTAAAGCTGGGGGAACCAAGGCTTGGGTGACCACCCGAGGCAGCCAAAGCAGAGAGATAAATGGGTGTCTGGGTCCAAAAAAAAAACCCCTCCAAAAGTTATCCCAGCTGTTCCCAAGCAAGGTGGGGAGGAAGCAATGTGCTGGAAAAGGTTAGATTGAGGGGAGGGGATATGGAGCTGGGGAGGCCAGCTTCTCACCCAGCTTCCAGGTAGTTTAAAGCTAATGGTGAGTAACAATTTCTGCAAATAAGTTAATTGCAGTCCCCAAAGCCAAGGAAATAGTTTCAGGGCAGTGGGCAGTGCTGGGCTGCACAGCTGGGCAGGAGCAGGCAAGGGATGGGGATATTCATCCCAAGAGACAGGTGTGTTTTCAGGGAGCCAAATTCTGATTTGAGTGAGATTCCCCTGCCCTGAGTTTCAGTGGAAGATAAAATTATGGGTCTCCTCTTCCCTGAAATCATGGTTGTTGCTGCTCAATGTCCCTTGGCAGGGCAAGAGAAGATAATTCTCTGCTCAATTCAGACATTTTCTTGGGGATACCTGGCACAAAACCTGTTCTGTGTATTTAACAGTCTGAGGGAAGCCTTAGCTATGATCTTGTCCAATCTCTCCTGGAGCTCAGGCAACCTCTTGGCATCCATGACATCCTGTAGGAAGTGATCTCTCACTCCAGAGTCCTCTGTTCCATGGGAAGTGGTGGAGTCATCATCCCTGGAAGAGTTTAAAAACTGTAGAGGTGTGGCCCTTGAAGACCTGGGTTAGTTCTGGATTTGGCAGTGCTGGGGGAATGGTTGGCCTTGATGAGCTTGGAGGGCTTTTCCAACCTGAATTACTCAGTGAAGAATCACTTATCCCCTTCCAACAGCATCCCCAAGCCATGGGCTCTGCCAAAACACCTCTGCATGGGCAAGGCCCATCCTGGTATTTCTGCTCTCAATTCACCCCAGGGAGAAAAGGACAAATCCTGCAGAATCCAGAGTGGCTTTGGGTCATGCAGATAAAACTCCACCACCAAACTCTGCTAGGAATGCAGCCTGGCACATAATTCCATGCAAATAACTTGCTAAGTGAATTGAGCTCCTCTCACCTCTGGAAAACTGCTCCTGAACCTGCTGTGACCCACGACGTCCTCGAGTAAACCAGATATTGGAAATCATTCCCTGCTTCAGAATTTGTTCTTGGGCTCATTCTGCCCCATAGGTGAACTGTGCAGATTGGCAGCACCGGGTCACAAAGACGACGGGGGTGTTTCCTTCTCCTTCCCAAACATGCCAGCAGTCAGTGCGGTGGGATGAGTCCTGGAAGCAGTGGACACATGGGATTACCAGATTTTGGAGCCTCCTCGAGCAATTAAACTTTGTGTAACACGTCACTCTGAGGGAGAATGGGCCCAGGCAGAGAACATGGCTCAGATTTAATCTCCTTGTATGGAGTTCACACATAAATAGTTACCTGGGGACTTGCTGCGTGGATCTGCCCCACTGACCAGCCTTGGTCACGGCCTAGGAAATTCTCCTTAGTGAGGTGATTTGCATAAGATGAGCCAGAGGAGAGGTGCCAAGGAAAAGAATGATTTTTTTTTTTTTTTTTTCCCCCCGGAACGCATCAGGCCCCATTTGCAGCATTTGCCCAGAGGATATTCAGTTCTGGTATTGCTATTTTTGTGGTGGCTTCTTTGCAGTGATTAATTTAAAGTGCCAGCATCAGGAATCATGGGAACATATAAGAAACCCAGTTTCTCTTTTAAAATAGAAGTTAAGTTTTCTTCCCGGTGCTACAGAAAAAAAAAACCTGGAAAAAGGTCATTATTAAAGAGATGTGAAACTCCCCTCTGCTTCTCATCTAATCTCATCGTTTTTCATTCCATTTCTTAAATTGGAGAAGAAACCCTCTCACTTGAAGTGCAGCAGATGGGTGCATATCACCAAAATGGAAAGCTGGTATCATCCAGCCTTTGGGAGCAGATGCCCTGATTTTCTACACAGGCGTGGCAGCCACCACCTTTCCGGTGTGCTTTGCGGTGCTCACCTTTTCGAGAGCTTTCCTGGCAAAGTTTGGCTCGTGATTCCCAAACTAGTAAGTGAGATGTGAGGACTGGGGAGGCTGTCTCCTCCCACTGCTTCCCTGTGTACAAATGGAATTTTCCCCCTTCCCACCCAGCACTCTGGCACTGAGCTGCTCTTGGTCAGGCAGGAGAAAGCCAAGCTTTTTCCAAATCAATCCCAGACAGGGACAAACATAGGATTAAAGCCACTCAGGTGTTCAAGCAGTTCAGGTTTGGTACAACAGGTCCAGTGTGCAGGGGGTCAGACCCATCACATTTTTCTTTATCCACTGGCTTAGGGTCATGGAATTACAGAACTGTTTAGGTTGGGAAAGAGCAGAGCCGGCCCTCACCTGTGTCGGTGAGGACACAATAAAGGAAACTCTCACACCTCCTAGGTTTAGCAGAAAGAGGAAAAAAAGAGAGACTTTATTTACATTTCTCATAATTTATAGGGTTCTCAATTCCACAAGGGATTGGAGGACATGTCACTTCCTCCTCAATCCCACTGGAGAAAAAGGATGCTTATCAAACTTTCTCTTATCACAAAAGGAATGAAAAACAGAAAATACAGTTAAGTAAACATTGGCTATTGTTTACATGAAAGCGTGTGAACATCTGACTC
Source organism: Platysteira castanea (assembly GCA_013397175.1). NCBI lineage: Eukaryota > Metazoa > Chordata > Aves > Passeriformes > Platysteira > Platysteira castanea. The sequence continues at coordinate 73,304 of VYXC01009949.1, forward strand.
CAAATATGTAAATTATCAGAAGGCTAAGAAAAACCAGGGCGACACTCACCTGGCTGCACCCTCCTGTCAGAGAGTTGTAGAGAGACAGAAGGTCCCAGCTGAGCCTCCTGTTCTCCAGGCTGAGCCCCCCTCAGCAGCTCCTGGTATTCCAGACCCTTCCCCAACTCCCTTCTCTGGACATGCCCCAGCCCTTCCTGAATGGAAGGGCCCAGAACTGAACCGAGGGTTTGAGGTGCCTCAGCAGTGCCCAGCACAGGGGGACCATGTGTGAGGCATGAGCTTGGAGCTGGGATTTCTGCAGCGTTTCTGCCACATCCTTAAACTCAAACCCCTCCACTTTCATGGATGTGTCCACACATATGCTCTGCTTCATTCCCAGTGATCCATCCCTGCCTCAACAAGTCACCTCCTCGTGTTCCCACGCCTAGCCCAAGGCTTTTCTATCCTCTTCTGTGTGTCACCTTGCATTTATTATGCCCTGTGCATCCCTCCCCTCTTGTTCATCCCATTGTTTTAGCCAACCTGGGGTGAATCCCATCCCTGGTGGCAAACTCTTCAGAAGCAGAGGGTTTGCAGTTATTTACCAGAGAAAGGATAAGCCACAGCACTGACAAAAAACATACTCATAATTCTGCCCTTTCCCTCCACATTTACCAAATTGATTTTTGAGCTGCTCGCAGTCAGATTGCAATAAATACACTTGAAATCCCCTGCACGTAATGGTTTATAAATTGTGGATCATAATTCAGCTTGGGTTTGGTTTGCTGGTTGCCATCGGGCCATGCGTGTGCGCCCATGTTTTCCTTTCTCCAGCCCCTTATCCCACACGACTCTCTGGCAGAGGAATAAATTTGGAATAATAGAAGCTCTGCTGACTAAATTTCACTTGTCAGTTGGAAAATTTCATGCAGGGCATGAAGTTCTTGCAAATAGCACAAGGTAAAAAAAAAAAACAACACTGACCTGAGTGGGAGCAGCTTTGCTAAGCCCCCAGGAGTTTGAGCCTAGGGAAGGAAGAGCGGCTTGGGAAGAAGGAGCATCCACCAGCAGGGCAATGCCTTCTGGATGGGGCTGGGGATGATTCCAGCAAAATGACCCTAGCACTACCCTATCCCTGCAGTCACCATCCCCAAAAACACAGTGGTAAAGACAGTGAGAGGGGAAGCAGGAGGGGTTTGAGCAGACAGGGAGATCCCCCTGGGATCTAGAGTTGGAGCTGGAACTCAGCACCGCACCCAGGCAGGAAAATCCATATCTGCCTCAGATTCATGACCTGTCAGGGGAAATGGAGCACAGATATTTTTAAAATGTGGGGCCATTAAGCTCTCCAAATGGGCCAGCTCACCTGCTATTTTAACAACACGTTGTGACAACATCTTATTTTACAAGCGGTCCTTTCGGACTTATTAACTCTAACCTGTCTCATCCCATTTGGAGCGAGGAAAATGCCATCGAGATCACCCCTGAAACTGTTTAATGAGCTTTTATGGGGCACAGGAAATTTAAGCGCCAGCCCAGGATTTCGGGTAGTCAAAAAATATGGATTAGGAGTGCTGGTATTTACACTGCTTTTCGTTTTCCTGCTCTTCCTGCTCTTCCCTCTGCGTGACCTTGTCGTTAGTGTGGGGTGGATGCGTGGGAGTCCATGAATTTCATCTGGGATCCAGTGACTGTAACATGATGAAGAGGATGGAAATATTTAAAGCATCATCTTGGCAACAGTGTCTGCAATAGTGGCACATCCCCTTTTTTTCCCCAAAAACCCTTTTCCTGAAAAAATACACCTGCTGGGAGTGTGCCCTTGGGTGAGTGAAGAGGCAATGCCAAGAGAAATGGGGTGAGGTCATGGAAAAGGGAAAATCAACTCCGTCTCACATCTGGGAGTTGGCTGCCAGCGTGGAAGAAGAGTGGAAAAAGGGACTTCGGCCTTCCCAGCCTATTGCCAGTGGTGGCGGCAGCCTGAGAATGGGGAGGGGTTTGGAAACTCAGCTCTGCACTGGTTTTTTTTTCCCAAACAAGTTTATTTCAGATGATGATGATGATGATAATAATGATAATAATAACAAGAACAATAACAGGCTTTGGGGGAAATCATGTCTTGTAATGAGACTCTGGGAAGCAAGTGAGTTTTCCAGAGGATCCTGGCCCCTTGCCAAGCCCTGGTCCCCCCCCATCCAAGGAAGGCATGTCAGGATGGAGGTCTGGGCACCCGTTTTGCACCACTGTTGCCCCTTCCCTGGAGCAGGGCTTTCCAGCAGGAAAGCACTGGCACCCAGCTGGAGGAGCAGGCCAAAGAGATACATGTCACATCCCACAAAAACAAGAAAGAAATGGTGGGATTTGGAGGCAAGGAATGACACCTTTCAGCTCTGGTGGCATTCACTGCTCTTGGGGATGGTGCACGGGAATGAACAGGTGCAGCAAGGCAGGTGAATTTTGGGAAAAGCGCCAGGTGCCAAAGAGAGGCACCTGTGGTGCTCCATCTCTGCCTTTCAGGGATAACCACATCCACCTGCAGAGGCTTCAGCCACACCAGGGCTGTGATTCCTTCACCTGTGTCCTAGCCCTGCTCTTAGCTCTAAAGGAGGCTTGTGGAGGCTGCTGGCAGCTCTGGGAGCTGGTGGGTATGAGGTGTTGGATGTAGGTGCTTGGAGGCTCTTCTGGGCACTGTAGGATCCACAGGTAGGAGATTTAGCAGTTTTGGAATACCTATTAGGGTTGAGTGTCTGTCACAGAGAGTTTTTTTTTACAACTAGTCCTTAATAGTAAGTATAAGTTGCTGAGGTCTCTGCTCTGATTCCAAGAGTTTGTATTTTCCTATGGTGAGCACCTTCTATTTTTCACCCTTAGGAATGCAAAAGGAAACCCTGCTTCTAATTCTTAGCACAGCATTCTCCAAAGTGCTCGTGCTCTGCCTTGCTCCTATTTTATTTATGTTACAATCACAGTAGAGCTTTACTTGGAAAAATTGAGAAAGTAGCCAAGAAGAACACACACAACTGGCCAGGAGAGATAATCAGTTGTTAAAACATGCCTGCTGCTCTAATTAGAAAGGAAATGAAATTGGGTTTAAAGTGGAATTAACTGAAGGCTCCCTTATCCTGTCCATCTCCTCTGCTTGCCCAGCCCTTCTGGACAAATATGATGGAAATGAAAAAAGAAAGCTGATCTCTGAAACCCCCACCCCCTGGACCTAAGCCAGGGAAAGACATCCCTTCCAATCTGCTCATCCTAAATGTACCTTCAGCTTTGGTACCACCAGTTAGAGTTCTTGTGGAGCTCGTGTTTCTCCACTGCCTTGTACTAATTTTTGGCCTCCAGGGAATAGGCAGAAGTGGATGGATTGTGCCTAATAGGTGGTTTAAGCTGTTAGAAATTATTTTTTTGTTTATTAAATCTTAGTTGATCCCATTTGATATTGTCTCCTTCACTGAGGGAAGGCTTAAAAGGGTCATTGCTGGTGATAGAGTGGAAATAACACTAACAGACTCCCGTGAGAGGAAGAGCCCTCTGGCCCTCAAATCCATCCCCTTGAGGGTGAAAGGGTGGGACAGGTACTACTACTACTGGCTTTTCCCTTGGATGGAATTCATAGGATCACCAAATGGTTTGGGATGGAAGATCCTCTAGTTCCACTGGGATTCCAATAGATCCCAGTCTTCTGCCTGGCTCTCGTGACTGGCTCTAAGGAGGTCCTTTGCCAATAAATGAGCCAATTGCTGGATGGCTAAAAAAAGGTATCTTGCACGTCCTCTTTAATTTGTACTTCTACAAAACTGTCAGGGAAGTGAAATGCAATCGATGGCTCAGACCTGAAGGCTTCAATTTAATCTCTGCAAAGATTAATCTCTGAAGAGTCAAAGTTTCTCTTGTTATCTCTTTTTTTCAGTGCCACCAGAGCCCCATCCCATCATGCTCAGATGAAATCTTCAGGTAATTTCCTACCTTTACACTTGTTGTTTCCTTTCTTTAAATAAAACCCCCTCCTCATCCAGACGGTCAGATGTACCAATTGAATCCAATCGAAACCCTGTTCTTTGGTTGAAGGATTGACAAAAATGAGCTAGGGGGATGATCTGTCATAGGCTGCCCAGAGGAACTGCGGCTGCCCCATCCCTAGAAGTGTCCAAAGCCAGGCTGGGGCTTGGAGCACCCTGGGATTGTGGAAGGTGTCCCTGCCCATGACATTTTGTTTGGTTAAGCCCAGATGTGGCCCAGTCCTTGGATCCAGCATTGTGAAAGGAAATCTCTGCCCTTTCCAATCTGCAGACCTGCAAGGAGTCCACCACGTAGCAGCTGAGAGGTGGCTGATCTGCACAACTTTCTGGGTTTTTTTACTTGTTTCTGGGTGTTTTGTTCTGTTGCAATCAGCTCGCAGGCCTTGCTCCCTTTCTGACCATTTGTTGTGCTGATTGTTTGCCCTAAAAAGTTGGGCCTGAGCCAGGGAGAGAGGCAGCCTATAAACCAGCTGGTACCTGGAGCTGGTCAGGGCACTGGGCTGATGCACAGATTATTTTGTGATGACTTATTTTGATCCAGAGCCATGAAGAGGTGAAGGTTTTTACCAGACTTGAGTATCATTCCCCTTAAAAAAAACTGCGAAACACCAAAACCACGAAGTCCACCAAAAAACCCAGGCTCTACTCATTGAGCCAAATGTTTGGGTTCTTCTTCAGGTGCAGTTCACACTGAATAAGTAGTGAGTAAGTGTTCAATATGAGTTGAGACTTTATACTCAATGGTGGTCCACAAGAGATGGAGATTTTGGGGTTGCTCTGTGAGGATGTTGGCAGGACACTGGGACAGGAGGAAGCATCACTGATAACTCCTGCTTACATGACCTGACTGGTGCCAGCTCAGAAAAGACTTGTGGTGTAAAAACTTGCTCTCAGAAAAATCGGGAGGCAAGACCCGCCCCCACAAAACACCCCAAAAAACTGGGATGAAGAAGGGATGCTGGGAAGCGTGAGCAGCTTTTGGGTCTCCCTGTCACCCTCAGGATGCTCCTGCCTCCCCCAGGTGCAGCTATGGTGGGGGGTGACTTTCCCTCATTACTCCCAGGTATTTGGGATGTCCGTCTGGGAACTTGGACTGCTCAGGACTTCTGCTGTGCAAGTCATGGCATGGGGTCAGCCTGGGATCACAGTGCTGCTGGGTTGGAAAGAAGTAATAATTCATGTTTCTGTTCCTGGGTCACACTTGAAATTAATGAATAGCTTTGCAAAAATTGGCCACTTTCCTTTTATTAATATGGTTTGGACTCCTTCTTTGCCCATGGGTGTCCAAGCACAATTAGGTCATGCTTTCAAGCTCTCTTCCAGCCTGGAAAATACAAGATTTTATTTTGTAATGAGATGCTGTGCTCATCCCACAACTCCTGAAGCAGGGTCCTCAATGCAGGAGGGAAAGCAAATGTAGTGAGCAACCTGTGATAACACCACGCTCTGGTGTGACTGGTATGTGGATATCCATCAGTAAGAGGCATAAAACTCCACACCAGGATTCACAGGGATGTGGTGAAGTCATCCCAAAGCATTTGCTGCCTGATGCCTGCCTAGGTCTAGCTCTTAACTGGTCTTAAAGGGTCAAAAAATGGGAGGCTATCACAGGGAGGCTGAAGGAAGGCTGTGATTGTGAGGCAGAGGGGTATAAGTGGCTCAGAACCCCATCCAAGCTCTGACTTTTTTGTTACAGGTGGATGAGAGGAGCAGGAGAAGGGGCATTTCCGTGAGACCACGTTGAATAAGGGTATTTGGCAGGAAGGATTACTTTGTGGGCAGAGATGCTGGAGGAGAGGAATATTAAGGAGCGTTTGGAGGGTTTTCTAAGGGACTTTGAGGGATGTGTGCCTGTAAAAAGGAAAAGCCCCACAAAAGCTGCTGTGGCTCGAGCATCACAACTTTCTTGCCACCACTGGGAACCTCAGGCCATTGTTCCCTCTCCAGCATCACCCATCTCACCTTTATCCTGCTTTTAAAGTCTTAGTTTGGGGTGTCTGGGGGGATTTGGGTGTTAGGCTGGCTCCCCTCCTGCTTCACCCATGGGGGCTGCGTGCCTGGATGATGGTGACAGCAAAACAAGAGGGAAAAAGAGAAACCACCTGCACAGAACGGGAAAGTAATCAAGCTGAGGGGAAGGAAAAAACCAACCCAACTTGTCCTCTTGTAACATAAAAGCCCTCCTCCCCTGGAAAGAAATAAAAGCCAGAGTGAAATGAAGGTAAATGCCAGAGGTTTAAGTACCATGCTGCCAAGTGTGTTTTAAAGGTTACCTTTCAGGGGGTTGGAGCGAGAGCGAGCGACAGAAAGGGAAGGAGTTGGAGCACTTCCCATTGCGAGGGCCACTCCAGCTCTTAATGGATTTTTATATCCGTGTCTGCATTTTGTGACATTATTAAAATTGCTTATTTTTAATTTGGTTTTCCCCTTTTCTTCATCTGGGGGAAGGGGTCAGAGAGGGGAGCAGGAGGGCAAACTCTGTTGCCATGGCAATATCCAGCTGCACATCTGTGTAGCCGATTTGGAGGAAAAACAAAGTTTTGGGTAGTTTTTGAAGAGGAGAGAAAGGAGCTGTGTCTACGTGTGTGTGCATGCTGGGACAAAAGTCACAGGGTTTAACTACAGGCATGGGGAGGTGGCATTTCCAGGGCTTACCTGAAGAGGACAGAGAAATGAGGAGCCTGAAGGAAGGTAAACACCACTGTATAATGGGAAAGCTGTACATCAGAGCCCCTCTTTGAGGTCCACCTAGCAAACATCATCCCATTTCCTGTTCAAAAATATGCCAAAGTTCCTCTGGAAGGGTGATTCCAAAGACAGCAGCAGAGAAAGAACAGAACTTTGCTGTCTGAGGGGAGGGGAGCAGCCTTCCTCCCATTCCAAATCCAGGAATGGGGGAAAACCGTACACTGAAGGTGTCTGCTGTACTTACAAATCCTTTCTCCTTCCAGTTCCCCAGCCCTTGGATTGGGTTTGCTGTCTTTAATTTTATTTTCCTGGAGGAAACTCTGTGCCCAGTGGTGCTGGGAATCCCTCGTGGCCAGCTGAGCTCCGGATCACTCAGAAGAAGCTCTCTGCCCCAAAAGTCCCATTTTCCCCTCCTGTCCAGCTGTTGGGGAGAATCCTATTTCAACAAAGCTTTGTTACCTGCCTGGGTAAGCTCCTTACCTCTCTAAGTGCCTCATCCTCATGACACGCTGGCCAAAGGAAGAAAAGCCCATTTTTAGTCTTCTGCATGGGATGAGGAAGTCACACCAGGGCTAAACTTGGCTGGGAAGCGGCATTTCTGCTGGTCACCTCCCTTTTCCCTGTACGGCTGAGGGGCGTCCGGGGCTGCTTGCTGGGAGCAGAGCACTGCTGGAAGCACAAGTCTTTGCTAGGGCTGGGTGAGTGTGTGTGCTCCATTTCCTATAATTCATGGCACTGTGGGATCCTGGGTTGCTCAGCCTGCAGCAACCAGGGATGGGAAAGGGTCTTGGGGTGCTCTGACTGCTGGGCAAGGGAGATGCTTCCTATCCACTGCCAGTATCATGGAGCAAGAGCTCATGGAGGGGAGGCAGGAAGCCATGCAGAGACAGGGGTGATCAGCTGGCATGGTTTATCATGATGTAATAGCATCCCACATCGCTCAGGCCTTCCTGACAGGACAAAGGGGTGCCAGCCTGACCAGGGGGCTCAGGAGGTGGCAGGGAGGGCAGAGCCCCCAGCACAATGGCAATCTCCACCGCTGCAGGCCCTGCTGGGCACCCTAAACGGGCTCTTGCTGGGTGTCAGGTGGCCTCCCTGAAACGAATTATCGCCCTGGCGGGGAGGCTGATGCAATTTCTGGTTCTGCTGCTCTTATCAGATGTTCTTGGAGCCCAGCAGGCCCCAGCAGCATGGCTGTGCTGGCACTGGGGGAGGTGGTGCTCCAGCACTGAGCTCAATTTTAGCTGCTCTCACAGCTCCTGCAGTGAGGGATTTGTGTTAATCACACGTGCAGACGGAGAGAGGGGAAGAAATCCCTTGCATGGAGTGCCCAGGCAGAGCAGGGTCCCTGCCTGTGAGAGATGGGGGCTACAGAAGCCCCTCTCCCACCTGGCCACCAGCTTTCCTCCATGGAAGAGGTTTCAGCAGCAATCCCAGATCCTGGCGAGGACCCAGACAGGATAGGAGGGATGGTGGGTGCTACCTCTGCTTCACCTGCAGCCTGCTCTCTGGATGCACCATCAACGGGCTGCATCTGCCCCTCGAGTGCCAGGGCAGGGACACAGAGGGACACCCCTGCACCCAGAGCTGCCCGGGCACATCACCAGGCACTGCTCCATCAGCAGCGGGGCAGCAAGAGTTAACTCACTAAAGCTTTGCACCTTCCCATCTGAGATCTGTGTTTTGTTGGCAAACAGGGAGTACCTCTAATAAAATAATTCAAATCCTTAATCCAGAGTAGGGGCGTTTCTGTGGTTTTGGGGGTTTTTAAATTATTTTGGGTGGGTTTTTTTATTTGTTGGGTTTTACCTCCAGGGTCTAAGTGATTTCTTTTATTACTTATTCTCTTGTTTCTTTTGCTCTGATTTAACCAGAAATCCCACCATAAAAATACACTGGAAACACCAGGAGAAAAGTAGCAAGACAAGCAGTTATTGGGAATATATGGAGCTGACCCAGAAGTTGTGGAGCAACCGGGCAGTGACAGGTCTGGAAAGGTGTTAGCCTTTTTTGGTTTTTTTCTTTTTTTTCTTCTGGTGTTTGGATTTTTGGTTTGGTTTGGTTTTTTGCAAGAGTAGAGTTTGGCATCCTCACTTAAGGAAAGCACCAGCACCTACTTGGGCTTGTTTGTGGTGTGGTGGGAAAGGAGAAAGGATGAGCTCTCAAAAAGGGGAGAAAACCACTGGTTGCCCCCTCCTGAGATTATTTTCTGTGTGCTGGTGTATATATTTAGGTTGGTATTAATTTCCCGTGCCTCCCAGCAGCCCAGAGTGGCACCCCAGAGAGCCAGGCCAGCCCTGCAGGGTCCCCAGTGCTGACACTGTGTCCCCACAGTGACAGCTTAATGTGGCCAGCACTCGATCAGGACTCGTGTTTATTGCTTTGGGTGATAATGCCACTACAGTGGGAGGGGGGTAAAGCCAGAGAAGCAAGGGAGAGATGGAGATTTAATTGGATAATTCTCACTGAAGCATCTCCTGGTTAACCAGCCAGAACCCCACCTGCATCTTTCCATTATTTTGCATGTTAACAAGGCCTGCATCCTGGGAAGTGGCTGGTGGGGCGTGAGGGGTGATTAAACCTGGCAGCACCACTTCCATTTATTCTCCAGGGGACTAAAGGATGGGGCTGGATGTCGGTGCTCCCATCCAGCAGCCCTTGGGGAGCTGGGCACCCAGCTGGGCTCTTGCTTAGGATGCTCACACACAGGCTTGGAGCAAAATGCAGCTGTTGAGGAGCTTGGGCAGCTTTGGTGTCATCAGGAGCAGACACCATCCACCAGCAGGGAGAGAAATGATGGGGCATTGGCATGGAACTGCCATTAGGGTGAATAAACAGGAGTTTACTTTGCCTTTTTCCCTGCATTTGACCAATAACAGTGCAAAGCAGGATAGTGGGAGCAGAATCATATAATCATTTAGATTGAAAAAAGGACCTTTAAGATCCTCAAATCCAACCATTCCCCCAGCACTGCCAAACCCACCACTAAACTGTGTCCCTGAGTGCCACATCCATGTGACTTTCACATCGCTCCAGGGATGGGGAGTCCAACACTCCCTTGGCAACCTGTGCTAGTGCTTGATGACCCTTTCCATGAAGAAATTTTTCCTAGTATCTGATCTAAACCTGTTGCAGTGGCCGTTGGGGTCTGGTAGTCTGACCCAGGTTCCGCGACCTTCCTAGAGGGAGGTCCCACAAGGAACAGCTTCCTCGGGGTCTCGGGCAGCCCTTCGGCCTCCAGGATACTTCAGCAAGGGGACAGCCTGTGGCTGTAAGCGGTCAGCTCTTAGCAGGGATTTTAGCTCAGTGATTTCAGCTCTGCCTTGTGAGGTAACCCCAGGCCAGCTCAGGGACAGAGAGACAGGAGCACCGTGTGGCGATTCTACAGAGATAGCCTTTATTGTCCAGCACTCTGCAAAGGGGGCCAAGAACGGCACTGCCCTGATGAACCAGCCAGAAGCTGTATCTGTATGGGGGAAGGTGGGGGTGGTCCCAAAGGGAGGGACCAGTGGGTTACAAGGGATTTACATGTGTGCCAAAGCATGGTGGGATCTCATCCTAGCCTAAGAAGACTGTTCTTTCCTTCCCAGGGACAATTGGGGTATGCTTGTCATAGCCCACCTTAGGGGATCTCCCCAAGGGAGAGACCTGCCGAGCCTATCCTCCTCCACAGGATCTCACCCCAACCAAGGGGGCTGCTCCCTCCAAGTGGGATTCCTGCAGGGAACAGATGAGACAAGCCAATCACAGTGTAATCAAGGGACATCTTTCCAAGGGAGAGACTTGGCAAGCCCTTCCTTCTCTGCAATTCCCCCTTCTGTATTGAGTACAGAGGCATCCCCAACAGCTCTTTTAAAACAATGTAAAAGGTATGAGAACATAAGTAATACAATAAGAATCACAACAAAAATCCACAGAGTACCCTTAACTAAAGATGAAACCCATCCTGTTAATCCCCATTGTCCAAAAAGTTCATGGACCCAGTCAGGGTTGTTTTCTATTTTTATGTCTTTTACTTGTTCTTTCAGTTTCTGGATGTTTGTGTGGATGGATTTTCAGTGCAAAGAAAGGTTGAAGCAGCACATCCCCTCAAAGTCCTGGGCAGGCAGTAGGAAGTCTATCGCCGCTCGGTTTTGTAGGGATGTGTGTCTGGTAGACTCCTCATCCCTTAAAAGATGGCTCAGGGCAGCAGAGGTTGCGTTGGCCTGCTTGCTAAGCCAACACCCCCAGTGATTTAGCTCACCAAGGGCTTTAGCTGCGGCTAACCAAGGAAGAAACGGGGAAACTGCGACTCGCTTTCCTATGTTCCAATTGTAAATTTGGCTGTTGCAATTTTCATCAAATTCAGAATAGGATCTCTTTTTGCGTGTTGATTTGCCCTTTTGTTTCCAATGATGTAATAATGTGATATTTGGAGTGAGGGTAGAAAGCTTGGCAAGGCTACAGGGACCCCGCTGGAGACATAAGGGGATCCCAGCCCATACTCAGTCACCACAGATAAGAAACATTCCCCAGGGCAACACTTTGGGTGGAATGAGGACACAGAGAGTATGCGACTGGTGCAATTACACCAATTTAGATTATTATAGGCTTTGTTAATTGGTGAGATGTCTTTTCTGTATGTGTTTTTTGCCTGGTCAATTTCTGGCCAATGTTGACTTGGTTGTTTAAGTAAAATTTGATACAGTATGTTGCTTTGGAGGACCCCAGCAGGTCCAATTCTTGGGGTTCCTCAGGAGCATTTGGCAGAATCTTTGTCCACTCGTCCCAAGGGTCTACCGGATTGGGCCTCTTGCCTGTGGTGCAGGGGAGATCTGAGTTGGTGATGGGCCAGTCATCTGCTACCAAGGGAGTCCCTACCAGACTTGGAGAGTGGGTTGTCTACACTGCCCATGGACAGGCACATAAACCTCCCCTGGTACAGCTTGAGACTTTCTTTGTTTCCTCTTGTTGTTTTTCACCTGGGAGCGGAGACTGACCCCCACCTGGCTGCCTCCTCCTGTCAGGGAGTTGTGGACAGCCAGAATGTCCCCCCTGAGCCTCCTTTTCTCCAGGCTGAGCCCCACCAGCTCCCTCAGCCACTCTTTGTGCTCCAGCCCCTTCCCCAGCTCTGTTCCCTTCCCTGGGCACACTCCAGCTCCTCAATGTCTGTCTTGAAATGAGGAACAACTGAAAATGTCTGGACCTGTTTATTTTGCACTCCCTATCTATCCAAAACAGCCTGAATGGATGAGTTTCTTTTTCCCACGGCCAGGCTGGGCACAGACATCAAGCTGAGTGGGAAAGATCTGCATGAGACAGTCACAGAAACAGGCTTAAAAATATAAAATATATCACTGGAAATTTCTGGAGTATTTCCCATCCCAGACAACACAACCTTCAACTGGTTGAACTCCATCCCCAATTTTAATGGCTGTCAGTGCAAACACAAGGTGGCTGTTCCTGGAAACACTGAGCCATCCCCCAAGCCTTGAGAGAAATTCATGCTGCCCTTGTCCCTCCAAGGAGGTTTCATTCCAAGAGCTTTATTTATCTCAGGAGCATCACACTGTTCTCTGGGAGGCTGCCCTCTGCTTTGACCCTGAAACATGTCCTGAGAGATGTCACTTGGTGGGGAAGCAGAAATGTGTTTGTCTGGAAAGCTTCAGAAGCAGGCTGAGGAAACAAACCCCTAGGAAGGTGCAAGAAGATCTCCAGTTCTCCCTAATGGTCCTAAAAACAGTGGAGAGCCATGGAGAAAGCTGCTGTAGGACCCACTTCTGCCAGAGGACCCCCCCAAGATGGATATTTTCCACACTGGAGGGGGAAAATCTGAATAAGAAGCTGATAATCCCCAGTTCTCAAAATTACTGTGGGTAGTAAATTAGCAGCAGCAACTGGAGGCAGCTGACTCAAGCTGACTCAGAAGGAGTCACAGGGAGCATCCCTCTCCCACAGCCTGGTCACAGCTTGGCTTGAAGCAGCCTCTCACAGGTGTCCTTTAACCAGAGGGGACCTCTTAGAATGCCATCAAATGCTATCAGGTTTGCCCACTTTGATGCTGAGCCCTGCTCTAAAGGTAATTAAAATTAATGGGCTCTTACAGCCTGGCTCCATCGGGGGTTCAGATTCCACAGGAGAAGTGGTCACTGCAGGAGCTGCTCCAGGAGCTGCACAGCTCTGACTGAGAAGGAGCATTTAAAATCCCTGGGGTCCCCCATTCAGATGCAGATCTTAGCCAAGGAGCAGGGGTGGTAATGGACACTAGAGACCCCTCAGCAACACCCACCTGCTCCACACACACAAACTCCGTTCCAAACCAGGCACCTCCAGCCCGCACAGAGAGATGTCAGTATCTCCGAAACTCCTGAGTGGCTCTTGTTTTCATCTCGTGAATCCAAATTCCAGAAGCTGTCACACTCCTCCACTTCTCCCCTTTACTCAGCACTGGGTTGTGGGTGCAGAGACCTCAAGCCCCATTTCAGCGTGTGAGGATGAAAACAATGAGAACAGCATTAAAAAGAGCTGGAGAGGGACTTTGGACAAGGACATGGAGTGACAGGATGAGGGGGGATGATTCACATGGACAGAGGGCAGGGTTAGATGGGATTTTAGGAAGAAACTTCCCTGTGAGGGTGGTGAGGAACTGGTATTGAACTCCCAGAGAAGCTGTGGCTGCCCCATCCTTGGAAGTGTTCAAGGCCAGGCTGCATGGAACTTGGAGCAACCTTGTCTAGTGGAAAGTGTCCCTGCCATGGGAACAAATTGATCTTCATGCTCCCTCCGTCCCAACCCATTCTGTGATTCCACGGCTTCAGCCAGGAAGAAGACCAGGAAATGCGACTCCAGGCTCATCACAAATAGAAATGCACTGGGATGTGTGGCTGGAGACCCCGGCCCCTCCACATGTGACCTTCCCAAATCCAGCCTGTCTGGTGGGTCCCCCCTGGGCACCCCTGGTGCTGTTGGCAGGTAAAATGCAGGAGCAATCTGGGCTGTGCTGTGGGGAATACCACGTGTCACTCATCAAAGGATGTTCCCAGTGCTGGGCAGTGACACACATTGTTAGCAGGGCCAGGCTGAATCAAGAAAAACAAGTGAGATGACACTCAGAGATCAGTAATTCCTCCTCCTCACTCATAACTCTGTCAGGCCTTTCAGCTGGATTGTCAAAATACGTTTGTCACAGAACAATTCCTACTCTTCCTTTATTTTCTATGATTATTATTTTTCCTTTCTTTCTGACGCTGGCTGAACTTATCCTTTTGGAACAAAACCCAATATTCATTTCCTCTCTGGGCAGTTGATTTTATTATTGGCTCACCTGCTCCAGCAGTTGAAAAGCTATAAGACTGGCTGGGTCTTCAAAATTAAATTCTGCTGTTTTTTTTTTTCCTCTTCCCCAACCTCACGTATTCCATGACTGCAGGTTACTGGCAGGGATTTGAAGACGTACTTGGCAAAGGTACTTTCTGTCTGGGACAGGGATGAGCAAAACAGGAAGCCTGTTTCTCTAAATCAGCATCTTTCCAAAGGCTCAGGCTATTCCAGAGCTGGACAGACCTTGCTTGTGCCTTGCCCATCTTTTCCTGGGGATGAAGTGGAACTGTGAGCAGTCACTGATGTTCTGTTGGGAAACCAAAGCTAAAAGAGGAAAATGTGGGATACTTTGAGGGTTTTTTGAGGGGAAAGCTCCAGCTCACCTTCAGCTCAGCAGCTGGGAGCCCTTCCAGGCTAGGAAAGACTTGGGATGATGCTCAGTCTTGGGCTTCTTCCCAGGTTCCCCAATTCCTGCCATGGCAGGATGAATTTCACTGCTTCAGGGACTGTGTTGAGTAGGCCAGGATAAGTTCTGCATTCCACTGCCAGCTTTGCTAATTTTAGCTATTTCTCTTCCTTGCTGGGAGAAGAGAAAGATCTTGGGATAGGGAGCGAGAGATCTGTATGTCCTATTGCATTGCTAGGACTGGCTCTCCCAATCCAGACCCAAAATAATCCAAGGCCTGCTTGGAGAGCTATGTGAAGGTCTTAGAAACTCCAGATTAGCTGCTGCTGAATTAAATCACTCACCTTTCTGTGGGCAGGTGATGTTATCTCCATCCTGCAGCTGGAGGGCAGGAACAGAGCCCTAATCTCTGTTGACACCAGCTTTCACTTCCCCAGCAATATCCTCTGCCTCACTTGTCCACGCACCCGTTTTCTATGCCTGTCTTTTCCGTGGGAATCCTGGCGGAGACGTTTGCTCCCTCGGAGCTGCCTACAACTGCTGAATGAGGCGCCGGGGCCAAGAGCTGACCTCATTGTTTCCCAGCAGGAAATAAGTTTGCCAACAACTGGTGTTTTCAGTGCCCTCATATCGTGGAAGATCTGCGTCCTGTCCTACCTGGAAATGCCAGCCACGAGACAGTGCTGGCAGCAGGAGACGGAGTTTTTACTGGAAGGAATATTTTTAGCTTGGCAAGGTGTTTCCCTGGGAAGCTTATTCCTTCAGACAGTCATACCTCGGTCTGTCAGAGCAAGCACAGGGAATCTCCGGCTGCAGCGCCCCGAGGAGCAGCCCTGCGAGCCAGGGTGGCACCAGCACCATCCCAGTGCATCGCTGGACAGGGATCCAGATGGATCCAGACCTGCCTGCCGGCCAGCCTGGGTCAAGGCTGGACACGTTAGAACACGAAAATCAATCACAGCTGAAAATGAGAGGAAGGGGAAGTGTGAAGAAAACACGGTGGGTGTCAGACAAGCCCCCCCGAGCCTGCCCTGAGAGGTCTCCCAAATGGATAACACCCAGGGAGGGGGCTGCTCTGGGGTGCACCCTTGGATTACTGCCCTGGAAAATGGGTGCTGAAGCTGGGGGTGCTGCCACTGCTCCCTGAGCTGCCAGGAAGTTCTTCACTGGGATTGGGTATCCACGGGCAAGGAGGGCTATGCACCCACCCTTCCTCCAGGCTGGCATTTCCCCTGTGATTCTCCTGATAAGCGAGGGGCAGGAGGATGAGGAGCAATATGAGCTTTTATCTGCTGCACCTGAAAGTTGGCTGAAGAGAGCTCAGGAGCTGGCAGACACTAATTACCAGCTGCAATCAAGGAGTGGGCAGGACCAGCCTCATTAGTGGGACTGGGATGGCCTGGTCTGAGCTTCCAGCCCCAGTCTGGGCTGTGCTTCTGTGCCTGCTCACCTGGAGCTGGCTCCCCAACTGGCTTGAAACCCAGAAGAAGAGAACAAATCCCGGTGGAGTGCATGCAATACCTGGATTTTGGGATGAGGAGGATGCCAGAGGATGTCTGGCTGGTTGGGAAAACCTCTCTGCCTGCATTGCTGCCCCAGCATCTGTGCTGTCAGGAAACACAGAGCGGTTGCTGCCTTTGTGCTGGTCTTTTATCAAACTCCCAGCACCAACCCCTGCTAAATAAAGACCTCCAGCCTCCCACCCACCCTGCCAAGACCTTGGCTGTGCTGTCCAAGGCAGTAGCAGCCGGGATAGGGAGTGAAGATGGGGTGGAGGACAGAGCTGGGACTGAGTGCACCGGAGCAGGTGATTATTTCATTCTTCTGGGGACAGGAGGAAGCAATTGCCATGTGGTACTGCCTGGGTTTACCTGGAGGGTGCAGCTGATGAATAGGAGTGTTTTACTTGCTGCAGGCTGAGCCACGCAAAGCTCAGGAGAGTTTTTTTCCAGAGCTGCTCCATTAACACAAACAGACAGCAATACAAGCTGCTGACACCGGGGTTAATTAAATCCATCTCTCCATCAATTCTTATTCAGCTATTATCGATGGTCATTAGATCAGCGACAAAGTGACAAGCAAACAGTAATAGACTCATCTTAACCCTTGCGGTGCTGGAGGAGGGGAAGTGGTGTAGGTGAGTGGGGCGGTGGCTTCTCTGCTCAAATTCTGTCTGCATGCTCCTAGAGCATCCCACCTGGATTTGAATGAGTTCTCTTGGCTGGGCAGGTCACCAGCTCCATTCTTCCAACAAAGAGTCTGTGCCTGTGTCCCTCTCTGTCCTATTCCAACAGCTTCACGGTCCAAGGTCATACAACCCCAGAATGGTTTGGCTTGGAAGGGACTTTAAGGATCATCTTGTTCCACCCCCCTGCCATGGGCAGGGACACCTCCCACTATCCCAGGTTGCTCCAAGCCCTGTCCAGCCTGGTCTTGAACACTTCCAGGGATGGGCCAGCCACAGCTTCTCTGGACAACTTGTGCCAGGTCCCCACAGGAGCTGCACTGTTCCTCAGGGATGCTGGGGACAGTGGGTGCCATCCGTGACATACTGACCTGGGGTCTGAAAGCAGAAAGGTCCCACTGCCATGACACAGAGAGAGCAGGATGCTCTGAGGCAGCTGTACCTTAGTGTTGGCCCACTGGGTCACAAATCCTCCTGGTCACAAAGCTGCCCCAAACTGCTGGGCAGAGCAATGGGGTGATGCCACCCTCGGCAGAGACCCACAGAGCTGCTGTGCACACCTGAGCAACCAAAGAAACCATGGAATAAAAAAACTGGGATACCTCCACCCGTGAAAGGACTAAAAAGAATAAGGGCACATAGGGCTCCTAGAGCCGTTCCCTCTTGCAGAAGGCAGAGCTGCTCCCCCCCACCCCCGCGCCTGTGTCCTTCCAGTGCCACTCACACTTTTCCAGTCAGGCTCGCGGGGAAAAGCTGGGGCTGCTGCTGCTCTCCTCCCTCTCCCCCTCTGATTAACAGCTTAAATGAGAACTGAAGGCTGCCCAAGGGCTGCAATACATTTTCACACTCCTGCCACCGCAGCCAACGAGGCAATGTCCAGCTCCCTTCAAGGTCACTCACAACCTTCAAGTGACTTTTCAGCTGGCTTTGGAGTGGTGCTTGTGTCCTGTGGTTTTAACTTCTGGAGTGAAGAGATGGGGTCTCTTTGGGAGTGCTGGGGCTGGGGCTTGGTGCTGGCTAACGTGATGATGGGTTGTGAAATGTCAGCAGTAAAATAAACATGTAATTCTGTGCAGGTAAATAACTGGTACAGGAATTTTGCCTGCTTGTAAATCATAGAATCACTGAATGGTTTGGATTGGAAGGGACCTTAAATTCTAATTCCAGCACCCTGCCATAGGCAGGGACATCTTCCACTGGACCAGGTGACTCCAAGCCCCATCCAACCTGCCCTTGGACACTTCCAGGGATGGTTCATCTTCCACCCCTCTGTACCTGTATTTCACCACCCTCACTGTAAAAATGTTCTTAACTGTATTTAAGGTAAGAGTTTTACATACAATAAATACATTTGAAAAATATATTTGTTACCACTTTTCTTCCTCTTACAATCCTTGTTCTTGTGCTGTTGGAATTGGTATGGCCATGGTTGCAGGGACCTGATTTTCTGGAGAAGATGCTTGAAATCCCTCCTTCCAACATTTGATGCAAGGACAAGGTTTCTGAGTGCTGGCACAAGTGCCCCATCTGCTCTGGCAGGGAAGGTGTGTGTTCCTGGAAATAGTTAATGGTTCAGTGCTGGTTCATTGCTCTTCAGGACATACTACGGCATTGTCACTGTTTTTGCGGGGTTCAGAGATCTCAGCATGTGCTGCAAATAACTTTCTTTGTGTCGCTCTTTACAGTGGCTTTTAATGCCTGCAGAAGCTGCAGCGTGCTTGAGAGCTGATGTAGAAACACTTTACGAGCTGGTGAGCCATTCCTTGCCAGAGTCGGGAAATGGACATGCACGGAGTGAATATCCAGGGGGAAAAGGAGGCAGGATGCTGCAAGGTGAATGTGTGACACCTCTGTCTCCAAACACAGCCCTGCTGCTGGAGAAGGACCTCCTGAATGGCATCCCAGCACACAGCAGGGATGACGGAATAGGTGATCTTTAATGTCCCTTCCAGTCCAAACCAGTCTGTGATTCTATGTGTCTCTAATAATCCCCCTGTGCACATACCAGCTGGTATTTTATCCTCGCTCTACCTCAGTGAAGGGATACAGAATGGGCACAGTAGGGAATGTCCTTTTCTCCTGAGGCAGGGGGAAAACAGCACAGAGGGATGAAAGTTGATTTCAGCTCAAGCCATAAGGGCTGATCTGAAGGAGAGAGTAATTGCCCCCTTCAGCACAGCCCCGATCCAGAAAAGTGCCTGTGTCTGGTGGGGATCCAGCTGAGCCTGAGCAGGGCTTTGGGAAAGGGAAGAGGTGGCTGTGGGGTGGATCGAGAAGTGGGCAAATACTGGTGAGCAAAGTCCAAGCTCATCCCTGCTCTGGGAAGAGACCTCAGCTCTGCTTAGCACCTCAAACCTCACACACATCCCTCCCCTCTCCAAAAGGGAAATAATTACTTCATTCATGACACAAAGTCAATTTTTGTCCTGAACCAGAGGGAGCCCTGTACTGACAGAGGGAATTTCAAGGAAAGCAAAAATCAGCCTGGCATTTGTATCCTCAATTAAAGGCAAGAAGAAGCCAGCAGTGAGTTGTGGGGGGTTTTCTTTTTCCCTTTCCCTCTATTTTTTTGCACATCAAATCAGATAAAAGCTAAAATGTTCTGGCTTCTCCAGCTCAGGCTGGGGGGAGAGAAAAGGTCTCCTTTAACTTCGTTAGCCATGCTGAAATCAAAAGATGACTGCAGCATGAGCTCTTTCCCTCCCTCATTGCACGACAGCTGGGTGACAACAGATGGGCAGGTTGGGGCAACTTATTGGTCATTTAGTGGGGCCAGGAGAGGCACAGGCAAGTGCTCAACACAGGTGAAACAGTGTACAGGAATTAAAATGGAAAAGAATTTTAAACAAGGTACCTGGGGCCAGTGTGCTGTGAGAGATGGTGTCTGGTGTGTGCCCAGGAATGTGGCTACGGAGTGGAAGATGGTGTTCCTGGGAGTCCTGGGTGAGGGGAACAGGGCAGCTGGCATCCTGCAGTGGGAGCACAGGTGCCCTTGTAGGTCAGTTATAAACTGGAGCCTTTGGAATGGCTCCTGAGTTCTGGGATGGCTCTGGCTGAGTGCCCAGTGTCTCGCTGCGAAGAGGCCTCCCATGCTCCATCTGGGTTGCCCTCCACAGTCACTCCCGTGTCACCCGCTCCCAAGAGGGATGCTGGAAGAACGGCTGGCTCACCTGGAGGGAAGGGGATGTCTGCGTGGGCTAATGGATAGCTACTAAACTGTACGGGAAAAGAGGCAACTGGAGGCAGTTGGTTGTGTGAACATATCTAATTTTTCCCCATCTGCACCAATATGACTGAAGCCAGTGTTAGGGGTGATCTATGATAGAAAATTGATGAAACATTGATGCCAGGGGATGAATATTTCAAGAGGAGCCATATACATAGTATTGGGCTTTTCTTAAATCTTTAACCACTGTTGGATAACCTTGAGAGGGGTGTTTAGGAGTTTATTTGGTGGCAATGGGAGCAGAGAGCCCAAAGGAGTCTGGGGTATGATATCCTTGTTGAGGCTCAGCATATCCCTTTGGATGGGGCTGTCCAGCTCAGCCAGCACCACAAGGAATGTCATAGAATCATATCATTGGTTTGGCTTGGAAGGGACCTTACAGACCACGTACTTCCAACCCAAATGTCCTTAAGGCCCTCCATATGGCAAACTTTTCCTGCCTCCAAAATCAAGCGCAGAATGTAAAGATCAGCCCCGGCTCCATCTTCCTCCCTACATCCCTTACAGCATTCCCAGCCTGGGCACTGGCTATATGCACTTCCCAAGCCTCACATACTTTGGCACAGCACTCTCAGAGCAACGGAGAACAGGTTTGCAAAGCTGGTTTTTCTCCTCCAGGTAGACTTTTAAACATCAACAGCTGGCTTCAGCAGGGAAGTTGTCCTTGTTTGAGGGATCCTAAAGAGAGGTTTGGGCCAAGCTGGGAGCAGCCAGCCCAATCCATGAGCATTTGCACCACAGGGGAATCTTGGAGCAGCTCACAGCCTGCTGAGTGGAAAAGTCCTGCTGGCTTGTAGCTATTTTGAGGTAAGGCATTAATTGAGGACCAGGGGGAAAACAATAAAGCCATCCCCGAAATAGAAGCTGTCAAAATGTCGTTGCTAGGAGTGAAGCCGAGCCCAATTTATGGTATTTTTTCCCGTTGCAGAGCTTCAAAGCAACTGTGAGGGGGCCCAAGTTTGGGGGTTTCTTTGCTCCCACCAAACCCAAACTTCCCGAAGATGTCCCCTGTGCCTGAAGCCAGCGCCGGGCAGGCATCAACAGCCAGGCATGCGTTAGGGCTGATGCTTTTCCCTGATATTTAAATGATGCCTTGGGGTCCCTTTGCATTTGCTGCTCCAAGATTTGCTTGTTTATTTTGGAAATTAGGAGTGTTCAAGCTTTTTTATTGAGAAAACCTCTAAGAAAAAGGGTTTTTTCGCATGTAAGGAGGATTGCCTGGAGGATGGAGGTTCAGCAGGCTTTTGCTTCCAGGATGAGGAGAGAGACGAGGGATTTTTAAGGACTAGTTTTGATGTTTCATGTACAAAAGCAGTATTATTGTAGCACTGGGTGTGTGGTTCTGGGAGCAGGACCTTCTGCTGCATCAATCCTGGAATGCCAGCCTGGGGCTGGGACCTGGGAAGGGTTGGCATCCCAACGGGACTGACTCCTCCCAGCAGCCCCAAGTGGGAGCAGGATGATTCATACTTCTCCCACCCCACTTTGCCTCTCCTTAAACAGCATTTCATCCAAAGAAGCAGAATGAGCATGAGTGAGGGGAGAAAGGGAGGAAAAAGCCTGCTCTGCTCCCTGCCTCACCCACAGCTCGGCACACATGGTGGCCCGTGAGGGCTGTTGGTGTCAGACCCCCTCCTGCAAAGCCCTTTTGGGTTGTTCCCATGCCACAGTTTCCAAGGTCCCCTCAAGAAAAGCATTTCCTGCCACCAATATTATCTCACAGCACTTGTCATCTTTTTTTTCCTCATGCAGAAAGCTGCAAATCGAGACCCTGAGGCACCTGTGTAGCGCCAAGACAACTCTGCTATCTCTCTTTTAAAGATATATTTTCCATTTTGCAGTGTTCAAACACCATCTGCTGTTTTGCACGGCGGTGCTTTCACAGGAGGGGAGCGTTTTTAGGTGTAAATTGTTCTTTAAAGTACATATTGACAGTGCTGGAGGCTGGAGAGGCTGGAAAAACTCTATAGAAAAGTACCACAACCCTGGTCTGCAATGGCCACCCTCACTGTGGGGGGACTTTAGGGTTAGATGGGATATTGGGAAGAAATTCTTCTCTGTGAAGGAGGCCCTGGCACAGGGTGCCCAGAGAAGCTGTGGCTGCCCCTGGATCCCTGGAAGGGTCCAAGGCCAGGTTGGACAGGACTTGAAGCTGCCTGGTCTAGTGGAAGGTGTCCCTGCTCATGGCAGGGGGTTGGAATGACACTTTAAAGTCCCTTCCAACCTTGTAGGATTCTATAAATCAAGGCCAGCATCACCCCAACAAACCACCTTGGGCTTACAATAATTAAGTGACAGTGCTGCCTGTGACTTGTAACTTAGAGAAGATCGGGGTTATTCAGAGCAACAAGGCTTTGTTTCAGAGGGATACTCTTGGCAAAAACTGGGATAATGATACAACCCCCCCCGCCCCATTAATCCTCTGTCTCTATTTCAAGGCAAGTAAAGCAACAGCAAATAACTGGTGAAGAAACTTAGTCCCTGATCTGTAGCACTTAAACAAATACGATTAAAATAATTGCAGCAGCTGGGTGGCTGCTCTCCTGTTCCCTGTTCCAGTGTCCCTGGGATGTAATTGCTGTGGCCCCACGCTATTCCAGCATTAACTGTGTGTCTCATTGCCAGCTCTCACCTTATTTATTTTAGGAGCTGTAATTTATGTCGGGCCAGGTGTGCCAAGCGGCCCAATTACACCGAGGTCAGGGCGTGGCTCCCGCTAAAAGCGCGAGAGTCGGAGCCAAGGCGCTGCAACGGCCCCTTCCCCAGCTTCTCCGGGAGGATGCTCCAGGATCCCTGCATGGGCTCAGGCACGCTCCACAGACTATCCCCAGCCAAGTACAGGGAAGGAAATTATAATTTTCACATGCGATTTTTATTTTTCCTCCCCTTTTTCTATTTCGTCTTCTCTTTTTTTTTTCCTGCTGTTCCAGGTTCTTGCTGGCAACAACAGCCGATGTGTTTTGATGAGTTAATAAACATCTCCCCCAGGAGAAAGGGAGCTCCAGCATGCTCTGCTTCACTGTGTTTTATGTCTGGCTAACAGAGTTTGCCGAGCAAGAGGTGTTTCTCTAATCGGAGAACTCGGTGGCTCACATTTCCCACCTCTCCCTGGAGCTGCTGCACTTCCCTGCTGATACCATGATGCTTCTGTTATCTCCTGGAGGGCAACCCATTGCTGCAGCCGCCCTCAGCCCTTTCTGCAACCCCCAATCCCAAGTTATCACTTGGATCCCGTGCTTTGGAGCCATTTATCAGCCTTAGATGTTAAGATACCAGTGTTCATCTTGCTCTGGGACCTGTGCTCTCCCATGGCACAGGATTCCCTTCACTGCTGGAAAGGCCACCAAAAATACCAACCACTGCTGCAAGGAGCTGCTGCTGAATGCCAGCTCTCTGCACTGCTGACACACCTCGTCTTGCTCCTCCCAAGCACCTCCATCATCGCTCCATTAACACAGAGCCCCACAACCTGTGGGTTTTGTCAGTCTTGCAGACCAAAATCCAAGACTTCATAATTTTCAGACCAGCACATGAGGAAGGCCTTAGAAACCTGAAGAGCAGGGACAGATGGACACTACTCCAAAACCTGCTGTTACTAGGATGCCGCTCAGGGCTGTATCCACCTGGAGGTGGCTGCTGCTATCGTGCCCTTTAGCAAGAAGAAATGAGTCCTTGGAAGTGGCATGAGGCAGCCCCGGGAAGGTGGCGTGTGGTCTGCGGAGCCAAATTGCCAGTTCTGACTTGTAGAACATTATTGCTTGTGAATTATGGATGGTTATTGCACCTCCTGGACGATAAATTATTGAGCTGACGTGCTGGATGGAGAGCGAGGAGCAGGGGCCATGCTTATGGCAGGTGGGTCTGGAATGTGGTGTCTTCACAGGGAGTAGGGGATGTTTTTTCTCTCTTTCCTTCCTGAGCAAGAGCATCTCAGCCTGAAGCTGTGCAAACAGCAGAGCCCTGCTCACCCTGTCTCATCCAGTCAGCTGTGAGGGCAGCCCCAGCCAAAAATCCCTGGTGAGGGATCCTGGAGGACCCCTGCACTGGGACATGGGCAGAAACTCTGGGGCCCCCTCTCTGCCTATCCTGTAGCATCATCATGGGCACTTCTGAACCCAGTAACATCTCCTTGCCCTCAGGAGGATTTGGGGAATGGTTTATTTAGGTGATAAGATGCTATTTATCTCCCAGGCAGTGCTGGTCCAGCATTCCTGGCAAGGCATGGCAGGTCTGCTGAGCCCCTTGCTGCTGGCAGCCTTGGGCTTTAGGGGCCTCCTGAGGTGACTGTTCCCTCATGTTTAACAGACCTTGACAGACCCGTGTGCTCTGTGAGTTTGCCTAAATGCTTTCTGGGGGCCACTTAGGCTGTAGGTCTCCATAGCACCCTGTGGCAGTGAGTTCCATAATTTAATCACAGGTGGTGTGGGAAAAGCCCTGTCTTTTGTTTGTCCCCAAATCTGCTGCCCAGTAACTCAATTTGGACCCTTCTAGTTCCTCTGTTGCAAGAAATGGGAAATTATCACTGCCTCTGCACCTGCTCCATGGCACTGGGGCTTTTATATTGCCCTGCTGTGGCTTTTCTTTCCCTCTCCCTTATTCATCCCTCCTGGCAATTTCTAACTCCCCTGCCAGCCCTGCTTCACAGAGACAATGGAGATGGGAAGGTCCCTGCTTTACTTCATGTCTGTGTTGATCTCCCTTCTCCCCCATTCTCTTCTTTTCCAGATGCTTGAGAGATGCTCCGGAGGCACCACTGACTCCGTCCAGATGCCGACAGCTCCCTCTGGAGCAAACCATGGTCTCAGTGAAAATCCCCAAAGAATTTCTGGTGGTTTGGGGTGCTTGCTCCTTCCCGTTTGTTCCCTGTGTGTACACGTGGAGCTGTTCCCAGCCTCCCAGCCCAGCCTCTCAAAAGGGAAAGGGTTCTTAACGTGGGTTATGGTCACCTTGGGAATCACCATCTCCTAACCAGGCTTTCCTGGCCCCAGGGGAGCAGCTTTCATCTCCATCCTCCTGTGGGACAGAGATGCTGTGAAGCACCATCCAAGGTGGAGGAGAGAGGTGACACGAGGGTCCAAGGAGGACACAGGGAAAGGGGGGGCATCTGTGTCTGCCTCACCCCATGCCCAGCAGGATTTCCATTGCATCTCGAGCTGAAGCCAAGGAGACTCTGGAGTCAGGAGAAAGTGAAGCGCTTTCCCTAATCGAATCACACGCCAGTGTCACTTGTAAAGCTCTGCAAAGCGGAAACGGCTTGGGAGCCACTGAACCACAAACTCCCGCTCCCTCCCCAGTGCCTCCGTGGAGATCCTACCTCTCTTCTCCATCTGTTGCCCATGAGCTTGGTCTGGGAGGGAGCCAGGACTCAGAGATTCCACCTTGTTCCCCACATCTGCATGTCAGGTATCCCACGGGCTGGAGGATTTGAGGGTGTAAATGGTGTTTCCGTCATCTTGGTCTTCATCTTGGGGATGTTCTGCCCTCTCTGGTCATGTCCCTGACAGGGATGGCTCCCCGGGCATGTGTGATGTCCTGCTAATCAAGGGGGTCTTCTCCATCCTCAGCTTCCATGAAGGTGCTGCATCTTCTCCTGAGCCTTGCTCAGCTCCCTCAGGAGCCCCTACCAGCCCAAGCATGGAATGTGCATCCCTGTTTGGAGGTGAGGGGCAGGGCAGTCTCTCGCCTTCACCTCCCTGCTCTGAGCTTAAAGGGATAACCTGGGGAGTTCCAGTGTGGGGTGGTGGAAGGAAGGGAGGGTGCTGAATGCTTCAACCTCAGAAAGCATGGGAGAAAATTAGCAGGGAATCATAGAATCATAGAATGGTTTGAGTTGGAAGGGACTCTTAAGGATTAGCTTGTTCAACCCCCTGCCATGGTCAGGGACACCTTCCACTGTCCCAGGCTGCTCCAAGCCCCGTTCACCCTGGCCTTGGACACTCCCAGGGATGGGGCAGCCACAGCTTCCTGGACAATCTGTGCAGGGCCTCCCCACTCCCCCAGGGAACAATTTCTTCCTTACATCTTCTCTAAATCTCCCCTCTTTCAGTTTCAAAGTTCCCCCATGTCCTATCACTACCTGCCCAGGGCAGCTGGCCCATGGCAAACCAAGGGGACATGCTGGCTCCATCCAGGTGCCCCCCAGCAACAACCTACCTGTCAAAATATACTGGTCCATCTGTTTTGCAGGAAAACCTGCCCTGTCCTCCTCCAACCCTTTTTCTGCCCTGACTCTCCTTACGTTGTGTAGCGAAACAAATTCTCTGTCCTTTAAGGCAGCATCCAGGACTTCTCCGTGGTAGTAACAGCATTCTTGCAGCAGGTCTGTCAGCAGGAATTTCTGCAGCCTCCTGTGGTGCTCCCAAAGCTCTCAGGTGAGGAAATTGTCAGCAGTAGGGGAAAAAAATGAAATGAACCACAGTGTTTACTTTGTGCCAGGGCTCTCCTAGTAACAACAAGCTCCCTATTAAAATTCCCTTTTTACAAAAAGTGGGGGGATTTCAGCCCAGCTGGATTCCCAGAGGAGGGAAGCGGCTTTCTGCAGAGCAAGAGACATGGCAGGGTGAGCTGGTGGGGAGACAATGCCAGGGCATTTGGGCAGCAGCATCCCAGGGAAATCAAAACTCTCTACAAGGCTTTTCCATACTGGGGAAGCCCTTCCCAGTGCCTCGATGCCACGTTATCAGTAGCTTTGCTGCGTATCCCCTCTTTTTCCCCTGTGTGCTGGTCTTCAGATGCTCTCTCCTTCCTAATGCCTAATTAGGTTGGCAGGACTGTTTGTCCCGATAGCACAGCTATGGATAATGCCATGCAAATTGCCTCCAAGACCTCTGAACCCCCAAATAAAAAAGCACCTCTGGCTACCCCTGGCTGCAGCCTTTCCAGCCAACAACGGCTGCAAATAACATCTGAGGGCTTAAAAGAACAACCTTAAAAAAAAAAAAAAACACCAAAAAAACCCTCATCCTTTCCACTAATGGAAATTTTTTTATACCATAAAGATGTCTTGATAGTCTTGGTGCCAGCAAGCCCAGTCTTATCCCAGATCACTGAGGTATTTAGTGAGGAGCAAGGTCTGAAAGGAAAGGAATCAACAGAGGATGTTTCAGCCCACCTAAGGTCTGCTCTGCCTCCAGAGTTTGGGTGGGAAAAGAAACCCACCTCTCCCATGACAGTGCGGTCAGAGCTGAAGGGCACTGTGACCTCAAATCCCAAACAAGTGAGTCTTTGTCTCACCTCCTGATTAAGCTTTGGGAGTTTCCTCTGTTTATTATTCATCTGATTGCCATCTTTTTTAACACTTTTATGCACCCCCTTCCTCCTGGCTGTGCCGGAGACCGGAATGTCCAGCCCAGAGAGGTCCCTGCTCAGGTGCCGTGAGTGTCACCAGTGGGATGTGCTGGTCCTGCTGCATCCCAGAGTTGGGAACATTCCCTCCCTGTGCCTGGTGCAGAATGCCAACCACCCCAGTTGCCAGGGACCCCTTCCTATGCACCATCCACTTCCCCTTGGCTTCATCCAGCCCCTCTGGGGCTGATGACAAGGGCTGGACCCAGCCAGTCCAGCTGAGCCCGGTGCAACTCATCACACCTCGGATCAGCTGCTGGGAGCAGTCCTGCTGCGCAGGGAATTTGATTGACATATTCATGCCTGGCCATTAGGGGGAAAATGAGGAGTAGTACGTAAACACCTGGGAGGAAAAACAGCCCTTTGCCTTAATGATAGTTTGTCATGTCACATTTTTCTCAAATTGTGCAATAGGGGTAAGTGAACCCTTCATTTGCATCACTTTAATTCATATTTTGAATACGAGACTGGCTTAAATGCT
>VYXC01009949.1:103713-123881 GCA_013397175.1 Platysteira castanea
CTTACATCTCCTCTAAATCTCTCCTCTTTCAGCTGAAAACCATTCCCCCTGTCCTTGTACTATCTGCCCCAGTAAAAAGTCACTCTCCATCCTTTTTATTAGTCCCCTTTAAAACCAAAAGGCCGCATATCAAGAAGCAGTTGCAGAATACCTCCCTCAGTGTGTGAATTCTCTCTTTTATTATTTGTGTGCATGTGCATCTGTTATTTTTATGCTCCTGCAGGTACATCCTGGGGCCTGGATTTTAATGCCCATTTTCAGGAGTGGAGGGAGAGGAGTGATACAAGAAAGATGGAGAGACTTTTTAGACGAGAATATAGTGGTAGGACTCGGGGGGAATGGCTTCAAACTGTAACAGAGCAGGGTTAGATGGAGATGTGAGGAACAAATGCTTCCCTGTGAGGGTGGTGAGGCCCTGGCCAGGTTGCTCAGAGGAGCTGTGGCTGCCCCATCCCTGGAAGTGTCCAAGGCCAGGCTGGACGGGGCTTGGAGCAGCCTGGTCTGGTGGAAGGTGTCCCTGCCCACGGAAGGAGATGATCTTTCAGTCCCTTCCAACCCGACTCGTTCCCTGATGCTGAGACAAGAGCGCAGCAGGACGCGCTGCTCTCACGCGTTGAAGTATTGTCTCGGGGGGGCTCGCGGGGCCCCGGCTGCGCTCGCGTGGCGCGGCTCCCCCTGGTGCCCGCCGGCCCCCACTGCAGAGCGGGCTGCCCCTCCCGCTGGATCGGCGCGGGGCCCCCATCCCNGCGGTTGAGGTGTTCGGCCTTGGGACGCCGAGTTGGTGGGTTTTTTCTTGTTTCTTTAATATAAAGGTTGAGGTGTTGGCGGGGAGGGAGTTGGACGCCCTCCGCGCCGTTGCGGGGGGATGCTCCCGGGGAGGATGATGCTGGCGGGGAATGCGGGCTGGCAGCGCCCTCCGTGCCGGGGGGTTCCTCCGGTCCGGGGAGGATGATGTTCCGGGTGGGTGGGGGCTGGCAGCGCTCTCCGCTCCGGGGGGGATGCTCCGCGGCATGCGAGCTGCCAGCGCCGCTCCCTGCCCGNTCCGGGGAATGCGAGCTGCCAGCGCCGCTCCCTGCCCGCCTTGCCGTGCCGCTTTCTTATATTTATCTCTCTCTGTGTATATGTATATATATTTATTTTTCTTGGCAAAAGCAAAACAAACTCAGCCCGGTTTGTAGTAGCGCCGGCTGTGATTCCCCGGTGAGTCAAATAAGTAACTATTCAGCCTGGATTTTTTTTTCTTTTTTTCTTTTTTTTTTTTTAATGATTATTATTAAATCTGCACCTTTATAAGCTGAGTGATTGATGGCCGGGAAGCCTAGTGGTCTTTTCCTATGGCTATTCAAAGTTTCCTGTGTGCAACCCAATCTTGTGATTGAGATGCACTTAAATCCAGCCCTTCCGTTAGTAATCCCTGCCACAGACAAGAAACAGAGGCACATCTCTCCTGCTGCCCTCTCCGTTAGGACTCCTGTGATCAAATTTAGCCTTTCTGCTGTATATTGCCCCCCCACATCCACTCCACAACTCATGAACACCCTCAGCACCTCCGGACTTTGTCCTTTATCATCCTCCGGCGGTGGCAAAGCAAAGGTGCCCGTGTTTATTCTCCGGGTGTAAAAAGATGTGCTCAAGTGTAGAGTTCAGAAGTGGAGCCATATAAAATTTGATGACTTTTTGGAGGCTGGAAGAGACTATAATCGTGTTGGGCAAGGTCGTCATCTTAGCGGGAATTTGGGATCTCTCGCTCCCCGCAGCTCCTGGCAAGGGTTTGAGGACACATCGCAAAGCACAGATTGGTCTTGTTAAGGAGTTGAAAGCGTCTCCTGACAAGCTGATTTTCTAGGAAAATGAACCAAGCCTTCTTTTCTGAAGCATAATTAAGGTGACGAGGAATTTTAGGGAGGGAGTCTAATTAGATTAATATTTTTTCCGCCTCCGCCACACAAAGATCCAGTGTATTTCGGCAAATGGGAAACAGGAATGGCACTACTGACTTATCCAGGAGCCTGGATGTTGCAGCAGCAGCGTCCTCCAGCCAGAAGAAACTCTCTCTCAGTGGGAAGGGAGAGGTTTGAGAGCTGGCAACTGGTGTCCTGCTTGGCTGGGAGCAGTGCCGTAGGGATGGGCAGCGAGGGGCCCGGAGGCTCGGCTCAGCATGGCATGGGATACCAGGAGTTTGGGAAGGCTGGATTAGCCGGGCTGGATTAGCCAGGCTGCTGTGGGCTGCTGTAGGTAGCAGTGTCCAAGCTTTCTGTGGATGCTGAGGGGAGTTGGGATGTCACTGTTGGTGCCTCGCTCCGTTCTCTTTATTTTTATGTGTACCAAGTTCATGCAGGGGTTGAAATAAAACTGGGCAGGAGGGAGGGAGGGAATGAAGAAGAAAAAAAACAAGTTAAACCTGACCCACCTGGCTCAGTTTGAGTCTGGGGAGCTCTCTCAAGGCACGCTGCTAATCTGGCATATGTATGTGTGTGTATAATAGAGTTTTTAGTTGGAGAGCTATAATTAGTGTTTCTTCAGAAGAATTGTGTAGAGATGGCATGTGATGATGCAGAGGAGGGAGCCAAGATGGGTGCTTAGCCCGGGTGACCATCCACTCCCTTCCCCGTCCTTGCCTGGTTTTTAGGGAGAGGCATCACCCAGAAAACAATTTTCTCTTTTAATAACAAAGAATGTACATGTTGTTTGTGTTGGGTTTTGCAGTGTGGCGGTAGAAGTGTTGTTTTGGATGGAGGTTTGAAACCCAGAAAGCATCTGGTCCACTCATCTGTCCCCAGGACCCCTGCTAGGGGAACCCAGCTCCCAGTGTGTCCCCCCTCCCTGAGCCTGGGGCTTTACCTGCCAGGCTGCTCTCCAGGCTTCATCCTGCTCTTGTGTGTGCTTCTCTGGGTAGAAAAACAACTTGGTGTGAGGACTTGGAGCTTGCTTGAGGGTATTTCCCAGCAGGGCTGCACAGAGGCTATAGAAGGGCAGCTGAAATCCAGAGGGTGATGCTGGAGGTGGGGGCTCAGCTGACAAAGGTGTTTACGGACAGTGTGATGCTGCTATCCTGGTGAAGGAATATTCTTCCATCCTTCTGCCCTACCACCATCAGAAAAACACCCAGGGATAGAGGGATGGAGTGGGGATAGCAGGAGGCTGCCTGCCTGCTGCTGCCGTCGTGAGCAGATGGCTGGGGAAAAGCTGCTCCAAGACCTGTTGCCTATCAAATCCTGTCCTTTGGAAGTGGAGGCTTGAGGACAGTGGTATGTGGANTTTTTTTTAATGATTATTATTAAATCTGCACCTTTATAAGCTGAGTGATTGATGGCCGGGAAGCCTAGTGGTCTTTTCCTATGGCTATTCAAAGTTTCCTGTGTGCAACCCAATCTTGTGATTGAGATGCACTTAAATCCAGCCCTTCCGTTAGTAATCCCTGCCACAGACAAGAAACAGAGGCACATCTCTCCTGCTGCCCTCTCCGTTAGGACTCCTGTGATCAAATTTAGCCTTTCTGCTGTATATTGCCCCCCCACATCCACTCCACAACTCATGAACACCCTCAGCACCTCCGGACTTTGTCCTTTATCATCCTCCGGCGGTGGCAAAGCAAAGGTGCCCGTGTTTATTCTCCGGGTGTAAAAAGATGTGCTCAAGTGTAGAGTTCAGAAGTGGAGCCATATAAAATTTGATGACTTTTTGGAGGCTGGAAGAGACTATAATCGTGTTGGGCAAGGTCGTCATCTTAGCGGGAATTTGGGATCTCTCGCTCCCCGCAGCTCCTGGCAAGGGTTTGAGGACACATCGCAAAGCACAGATTGGTCTTGTTAAGGAGTTGAAAGCGTCTCCTGACAAGCTGATTTTCTAGGAAAATGAACCAAGCCTTCTTTTCTGAAGCATAATTAAGGTGACGAGGAATTTTAGGGAGGGAGTCTAATTAGATTAATATTTTTTCCGCCTCCGCCACACAAAGATCCAGTGTATTTCGGCAAATGGGAAACAGGAATGGCACTACTGACTTATCCAGGAGCCTGGATGTTGCAGCAGCAGCGTCCTCCAGCCAGAAGAAACTCTCTCTCAGTGGGAAGGGAGAGGTTTGAGAGCTGGCAACTGGTGTCCTGCTTGGCTGGGAGCAGTGCCGTAGGGATGGGCAGCGAGGGGCCCGGAGGCTCGGCTCAGCATGGCATGGGATACCAGGAGTTTGGGAAGGCTGGATTAGCCGGGCTGGATTAGCCAGGCTGCTGTGGGCTGCTGTAGGTAGCAGTGTCCAAGCTTTCTGTGGATGCTGAGGGGAGTTGGGATGTCACTGTTGGTGCCTCGCTCCGTTCTCTTTATTTTTATGTGTACCAAGTTCATGCAGGGGTTGAAATAAAACTGGGCAGGAGGGAGGGAGGGAATGAAGAAGAAAAAAAACAAGTTAAACCTGACCCACCTGGCTCAGTTTGAGTCTGGGGAGCTCTCTCAAGGCACGCTGCTAATCTGGCATATGTATGTGTGTGTATAATAGAGTTTTTAGTTGGAGAGCTATAATTAGTGTTTCTTCAGAAGAATTGTGTAGAGATGGCATGTGATGATGCAGAGGAGGGAGCCAAGATGGGTGCTTAGCCCGGGTGACCATCCACTCCCTTCCCCGTCCTTGCCTGGTTTTTAGGGAGAGGCATCACCCAGAAAACAATTTTCTCTTTTAATAACAAAGAATGTACATGTTGTTTGTGTTGGGTTTTGCAGTGTGGCGGTAGAAGTGTTGTTTTGGATGGAGGTTTGAAACCCAGAAAGCATCTGGTCCACTCATCTGTCCCCAGGACCCCTGCTAGGGGAACCCAGCTCCCAGTGTGTCCCCCCTCCCTGAGCCTGGGGCTTTACCTGCCAGGCTGCTCTCCAGGCTTCATCCTGCTCTTGTGTGTGCTTCTCTGGGTAGAAAAACAACTTGGTGTGAGGACTTGGAGCTTGCTTGAGGGTATTTCCCAGCAGGGCTGCACAGAGGCTATAGAAGGGCAGCTGAAATCCAGAGGGTGATGCTGGAGGTGGGGGCTCAGCTGACAAAGGTGTTTACGGACAGTGTGATGCTGCTATCCTGGTGAAGGAATATTCTTCCATCCTTCTGCCCTACCACCATCAGAAAAACACCCAGGGATAGAGGGATGGAGTGGGGATAGCAGCACTGCTGTCCCCCAGCAGCATGAGGACATGGGTGGCAGGAGGCTGCCTGCCTGCTGCTGCCGTCGTGAGCAGATGGCTGGGGAAAAGCTGCTCCAAGACCTGTTGCCTATCAAATCCTGTCCTTTGGAAGTGGAGGCTTGAGGACAGTGGTATGTGGAAGGATCTGCTTGGGGTTTTTTGTCTCCTTCTCCTTCAGCTGCTTGGTTGTGGAACCTTCTCTCTCTTAGAAGCGGGTGCTGTCTGTGCATAGTAGCAGCAGAGTGACATACTGAAACAAGAAAAAAAGGAGAGAAATGGAAAAACACTACTTTAGAGAGGGCAGAATCTCTTGGAAATGGTAGTTGTGGGGGGCAGGGAGAAAATCCAGCTTGCATTTTCTCTACTTAGAAACCAAAAGCTGACCCTGTAAGGAGCTTGGAGTGTCCAGCTGTATCCTTTATCTCTGTATGGTCCTGTGGGTCCCTTTGGTGCTGTAGATGCTGGTTTCCTTTCCATTCCTGTCCTAGCTGAACAGGAATTAGATATAAAAATATAGAAAAAACAGATCTGTATTTTGGGTCAGTTAAGCAAGCCAAGATGCTGTGAGGACCTCTGTTTTCCTTCCATTTCTAGCAGTGGCATCCCCATGGCTTTCTCCCTCCCAGCGTCTTTGTGGCCAGTGGGATCATCCTGGCAGCCCTGTGGGGTTTTGGGAGAGTCCTGAGCTGGGCTTTGCTGGGCAAAGCCAGGCTGGCAGACCAGTGCCAGGCCGGGAATGCTGCAAGTTGAGGACGGAGGGGGCTGTATGGAGTCTGGGGAGTTCATTACAGCAGATGTTGGTGCTGTAAAGCCACAGGTTCCTGCTGTTTCCTATTCATTTATATCCTCCCGGCTTTAGCGATGCTAATGCGAGTGAAAACATTTGATGGAGCAAGAGGAGGGGGGTGGGGGGAGCAGGGGGAGATAAATCATCAGCCTATCCCCTCTGCCCCCTCCTGCCATCCCACCCGTGCATCTCACCGTGCATCTCACCGTGGGAAGGGAGGATTAGCAGGGGTGTGAGGGATGCCTGAGCCACTCAGGGGCTGCCATCAGCTCCTCTGTGGCATTTGAAGGCCCACTGGCTCCGATTTTGGTTTTCCATAATCTTCAAAGCTGTAATTTGCTGTAATCAGTTGTATTGTGCAAGCCACCCCTGCCTGTGAGTCAGAGCACGGTGGCACCAAGCTGACACAGCCCTGGGCCTTGGGATGCTGGGCTCTGTACAGGGAGTCTGTGTCTGGTGACATGGAGTCTTATTCCTCCTGGAAATGTTCGAGGCCAGGTTGGATAGGGTGCTGGTACAGTGGAAGGTGCCCCGTGGCAGTGGAGCTGGAACAAGATGAACTTTAAGGTCCCTTCCAACCCAAACCAGTCTATGACTTCCTTCTGTTCCGCTTGGGCTGAGGGGAGCTTGGCTAATCCTTCCCTGGCTCTGCCAGAGCTCAGGACCTTAAGAGAGTGTTGTGTGAGCTGTATCTCCAAAAAGCAGAGTCTTCATGGTGTCCCAGAAGTAGTGAACCAGCAGCTTTTGAGTGCTCTCCTCTCACATTAGGCTGGAGCACTGGAAGAAATCCTGCATGATCTGCAGTGGGTCTGCACTAGAGCTGGGAATTCCAGAGCTTTGGCTTGGGAGAGGCAGAAAGGCCCAGAGAGCTGCTCTGATGTCTGGTTTCACGCCCGCCCTCCCAGGGACCCCTCTTGGTGGGAGCCTGGAGGCCGCTCGCTGGATGCAGCACCCTCCCTAACACTCCCTAAATCCCTGTCCCTGCGGGCTTGGCTGGCGCTTGGCTTTTTACTGTCGAGGCAGTTCTGGAGTGTGGGTTTTCTTTCAGCTTCAAGCTGGGCTCCCTGCACGGAGAGTGATGTTGTTCTTGAGGGTCCCAGCTGGGGGCTGAGATAAAGCAGTTTTGGTCCCGTAGGGAGCAAAGCGCTCAAACGGGGGAGGCCGGAGAGCCAGAAGGCAAGCAAAGCATCCCAAAGGCTGCGCGCAGTATTGTTTTTGAAGCCTCCTGGTTTTTCGGAGGCCTGACTCACGGCACAGGAATGCGTTGGGCTGGCAGCCCCAGACCTGCTCCTCGGCGAGGGGAAAAGCTGCCGTCCCCTCCTCCTCCTCCTCCTCCTCCTTCTCCTCCTCCTCCTCCGGAGCCCGTTCCCCATCCCAAACCGCTGGGCTGGGCTGGGCTGGGCTGGTAGCAGCCACATGTTTGCTGAGCTTGGATTTTTAGGGGATTTTTTTTTNCAGAGCGAGCCCAGAGATCAAACGCCAGCCAGGCTGGGAAAGGCTGGATGAAGCCACGCTGGAAAACGAGGAAAGGGAAGGGAAGCAGGAATTACTTAGCAAGGGGCTTGCTCCAGCGTGTCCTGCACTCTGCCTTTAATCTCCTGCGAGTCCCTCCCTGCCGCAGCCCGGCACTCGGGCCTCCTCTGCCCCCTCCTGCCTTAGGTGGCTTCTCCCACTCTTGGAGAGGCCATTCCCTGTTTCAGAGGGCTCCCACAGACCCACACAGGTGTGATGTAGCTGGGTTGGGTTTGTAGTGAAACACCCGGGCTGGTGGGGCCTGGGCCTCCTCCCCAAACTGGGGCCCATGTGCTGCTGACTGGTGTAACTGGGGAAGTGTTGAAGCTGTAGGCTTTAAACCAAACTTGTGATGGTTGGGAGTATATCTTGGGGTAAGTCTGGTCATGGGACAGTGTCAAGTTTGGCACCCTGTGTTTCTGCAGGTAGCCCAATCTTCCTCTATCGAGAAATTCAGGTGGGGGAAGGGAGAAAGCATGGAAGCAAAGCAAGCCCCACGTCACCACAGTGCTCAGCAGCAGGCAGGGTGTCCTACAGCCTGAGAGGCGAAAATGTGTTTGTCTTGTGTGTGAACTCTGCTTCACACCTTTCCATGGGCTTTGCCGGGCCCCTTCCCTTGCCTGGAGCATCTGTGGAGGCCTCAGTGTCTTCTCTCCTCGTGTTTCAGCCCCTCTCCACTGGGAATTGATGGCCAAGCGCTCGCTTGTTTAGGTGCTGGGAAACATCCCCTTTTCAGCTAATTCCTTGCTGCAGGGAGGAGGAATTACCAGGTCCCAGGCCTCGGGAATGACTGTGAAGCCACGTGGGGTACGAGCATGGGGATGGCAGACATGGCAGTGGCCCGGAGTCCCAGAATTGGACTGTGACCATGGCACAAAGTTTCCTCCTGGGAGGAAACTGAGTTTATCCAAGTGAAATATGTATCAGGAGCTGCATCCCACTGTCTGCCATGCATAGCTTGATCTGGGTGGATGTGACTGATATAGTCCCCCAGCATTTAAAAATTAAATGTTCTTGAGCTATTTTTCCCCTTTGGCTTTGCTTGCTGTGTAAGTTTAAGGCAGTGCTGGTGTGTTGTTTGTTGTTGTTTTTTATACCCTGGGAGGCGCAATTTGAGACACTTATATTATTACTTAAAATATACCTGTTATACAAGAAGAAAAGTGAGCAGAGCTTTTCTCCCCTGGAATTCAGGGTCTGGGCTGTCCCTTTCTCTGGGGAAGCAAGTTCCCTCAGGAAAGAAGACCTGTAAGGATTTGGGGTGCATTTTTGTGGGGGTCTCCCTTGGCCCCACAAGTCCATAATACCTGTGTACATACACATACAGCACAGCTGCTCTTGCTTCTCTCCCCAGTTTATTCCCACATCTTATGGGAATAACAAAGGAGGAGGAAAAGGGCTGGTTTGGGCCACAAGTGATCCCTTCCCAGCTGGAATACCCAGGGCTGTGAACACAGGCTATCAGCCTAATCAGTACAACCTCCTTGTGGAGCCAGACACAAAAGTCAGATCTCAGCATCTCTCCTGCTTCCGGGGGGTCCTGCCTGTGTGGTTTCCATAAAGACCCCATGAATAACCTTTGCTGTCCCTGGCTCCCCTCCTTCACAAGCCTGCGCCAAGTGCAAAAGCTGAGGGATTGTTTCCCTTTGAAAGAGCGTGGAAAATCTCGTTTTGAGACGTTTAATGCGTATTAGATCCATCTGCCTCCCTCTTGAGTGGGGGCCACCACAGGAGGAGAAATGAGGACATCCGAGTGCAGATGAGTGGGCTTGGGGGCTCTGTGGGAATGATGCTGTGGGCATCAGCTGAGGATCCGTGCAGGTGGATAGTATGGAATGGCAGAAAGAGGTGTGGGAAGTGAAGAAAAGCTTCCATAGAGGTGGAGAAATGCTCTTGGAATTGATGTTGCTGCATGTTACATCATTTCTGGATGCTTTTTCTTGTCCTAGGGATGAGTTTCAGCACACCTTGATACGTTGAACCAAAGGCTGTCAGGTGCAGGTAAAACATGTGTGAGAGGGTTTGAGTGCAGGATGGGAAATAGGGAAGGAATGCTTCTTCCTGGAAGGCACGATGATGTTCCTCCCCGCCAGGTATCCCTCCCTGTTGGAGCTGTATGGAGACAGACGTGGTGGCTCTTAAATGATGGGAGGTGAGGGCACAGCTGAGGTGAGAGCAAGGTCTTCTGCACCCAGACTTAGTCCTGCTGTTGCTTTGTGAGTCTTTCCTTTTGTGGAGCGCCTCTCCTCCCAGGGAGCTGCCACTGGCATGGAAGTGACCCCTGTTTGCCCCCTTCTCGCCACATCAGCAGCATTTAAATGCCTCTACGGGTCCTATTTCATGATGCAAACAAGGAGCAGTTTGGGCTGCCCAGCTTTGGGTGGGCTCCTGGGTGTACCTGCACCTCCTGGGGCGGTGGCAGGATGGAGGAGCGAGACATTTCCAGCCAAATCCAGGCTTCCCGGCCGGGTGGCTTGCGGAGGTGCGAGGCTATTAAAAGGGTTGTGTTGCACTGTACAGCATGGGAGTTTTCCTTAGGCAGGAGGTTGCAGAGCCCAGAAAGTCCTTGGGACAGATTTAAGTGGGAGAAGGGACATGCAGCAGTGCTGTCAGCAGTGTCCTCAGTGCTTTCTAGGCTGTGAGGTTCGGGGCACACACCAGGACATCCACAGCAGTGGCTGAAGGCACCAAGGTGACCTTGTTTCACTGACCCTCCAGTGGACTCACATGACATCTGGGAAACTGTATTTCTTCCTGACTGCTAGTTGGAGGACTGAGAGCAATTGGGATGGAGGACAATCCCATGGCCAACAAGGCGGTGTTCAGTCAAAGGTTGGACTCAATGATCCTGGAGATGTTTTTTAACTTTCATGATTCATAACAGGACTTTGGAGAATTTTATGGAGATGGATGAACCAAAGCTCTTCCACTGGGTTGATAGGCTCTTCCTCCCTGCCATCTTCAAGGGGATCTGGTTCCCCCTCTTGTGGTCTGTGAGCAGGGGCTGCTCTCCCCCCCGATGAGCCCTCACCATCCTACGCCATCACCCGGCTGCATTATTGGCTCCATCTGTTTGGGTTGGCTTGGAGAACAGAAGGGAGGGTGTTTTCCAGCAGTCAGAAAGTGGTTGCTATTTAAAACAACCAAAGAAAAAAGAAAAAAATGTGGTCTGCTGCTTGCTTTTCATCAGTGGAGCTGAACAAGCGTCCCCACCCTCACCTAGAGGGGCATCTCTGAGGGCTTTGCAGGGCCGTGCAAGTGAAGGTATTAATTACTGCTGGTGATGAGGGTGGATCCTGCAATGTGGCCATGCTGTCTGCCGTAGTCTGGCCTGGGGCCATTGCCTCCTTTGGGATG
Organism: Platysteira castanea; assembly: GCA_013397175.1. Taxonomy (NCBI): domain Eukaryota; kingdom Metazoa; phylum Chordata; class Aves; order Passeriformes; genus Platysteira; species Platysteira castanea. The sequence goes on from VYXC01009949.1 coordinate 114,530, forward strand.
GCCACTGCCAGGTGTGGGATCCCACCACCTCTCTCTACCCTGTTTATCCCAACCAGGCTGGGGGTGCAGCCTTTGCCTCCCTGCTGCCACAGCTGGTTTGGCAGTTGCTGGATGGTGCTACGGTGTTCCTGCACTGGAATATTACTTTTGAAGGTTTTTCTTTCCCGCTTTGACTGATGTGAAATGTAGAGACAGGCTTAAAATGAAAGCACGGCTCCCAGAGTCCAATTACATAGCAATTAAAAGTAATCAGCGGTCTACGTCGCTGTGCTGGAGACGGGGTTCATTGAAGGGTTTTCTCTTCCAGCTTATCTTGGAGAAGCTTAAATGTCCTGTCTCTTCTTCTGTCTGGGCCCTGGCTGGGGGACATCTTCACAGAGTGGGTCAAGTATTGCTGGAAATCTGAATTAGGCAGGGATAAAGCTCTTCCCAGTGCTCCCAGCTCCTCCCTGGGCCTGTGGCATTTCTACACTGCTCGATAGGCATCTGTACACAGTCTCTCCTCTGAGTTCCATCGGTCTGTGTTTTGGGGATAAGCATTTGGTGACATGGTGTCACTGCTGGGTGCACGCCTGACTCCATTTTCATTGCTGGGGCCACTTTGGGCTGGAAAGAAGAAGAGGTGGCATTTGGGGCTCCCCTGCCAGGTCCATCCGTGCATGTCCCTCAGGCCTGCATTTCCTCCTGTCCTCCCCTGGTCTTTAGGAGGAGATGCTGACTCAGTTGTGGAAGCAGGTTTTCCTGCAGGATGTCTGATTCCCCTTGCGCATCATTTTGCCTGCTTTTCTGCAGTCAGAGCCGTGCAAATGCCTCCTTTCGCACTCCGGCGTCGGCACTAATGGGATTTGTTACAGGAGAGGGGATTTGGCTGCGGAGCTGCTCAGGTGACTGGGATCCTGAGTGTGATGAAGTGGGATGTGGGCTGCCAAGGGCTATAAAACTGTATTCCTCCCCCTTTTCATTCCCTCATTATTTTCCATGTGTGTCTATGCTTAGTGGTTTCTACTGGTGAGTGACTAGGTTTGGATTTCAGGAGTTGCAGCCTCATGGCTAATCCCTATGCTGGGTTGTGGATCCTTTGGATACCCTGATATACATAAAATATATATAATATATGTGTGTATATATATATATAAAAAACAAGGCATCAAGGCACATATTTCATGTTTCTAAAATTTATTCACCAAGATAAAAATGCTGGCTGTGCCCAAAGCTGGAAAAGCAAGATCTGAAAGCTGGGAAGAGGGTTGGGTTTTGCTTGGGCTGAACAGTGACTAACCAGAGCTGAGCTTTTAAAACAAATGCTTGGGATAAACTGGTTATGCAAACTGGGGCGAATTGGGCAGGTTCCTTTGTAGTTTATAGCAAAACCCCAGGAGTCTGGGGCGTGTTGGGGCCGGTCCTGCCGGGGATGGAAAAACCCATGCGCTGGCTTTGCAGATGGGGTCGCAGCTGACGAGGAAGGATCCTGAGGGATAAGGAGTAGGGGAAGCCACAGGTTACTGCCAGGCTTCCTCTTTTCAGCTAAAACCTTGAGTAATACCACTCCTAAACACAGAACAAGTCAAAAATAGATGACTTTTTTTCTTTTTGAAATGTGGTTTTTAATACCTGCTAAGAGGAATCTCTACTGTGCTCGGCTCCAAGAAGCTGTTGGGTTTGCTGGTCCTGTGCTACCGAAAATACACAAATTCAGAGGATTTGGGGGTTTTTTTTTGCCTTGGACGTGGCCAGGAGGCCGGTGTGGGACACACAGGCGCGCCAGCAATGCTCAGCATGCCTTGGGAAGGCAGTTGAGCTCGCAGACCACAAGGCTTCTGGTTTCCATCACAGCTGCCGCTGTTTTGGCCAGAGGCATCCATCTGTCCATCCATCCATCTGTCCATCCATCCATCTCGCAGCCCTCCCAAGGTCTGCAGGGTTCCTCTCCAGTGCAGTGCTTTGAGGACACCGGGAAGAAGAAGGGGATACGAGGGCCCTCATGGATTTTTAACTCCACCCAGCCCCATGGGCTGAGAGAGTGATGCCTCACTTTTTAAGGCAGAGTAATGCTCTGTAAAAATCCCACTTGCCACTTCCCTCTGCACCAGGCTTCTGGGCTGAACAAAGACTGGCTTAGGCTGCCGTACTCATTTTGAGGGGGAAAAGCCTGGCTGCTGCATGAAGCAGAAAATTAGATGAAAACTGCCTACAAGAAAAATGAGAGATGATTTTTGCACACAGGAAGGGGAGGAGAGGAAGTGAAGTTACTGCTCAACCCTGAACATCCTCTGAGCACTGCTGGACCACTTTGCCATTCCTACATCCTAAAGGATGCTGTTTCTGGCTTTTGCAGAGGGACGAGGTTGGATGTGGGACCCCAGTGGTCCCGGGATGGCTGGGGAAGGAAAAGCTTCCCTTGCAGAGTGGGTTCTTGTCATGCTGCTCTCCTTCCCTTTCCATCTCCTCATCCCAGTGACACGCTGGCTCTGTTTTCCTCAGTATTTATGGACTGGCTGGAAGGGGACGCAGCAGATCCAGCCGTGATGTTAATGACCCTTTCATGAAACAGCAAAGCCTTAGACTTAGCAAAGCTGAGACATAGCTGTCTCAGCTGAGGCGTTTTACTGCAGGCTCTCCCGCTCCGTCTGTGCCCATCTCCTTCCCTTGGAGAGGGATGAGAGGGGCTGCCAGCACGACTCCTCACTCGGAGAGAAAATGGGCTCGGGTTTGTGTGCCACGGGGAGGCAGGGGAAGGAGTCTGTGGAAAGTTTAGAGGGGAGAATGCAAACCATATGTTTCGCCGAGGGTCGAGTTGCAGAGCTAAAACCAGCAGGGAAGCCAAAGGAGCCAGAATCCTGCAGTTTGGCTGGGCTTTGCATCCTGGTAGGTGCGTGGGGGGATCCAGCGTGGCCTGCTGAAGGATGATTTTATAAAATAAACCCTCCCTAAAAGATGATTTGAGTCCCTTGCCTGGCACTCTGCTGCTCTGTGTGTTTAGGGCTGGGGTCCAGGGCTATTTCCAAGCCTTAGGGTTCCTCCAAATAAACAACAGGAATGCTGGGAAGAAGCTTCTCTGGGTTGTCCTGAGTTCATGGTGTTTGCAAATTTGATAGGAAGTTGAAGGAGGAAATTTTTGCCAGAAGGGGAGTGCCTGCAGCTCACTGGAAAAGCAAGGGTGGTGTGCCCTGCACCAGGGCTGTCCTTGTGGTCTCTTTCCAGCTACAGAGAGGGAAGTCAGAGGAAAAGTGGAAAAAGTTATGTGCGGGCAGCTTGTAGAGTTGTACAGGCATCAGACCTGAGCGATCTGAGCTGGGTGAAAGTGCTTTTAAAAAGAAACCCAAAAGCAGGAGAAGTGCTGAGGTTTCCCACCAAACTTTTTTAGCTGGGAGTCAGCTTTTGTTCCCAGAACTAAAGGCATGGAGACAGTATCTGATGCCCCGACCGGCTCCACGGAGCTGTTTGCAACCTGTCAGCTTGGAAACCATCTGCTCGCAGCCCATGGGGACTGTACTGTATGTGGGACACAGGAGGAGGGAGGCACTGCCATGACCTCCAGGAGCAGCCGTGGGATCCAGCCCCTCTGGACTACCTTGTCCTCGGCCCCAAGAGGAGCTCCTGTACCTAAAACACCAAAAATCCCCATGGATTTATCTTCAGGCTGGCTGGATTATTTGTTTCTTTTTGTTGCTTGTTTGTTTGGGGGGAGGGGGTTTCTTATTTTAGCTTCATTTCCTAAAAAAATTTCAGACTTTTTTTTTCTTAGCTGCTGTGCTGTTTGTATGTCTGCATCCCCCTCTCCGTCTGACTCAGAAGTAGATGTCTCGTAATTAAGCGCCTGCCTGATTAGGAAATTAGCAATAAAGTTTTTATCTAGGCTGGTTGGCCAGTGAAAGGGATCTATTAATATCCCACTAAAAAAAACCAACGCAAAACATCAACAGCATAACACTTGCCACCTACTATTGGGGAACACAAATGCCATGTGGGAGGGAGTATTTGGAGCAGCAAGTCCATAAGAAAACAGGCTTTGCTCTGCTGCTTAGGGGAGTATGGTGTATGAACAGAGCTGGGGTACCTGGAAATAAATGAAGGACTGAGAAAAATGCTGAAAAAACCTTAGGCAAGGTGAGGGAAGCGCTGAAGGCCACTCTCAGGGCACGGCAAAAGGCACTTGTTCGCAGGTGACCTTTATTTGAAGGAAATGATCCTTTGCTAATGATGTTTGAGATGGAAGGGGAAGCAGGAGAAGAGCATCCCACGCCCGGGTCAGCGGGGAGAGGCGGGGAAGCTTCCTTCTAGCTTTGGAAGAAATCACTTGGCATGTTGGATGTGGGGCATTTATGTCAACCATGGGGTGTAAAGGTTGGAGGAGTTTGGGTTACTGTAGACTTCTGGGCCTGGATTATTCTGCAGCTTTGGCTTTCCATGTTTTTGGGGAGCAGCAGTTCCTGGCCCCTCCGAAAGTGGAGCACTAAGGGGAAAGGTGGTGGTGAGAAGACCATCTCCATTAGAGATGGTTTAATCTCTAATGTTTCTGCAGGTCCTCAGGGTGTCCCCATGGTTTGATCTGGCTGGTATTTGTCCCTTGGTCAGTGCCATAATAAACTGGCTCTTGCCTCACTGGTTGTCCCAACTGAGCTGCCCAGGAGATGCTTTAATCCAAGAGGAGCTGAGACTGAAGAAGGGCTGGGGTCACTTGGGAGGTGAAATGAGTCCCTTGTCCTATTCCAGAGTCCCCTGGGTTTTAAAACATGTTATTTGCAGAGAAAGGCTCTTAATGCAGTGCAGGAGAAGGCTTGGAAAAGCAGGAAGAGATTCTCAAGGAGCTGGTGGAAATGAGAACCTGGAGCTAGGAAAGAAGTGTGCTTTCTTCCAGCACCAGGATGTTTATTCCAGATAATACAGAGAGATGGCATCTCTTTTAATTTAAAAAAAAGAAAAACAACCTCTATTTTGAGACTGCTGAGAAAGTGACTGCCCCTTGTGATGTTTCACAGCTGAGATCATTTCTGGCTGAGTGAATCTACTCCGGAGGTTTTAGGCTCGATCTGTATGGGTGAGCTCAGAATCTGAATTTTTATGGGGTTGGGGGGGGGTTAAATCTCAATCATTTTGGACCAAAAAGTACAGTAAAGCTGCGAAGATGCATCAGTGAAGAAAAGACTTTCATGTTTTGGGGTGAATTGTGATCTGGAGCTTCTCTGCTGTGAGGGAAATAAGAAATGAGTGTTTGCTGAGAGCACATTAGAGAGAGCTGGAAGGAATTACTCTTCTTTTCAGAAATAGGTAATGGACATCATTTTTGGAGTCACTGAATTTCACGACTGCTTATTCAGGACCAGGTTGAGTTCGTTCCCCATACTGCATACTTTGGGAGAAGAAATTAAGTCCGAGGCAAAGCAGGCTGCCTGTGGGAGGGACTAAGGCTTGGAGCAGGGCTTTAATTTCGGCGGTGTAGCAGTGTAATAGTGCTGTTTATAAGCTTCTCTTGCCACATGAAAGCAACATTGCATTATCCTGGTTGGCCCTAAAAGCAGGGAAGCAGCCAGAAGAGGCCTGATTACAGAGCAGCAGCTCTTTCTTCCCATCACTACAAAAGAATAGACAATAGAAACCAGGATCCAGTTTTAGCTCCAGTAATGCAATGCCCTCCTTCTGGTGGTCATGTCACATGCTGCCTGAGTAATTCCCATCCTTGTTTTGCCTGGAAAACAAGCCTTGAAGGGAAGGAGGGAGGAAGCAATGGCTTGGGCTGGATAATGCTGGGATCAGGCGCCCAGCTGTGGGTGGACCTTGTCTGTGGCCACCTTTGGGGAAGGTGGTGGCCTTCAGCATCTGTAGGGATAGCAGTGGAGCTGGTAGGCTGTTGGTTTGGGGGTCACCAGCCCTAGAAATGGGGGGCAGTTTGGTTGGAGCCTGGATGTGCTTGGAGGCACTGGAATAGGAACTTGGAAAAGCAGCTGTGTGGTTGCTACTTGCTCATGCCATGAGCTTCTCATCCATGTATGAGAGGGTCTAAGGTGTGAAGAACATGGATTTTAATCCTTTTTCTCCTCAAGAATAACTAACTTGATGTTTCTAAGGTGGTTTGGAAGCAGGATAGGGGTTGTTTCCAGCTTATTTTGTGTTGCTTGGCTTCCCCAGGTTGGGTGATCTATATGGGATTTAAGAGGCAATCAGAGAGCAGGTGATTGCTAAGGAAGAAGGGGACCCCTCTGAGGTTGTGTTGACATCTCCACCATTGCACGAGGTGTGGAGAAGATTCCAGTGGAGATAATTTTTTAAAAGTAGCTACAGGTCACAGCTGGCTTGCTTTGTGCTCTGGCATTCTCACAGAAGCTGGATGGGAAACCGGTGCAGAGAGAAACCCACAGCGGAAGAAACCTCACAGCTCTTTGTGCCTGGGACAAAGGGTTGGTTTGGAGTTACACAGAAGAAAAGGAGCTGTGTTTGTGGAGGAAAAGGTGTTGTAAGATGGGTATTGGGGCTGGGACAGAGCAGGGGAGCCAAATGAGGCCAGAATGAGAAAATACATTGTTGAGGATGATTCAGGATGCTGGCCCTGGGGAAATCTTTCACCAGCCTCATGGTGCTATGGATGCTCATTTTCACACTTCCCTGCAGCTTTAAACATGCAGGAGACAAACTGTCCCTGGACACTTGCGTGGCAGGAGGTGGGTACCCACTCTCAGCATCCTCCCCTCAGGAGTGTGTGCTGGGGATGCCACTGAGACCCAGAGCTGCTGCCACCCCCCAGCCTTTAGCCTCTGTGGGTTTTTAACCCTATTTCCCCCTGCTCACTCAGTCTGCAGTTAACCTTTTATTACACCTTTTATTTGCCCAAGACAAATGGTTCAGCCTGAATAAGTTATCAGAGCAGTGTCTGATAAGTTTTCTGCCTTGAAGCCCTGGGGAAGTGCTTGCTCAGGGCCACTGCAATAGATTTTCTTCTTCTTTCCCAGCTGCATAAAAATCATGTGATTTTTTACTTACTCCTTAACTGAGCATTATTACTTTAATCAGTGGGAAGAAAAATGCAGAGCCCAGCCAGTGTTGTCCATAAAGGCTTGCAATGCCTCCTCCCACTTTCATAAATCCATAAATAGTTGGCAGGATGTGCTGCTAGGAAAGAATGAATCCCTGATTACTTGGATGAGCTTGGACTATATGAGGAAGGTGACAAGATGAAGGGTTTGACTGGGTGGACGTGGAGCTGATGGTGTAATCTTGGATGTGGAGGTGATTGAGGCTGGTGGTGGTGAAGAGGATTTTATGTGGATGTGGAGCGGTGGAGGCACCAGGATGTTGTGTTTTGCAAAAGGAGGGGGATGCAGGGGCCCCAGGTGAAGTTTGGAAGACAGGAGGAGGTCCCACATGGAGTGGGATGCTGAACATCCACGGAAGTAGCCTTGTGTGCATTAACCCAGGAGCTGCCTGCAGCTCCCCTTTCAAGCTGTAATAGCCAGAGCCGGGAGAGTCAATCCATATCTATTTAAAGCACTTCAATAAATAAAGATACTAAATAAAGTCACAGTGGCCCTGCACTCTCCATGCTTCTAGGATTTCCCTTTACCATCCCCACATTTGCTTCTGGATGCATCCAGAGGTGAAGAAAGAGAAGGGATGGGAAGGGTCAGGAGTCTTGGCTTGTGTGGGTGACCTACACCACTCAACAGTTGTCTGAAGCCAGACACTAACATGGGCATCTCAGGGTGATGGCAGTGAGGATGTGTCGAGCCCCTTCATGACCCCAGATGAGGATAGGAGAGGGGGGACACATTTCCTTAGGGATATTTTATTAAAGGCAGTTCTTCATGCACAGCAGAGAAGTTCCAGTGGTTGCTGTTTTCTGTGGAAGGGAGATGACAAGTGGGAAGCTGTCTTTGCAAGTCCTCTGTAATGCTAATAGAAGTGCATGTTGGGTTTTTGTTGTTGTCGTTTGGGTTTTTTTCTTCATCATCCCTTGCCAAAGACTAACCAGGGAACACTTGTTGGAGGATAAAATTAAAAAGCCCGTGGTGGTTTATTTTGAGGGCAGTGTGTTTGCTTTCACTTCATGCTGGAGGGAATTGCTCTGCTGCTGTCAGCAAATAAATAAAATAAGAGCTTTGTTTTAAATTAGACTTTCTTCTGGTAGCTAATTAGGCGAGCTGATACCTGCAGTTGCATTACCTAGGCACCGACTGTACACAGCATATTTGAGGCATATGGCTGCTGTCGGCAGCTTCTAAACTTCATTAGCCCCTTATTATGATTTTTTAAAATATCGCCTTAATTGGCTGGGAATTCCCTGGGGCTCTGATGGCATCAACAAGAGTCCTCCTTGAATGGCTGCCCATGAAACCCCTGGAAGGGATGAAGCTGGGGGTTGCTGTCTGTGGATGCTGTGTCCCTACAGCACAGATTCACCATGGGTGCTGCTGTGATGCTTTCCAGACACTGAGGGCAAAGTTCTGGGTTCCTAATTGTGAAAATAAGCATTTGAAGCTCTTTTTGGGTGTTAAGAACATCCAGCCCTCATGCCGGGAGGGAGCTGAGGGAGCGCCAGGCTGGAGCCATGGCTCCTGTCCCACCTGGCAGCAGGCGGGAGGAGAACCAGGAGCTTGGCTATCTCCTCCTCTCCTTCTCCCCGCTGGTGCTAGGTGGCTGGAAGTTCCTGTCGGTCCTGTTGGTGGTGGAGATCAGCCCCGGGCAGCTCCTGAACCAGGGGCTGAGCCGAGCCCGCCGCCCTCCTCGCCAGGGAGGAAGGCTCTGGGGTCCCGTCCTCCTCCTCCTCCCACGGGAAAGACTGCGAGGGTCCCCACGCTGAGCCCTAAAGGGCTTGGGCTGTTTTGAGAATGGCTCGCAGCTCTCACCCTGCATCTTTTCGGGGGGAGGGAGGGCTGCCTCCAGCCAGGGTGGGACGGTGGCTCTCCCGGCTGTCGCCTCGCGTCCCCCCGGCTCACGCCTCCGGCATTCCCAGCCGGGCTCCCCGCACCCAGGCCTTGACTTTATGGGGAAATGAAGCAGAGTAATTATCCCCGGGGATAATTACCGGCCCTTGCGCAAGGCGGGGGGTGCTTCCGACCCCTCCGGCCGCCCCGGGAGCCGGGGCTGGGCACCGAGCCCTGCGCACCCCTCGGAGGTCCCCACATCCCCCCCGGCCCTCCCCAGCTCCTGCTCAGTGTCTGCAGGGGCCATGGCAGGGGGTTCTTCCTCCCCCTCCTCCTGGTCCTGGAGCTGCTGCAGGAGCAACCCCCATCCCGCATTCCTGCTTGGGAGGAGATAAGGATCCAGTCTGGCGCCGGGGTTTCAATGCGCTCCCTGATTATCGGCAGGCGCCGGGCAGAGCCCCGGGCAGCGATAAGTGGGGAAGGGGACCGGGGAGGGG
>VYXC01009949.1:123956-180095 GCA_013397175.1 Platysteira castanea
TTTTTTTTTTTTTTTTTTTTTTTGCCTGTGCACCCAGGGCTTCTGGGGCCTCACTACTGCCCAGCTAGGCTTGTGTGGGGATGGAGGGGATTGAGGGAAAGATGTCCCAAGCTCAGTAGCTGGGTTCATAGAATCACTGTGTGGTTTGGGTTGGAAGGGATCTTAAAGCTAAGGCCATGGGCAGGGACACCTTCCACTAGATCAGTGGAAGGTCCAACCCCATCCAGCCTGGCCTTGGACACTTCCACGGATCCAGAGACAGCCACAGCTTTTCTGGGCAACCTGTGCCAGGGCCTCACCAGGCTACAGGGAAGTATTTCTCCCTAATATCCAATCTAAACCTGCCCTCTGGCAGTGGGAAGCCACTCCCCCTTTATCCTGGCCCTCCAGGCCCTTGTCCCAAGTCCCTCTCCAGCTCTCCTGGAGCCCCTTTAGGCCCTGGAAGGGGCTCTGAGGTCTCATCTGGAGCTTCTCTTCTCCAGGCTGAACAGCCCCAACTCTCCCAGCCTGGTTCCACACAGAGGCTCTCCAGCCCTTGGAGTAGCTCCGTGGCCCCCTCTGGACCTGCTCCAGCAGCTCCATGTCCTTCTTATGCTGGAGGCCACAGAGCTGGACACAGCGCTGCAGGTTGGGAAAGATCATCAAGTCCCAGCACTAGGGCACAAAGGTGCCACCACCAAGCACACAGGGTCGGAGCTTTCCTCCCCTGGAAGGGCGGATGTGCGTGTCCAACGTCACCTGCAGTGGTGCAGCAGCAGGCACTGTGTTGTATGGGACACTGCCATGGCACGCAGCTCACTTCCCCTACCAGATGTTGCACTGCCCATCTGGGCCTTCCACGTTCCCCACCAGTCCCTCGCAACTCTTCAGCAAAGGTCCCTTCTGGGTTTTAGGAGCTCGGGGCAGGGTGGGTGAGCACTCCACAGGACAAAAGCTCTTATCGTGTTTGTGTCAGGGCTGTGGCATCTCTGTGTGCAATTAAACCCCATGTGTCTCCTCTCTGCCAAGGAATCTGGAGGCAAAGGAAGAGCCTTATCTTCCTGCTGGTGGCTGGAATGCTCTTGCAGCCCAAAGGCATTTCTCTGCCGTGCTAATGCTGGGGATAAAAAAACCCCGACAAACCCAGAGAATTTTGCCCTCTTTTTTCATTATTAAACTTACAAATAAAAGTGCAGCATCCTGGGGAAGGGTGGTGGGGTTTGGGTTTTCTTTCTTAAGTTTTTTTCCTCTTCTAAGTGTAACTCTGGGCTGATATCCCAGGAATGTGATCCCTCACGCTCGTAAAAGCCCAGCTACTGGCCTCCTCCTTCCTTCCCAGGCATTAAAGAGCCAGGCTTTGGGGATGAACTGGTGGGATCTTGCATCCACTGGGATACTCCACAACATATGGGGCCTCTGGTTTCCGGTGTGGTCTCTCCGAAGCTTCCTGCATTAATATTTGATGCTTTTCCTTGGGGTGAACATTAACAAGAAATGAGCACCACCAAAAAAATGTGCTTTTTGTTTTTAGTGGAGAGGAGAGAGAAAGAAGGGGGGGAAAGCTGAAATGCAATCGTTTTTTATGGCTTTCCGGAATGGCTTGGATGTGGGTTGGACGGCAGCGGGTCAGGAGAAGAAGGAGCAGATAGCTCCTGATCGTCCCTGCCTACTTGCATCTTTCCCTTTCAGGTCGTAAATATAAAACCACTACTTGAAAAACAAAAAGCTCGTTAAGCTGTCACCGGGCTCCCTCTTGGAGGGTCGTAAACGTGTCTCTTAACAGTGGCTTTTGTTCCTGTCATGGCCGGGCTTAGGTACTGGGGCTGGAGGGAGGTCACAGGAGGGAGGTCACTGCCCATAGGGGTGCTGGTGGTGGGGCTCTGACGAGGGGAGGGGAGTGGGATGTTACTCGCCGCAGATTTGAGACTCCCCATCCATTCTTGGTCTTCCATGTGGACCTCGAGGTATGAAGGTGCTCCAGTGGAGCACGGTTGGAAAGATGGGTGCTGATGTCTTTACAAACAACTCGATGGATGATGGCCTTTAGGAGAAATGGGTGTTAATGTCTTCGAAATGGATCTTAATACCTCTATGGACCTCAAGCCGCTCGGGTTTGGTTACAGAACCCAGGGAGTTTGAACTCCTGAACTTTACAGTAGTAGGAGAAATGGGTCCGCGCAAAGTCTATTGCAGAGCCCAGATAGTCTGAACATCTGGTGGATCTGCAGAATCCAGACAGCCTGAAGTTCGGAACTTTGGGGGGAAATGACATGTTCAAGAGAGGGAATATGTGGTAGGCGGTTCAGGAAGGCTGTACCTTCCTAGTACCTCAGCCAGTGGGGGAAGGAAGAGGACAACGTGCAGCCGGGAGAAATCTCCACCGAGTGATCTCTCAGCACCGAGTGATCTCTCAGGTTGGGTGGTGGAGCCTGCGTCACTGGAGGCGTCCGGAGAATGCCTGGATGTGGCACTCAGTGCTCTGCTCTGGTTGACAAGGTGAGGATGGGGAACAGATTGGGCTCGATGGTCTTGGAGGTCTTTTCCAACTGAAGTGATTCTGCGAGTCTGTTTAGGGTTGTGCTGGCAGTGACAGCCTTGGTGACTGTCCCCCGGCAGGGCCGGGTGCCGGGGGCAGGAGCTCAGACTCCTGCCTCTGCGTCACCTCATTGATTTCTTCACAAACAGCTCGGCTCAGCTCAGCTCCCTGCAGCTCACTGAGACGGGTGTTACAGATGATCCAAACAGCTCAGCAAACAGCAGGGAGGAGCAGGAGGCAGTGGGGAGAGCATGCTGTTGCCTACTCGTGGGAGATGCTCTACGAAGGGGCAGCCAGGAAAGTTGGTTGCCATTATGACTGAACTAAACTCAGGTTGTTTTGGGGTGTCTTGTTGTGCTGGTGAGGTTTTTCAGGTGTCTCTGGATAGGCAAAGAAACTTTGGGGACCCTTGCCATGCACTGGTGAAGAGGCTGGATGTGGGGATGGAGAGGGAGGAGATCCAAAGCTGGCACGGTTGTGACCCGTGAGTGTCAGGCAGCTGCTGGTGGGTGCAGGAGCAATCCATCCTGGTGTGGAAAGGATATCAACATTTTATGTCCTGTTTTGCTTCCAGAGGGAGATTTTCCATGCTGGGAATGAGAACACCCGTGCCTGTGATCTGGTTGTCATTTAAGGCCCCGATGTTTTTCCTCTTGTTTACACCATGTGCTGCAAACGCATAGCTCCTGCGTCGAGGAATTAATAGCAGCAGCTAAAAAACCCGTGCCTGAAACGGGAGGAGAAAGAAAAGGGCGAGGAATTAAAGAAACATGCAAAAGACCTGTTAGTTCATCTGGTCCTTCCTTTGGGATTGTTCCGGTGGTGGTTTGTCCAGTCTTGCTCAAAAGTCTCCAGGGCCATTACTGCTTCCCTCAGAGGGCTGTTTCATTGTGTACTGAGACAAACCTTCATAAATGTAAAAGCTTTATACAATTGAGGTAAAAGAAACAGATTGAGTCATTGTATTGTTCTTTGTAATCAGCTTTGCTTTTCATTAATTTCCTCCCCAAAGCCTTATTTAGGCTGGGAATTTGAAAGAAAAAGCACGTGTGAGGGATGGTGGGAACAGGCTGCCTGGCTCCAGTGGGTTCCTGTGCATCATTGTCCTTGCCCTGACAGCCTGGATGTGTTCAGACACCTCCAAGAGCCGGTGTGCCCATGAGCTGGGCCAAATTTAGCTGTGGGGACAGGGAGAGGGTCAGTGCTCTCAGCACCTGTAACTGGATCTGACTTCTGGGCAGCTGCTGCTGGAGCTTTCTAATGTAGCTGTTTGTAAAGTAATAGCACAAAAAAAAGCTACAGGTGGGCATCAACTGGTACAGAAATGACCAGAAATGAGAAAGCAAAATGCTCACCCTTGTGATGCAGTGGCTCGGGGTTTGGGTGCTGTGTCCTTTGCTGCAGGGTGTGCAGTGACATGGGATGGGATACACAGCATCCTACATCTCTGTCCCTGAGACATCAGATGCTTTTTGCTGGTGGCGTGTTCTGGGTGAGGCTTTTTTAATTAGGTCTCCCTATCCTCCCGTGTCCCAATGTTTTTGCTTTTTTAACCTTGCCAGCCTGCTGGATAATTTTTTCCTTTCGTGTGCCTCGGCTTGTTTCCCTTTCCAAACAGTGTCCTTCCTCCTGGTATTTTAGTGGAACGTGTCCCTGCCCTTGGTAGAGGGGTTGGAATGAGAAGATGTTTAAGGTCCCTTCCAAGGCAAACCATTTTGTGATTATTTTCTTTCCTCTCTGTTTTTCTCCCTGACATCCCCATCCCCATGCCAGATGTTTCCCTTCTCTCCCCAAGTCCCCTACGTTGTGTCTGTCTGGGTTCTTCCAAGGGGAGATGCTCCACATTGAGGCCTGCTGCCAGCATGGCTGCAACACACCCCAAAAGATGTGTCCTTGTCTTTCTTGCCCTTGTGGGACACCAGAACCATGAGCAGTGCCATTGGTGGCCCTCACCAGTCCCACGTGCTGCTGCCTGTGATACACAATGGGAAATAAATGAGCAGCAGTGCCAGATGCTGTGCAGCCAGCTGCTGCTCCCTCTCCAGCGTGGTCCAGCCTTGGACCAGCTTTAATCCTCCCCACTGGAATACCCGAAGTGCTAATCCTGAGCTCTGCCACAGCAAGTGGCAGAGGAAATGCTGAGGAGAGGTTTTGAGGAGAACTGAGGGTGCTTTGGGGTTATCTGGTGAGCTGGGAGGATCCCAGCCTGTCCAAGGAGCTGAGGGGAGCTGGTTTGCCAGGAGTTTGGTGCAGCCAGTGTAGCAGTAAAGGATCAGTGGAGTTGCTCCACGTGTTTGAATGTGGCTATTGCATTTCCTGGCTGGAAATGCAGCTGGAGTTGCACGGGGGAGACAGAAGTGATTTCTGCTGTGATCCAGACCACTCCTGAACATCCCTACTCTTCTCATTACACCTTCCGCTGCTATGTAAGAGCTCTGTGGGGTCTCTTGCACCCTGCTTTTCTTGCCCCCGGAGCACCCCGTTGGCTGTGGGTGAGTGGAGAGGGAAGACGTGGGCTGGCAGCTCAGGCTGGCAGCCACAGGGGAATTCCCCGGTGAGGAGAGCTGGGTGGTGATCCTGCCCGGGCTGGAGCCTTCCCAAGAATCAGGCCCTGCAGCCTCCCCAGGCTTCCCAGGTCTGCACGGGGAAGTGCTGGGAGACTCCTTCCCAGGGCTTTTGGAGGAGTAAGAGCAGGAGATGAGAACCAGAAGGAATAAAATACCTCCAGCCGCTCTGACTGCTTGTTAGGACCTCCTCTCTCCTGTGGAGAAGGATGTGGGACATCTCTTAGGGCTGGGAAAGTGTGCCCTGCTACCAGCTGGCTAGCCTGCCTTCATCCTGTGGTGCTCAGAGACCTGGACCAGAGTGTCCTGAAATTCTCAGTGCATCCTTTTTTGCTCAGAACATTTCTCAGGGGTGGCTTGTGGTGCTCAGAGTCCTAGACCACGGTATCCTGCACTGCTGAGGGCATTGTTAATGCTCAGAGCCCTTGTGGGGATGTCCTGCAATGCTCAGGGCTCATCCCTATTCAAGGGATGTTCTGCAATGCTCAGGGTGTGTCCTGAGATGCTCAGAGCTCCATACCAGGGTGTTTTGCATTGCTTGGGACATCCTTTAACGCTCAGAGCCCTTTTTGGGAGTGTCCTGTGGTGCTCAGAGGGTGTCCAGCATGATTCAGAGCCCTGGATCAGGGTGTCTTGCACTGTTTAGGGCATCCTTAATGCTCAGAGCCCTTCTCGGGGGTTTCTGTGATGTTCGGGAGATGCTCAGAGCTCTGTGCCAGGGTGTCCTGCACTGCTCGGGGCATCCTTTCCACCAGTACAGTTTTCCCCAAGGAGTGCCCTTCTGGAACAGAGTTTTGGGGACCTCCCCTGGTTGGGAAATGCTGGAGCAGGTGCCCAGAGCTGTGCCCACGGCTGGGCTTGCAGCACGGCCAGGGCCAGATGTTTCCCAGATGTTACTCACTTCCTGTCTGGCTTCTCCGCATTTAGCTTTTTATGTACTTGTTTGTTTTGGACTACAAACAAAATAAAAAGGGTTTTTATAACCCTGTTCCCATGGGGCTGAGAGTTCAGAATATAATCTGGAGTCTATTCACTATTGTCTCGATCCCCCCTTGCCCTCGGTGTTGTCCCCAAGCATGCACACACTCACACAGACTCACACGCTGCTTTTGTTAAAATCCTGTTTTTCCCACGTGACGTTTTCTCTCGATGGACCGTTTTTCCTTATGACCTCTTCCAGCTCCCAGGGGTGGGAATATCCCTGGCCAGTTTGGGACGAACGCCAGAGGAGGAAGCACTGTGTTTCTCAGCCCCGACCTGTTCCTTGCTGACGCTGTATTGTTAGGAGGGTTCTCCAGAATATCTGAGGATGGGAAGCTCATTGCACTGATGATATCCAGCATCCTGCTGGATTGCCTTTGTGAGGAATTGTAACCACTTTGCCTCACTGAGGATGTTTGGAGAGGGAGGGAGGTGTGATGCAGAGAGTGAAACAGTCACATAGACTACCTGAAAAAGAAAAATAGAAAGTGAAAACACTTGAGATAAATGTGCTTGTACTTGAATCAGGTTAAAAAAGGACTCAGGAATGGTATTACAAAAGGAAATGCTATCAGCTTAGGAGTAGGGAGGATGAAAAAAATTATCTAAAAGTATTGTTTTGGCATGCCAGGAGGTTCTGGTAATTGCTATAACCAAGAGCTGTTACAAACACAGTCACGGAGTTTTCCTCTCCTGGAAAAGGTGTGGATCAGAATCTGTCCTGCTTGGTGGGGTTGTTTGGTGGATGCTCCTCTCCCTACTCCCTGGATCTGTGGGCATCCACTGTAACACTAGCCTGACCCAAACAAAATAAACCTGGCAGCCTCACTTTAAAATGTGTATGTTCAGCTCTTTCTGCTCTCCTCACACTTCATTTATATTTTTTTTTTCTGCCTGTTGGGGTTAAGGCCCCTTTTCCTCTTTTCTTTCTCCTTCTCTCTTAATTGCCTGTTAAATAATTTAAATATTTAGGACTAAAGGGCTTCAATTATCCATTAATTTACATTAGTAATTTATATATCAGGCTGAATGGACACACTGTTAGTGTGATGGGTCCCTGTGGACAGGCAGGAAGGGAGCTGCAGTGCATTTTCCTGGAAGCATGGATGTTTCCTTTCACCTCCCAGGCTGGATGTCAAGCGTGTGAGAGGGACCCCTGCTGTGGGGTCTGGGGGTTCCATCCCTTGGGACGGAGGTGTTTGGGTTTCAAAGCAGCCCTTTCCTTTCCTTTCCTTTCCTTTCCTTTCCTTTCCTTTCCTTTCCTTTCCTTTCCTTTCCTTTCCTTTCCTTTCCTTTCCTTTCCTTTCCCTCCAGTTTGAGCTGGGCTGCAGGGGGTTAAATATGTTGCATGTTGGTAGACATCATGGAATGGTTTGGATGGGAAGGGACCTTCAAGGGATTTTCCAAACCCCTGCCCTGGGCAAGGACACCTTCCACTATCCCAGGCTGCTCGAAGCCCTGTCCAGCCTGGCCTTGGACACTTCCAGGGATCCAGGGGCAGCCACAGCTTCTCTGGGCAACCTGTGCCAGGGCCTCACCACCCTCCCAGGGAAGAATTCCTACCCAATATCCCATCTAACCCTGCCCTCTGGCAGTGTTCTGGCACTCCAGGCCCTTCTCCAAAGTCCCTCTCCAGCTCTGTTGGAGCCCCTTTAGGCACTGGAAGGGACTCTAAGGTCTCCCTGGAGCCTTTCATTCTCTAGGCTGAACAGCCCCAGCTCTCCCAGCCTGGCTGAATACAAGACATCTCCCTTAGCACAGACAGGGTTAATTTGGGATGTGCAGCACAGGGCTCTGGGGCCTTTTGAGGCTAAACCCCTCGGCAGAGCTATCCATGGGTGCTTTGGAAATGCCAGGAAGCAGATCCAGGCATGGGGCTTAGCCTTAAAGCCCAATGTCCCCTGGTTAGTGGCCGCTGGCTCTTCCTCCTGTCCCCCTGCCCCAGGACTGGGGTGGGGCAACACCTTTTTTCTGCATTCAGAAAATGTTTGGGGAGGATTTGGGGGTTTTCAAGTGCTTGTACATGTTTGGTTTGAACCCAACCCAATCCCCACCAGCCCTGGGCTAGCTGGCAGTCGTAGTGACAAGTCACGGTGCTGTGGTATTGCCAGCAGCCAGTCCAAGCAGGAATCCTCAGGATCCATCCCTGCTGGGGCTCCGGAATCGGGCAGCATCCAGACTCCCTGCTGCAGGGCAGGACAGAGGCCGTTCACTGATTGAGCTCCAGGGAGGAGTAAATTGGAGCCGAGCTCCGTCCCCGTGGCAGGCCGGGGATGCGGAGCTGTGCCCTGCTCTGCCCGTGGCGCTGCAGCAGCCCCGCCTGTCCTCCCGGAGCAGAGGTCACTTAATGACTCTGATTACCCGCAGCATGGCCGTAGTTAAAGCAATTAGTGCAAATCGCTTATGGAAATGCAGCGCTGGGGGACAGGGAGGAGAAAAGGACGAGGTTGGGGGCACCTGGCTTTTTCCTGCTTTTTCCATGATGCTCACTGTGTGATCCTTTGCCCTGTTTCCCTGAGACCTTTCTGTATCACCTCTGGTCCCTCTCTCTCTTGCTGCACATCCCTCGGAGGTGCCTCTGAGCCCTGCAGGAGCCATTTCACTGCTGTGCCTGGGATGTCCTGCCTCCATCAGAGCCATGCTCCACTTTTGGAGATGCTCAGTGTGTTTGTCACTGAAATATCTCTGGATTCAACATCTCAAACTTCATTTTACTTGTCAGTATTATGTATTTTTAAGGGCAATTTTTATCAATACCTTGGAAGAAGGAGGTGTAGGAGGAAGTGTTGGCTTGCTGGTGTATTGGACACAGGTTTCAGCATCAGTAGGCATGCTTCCAGGTGGACTCCCACCTGCATAGGGTGGCACAGACCCCCAAAATTGGGGCATTTCCAGCCCAGGCGCCTCCAGCCCCAAGTGGCACCCATGCTGAGACAGGAAGGATGCTCGTGGGAGTTTGGGCCACCTGAGAGTTTAGTTTGGTCCACACGGGAGAAATGCGTGTGCCAGAGGACAAAGGGAGGAAAGAGAAGCTCGGTGGTGTGGGAACACAGGCTCTGTCCAGAGAAGAAAAGGTGGAAATTCCCAGTGGTGAGAAAGGAAGAAACCTGTGGCGACATGGGTCCCATGGTATTGAAATGCCGGAGAGGGGAGGAGGGTGCCAAACAACGCTAGGAAGCTCGTGAAGGCTCCCCACCTCCATGGAAATGGGAGACTGAGGGCAAAAGGCTTTGTGTTTTGTAGGGGTTTCCTTCCGTGGGAGCATGGGGAGTTTCTGCTCCCGCTCTGGAGATGGCAAGGCAGCGATGCCAGGCGAGGGCAGGGCCTTGCCTGATGAAAACAGGCACCCTCCAGAAAAACCCCAGAACCTCGTGGCTTTTATAAATCTCAGCTTTTTTTCCCCGTGTAAAAGCAGGTGTGAGGTGCTAGGAGCCCAGCTGGCTGCCGGGTTTAGAGGGAAAGGAATAAAACTAATCAAGGTAATTGCTAAAATCCTTTTGCCACTGGCTGGACACCGCTCTCTGCCACAATGGGGAAGCCATGATGAGCTTGAGGTACCTGCCCTCCATCCCACCTGCTCTTGGCTTCAGGGATCAAATCCTGACACAGAAAAGGGGGTGGGGAAGCCTTGTCATCAACCTTGTCTCATGATGGTTTGGGGGCTTATTCTTTAATAAGGATATTGCTGAAAGAGGGAGGAGAGAGAAAAATCTTAATATTTGACATTCAGCATCAGCAGGGATTATTTTTTTTTCCTTAAATCTTTTTCTATCCCTGTTTCTCCCCCTCCTCCCATTTTTCCTTCTCTTTGTTCCCGCAGTAAAATGAGAAGGAAAGAAAAGGGCAGAGAAAGGACAATAAAAAGCAAAATATTTCCAGCCTCCATGTGTGGTGGTTATTTCTTTTTGTTGTTGTTGTTGGGGGTTTTTTTATCATAGCAACAAATCTGAAAGATTAAGGGCAACTTTAAAGACTGTTTAATAAAGGGACCTTAATCAGCCTCTCTGGTGATGTTCCTCCCCCAGATGAATTAATGGGGAATTTGAGGCGTGGAGTGGACCTTTTCTCTTGTTGTTTTCTTAATGATTAAATAATAATAATGCCATGATTAAAATGATTTCAAATCAGAGCAGTGTTGTTCCCAGCACCTTCCTCTGCTGAGCTGGCATGTCTGGGGGGGTGGGAGGCGATCCTGGCGGGTGGCTCCGGCGGCAGGAGCCCTGGCACATGGGAGAGGGGGCCCATGGATGCCGCGGGTACCGGGAGCGGGTGGCGCTCCCAGCCCACGCCTGCCACCGAGCGAGCTGTGGGAGAAGAGTGGGAAAAGCGTCGGCAAAAGTAGGGCAGCAGCTGGCGAGGGGCGTGTGGAGAGGCTGGCTGGAGGCGGCGGGGAGCATCCTTCCAGCCAGCTTTGGCTTCCCGGGGCTTGCAGGAGGAGAGAATGGGTGACCGACAAAAAGGATGAGGAAAAAAACCCCAAAACCAAACACAACCCCCCCAGATTTCTGTTCCTTTTGCACTGCTGTTCCCTTCTTTGCAGCCAGCTGTCTAAACTTTCTGCTTTACCCTCTTGGGCTTGTGCCAGTGCCTC
Source organism: Platysteira castanea (assembly GCA_013397175.1). Classification (NCBI taxonomy): domain Eukaryota; kingdom Metazoa; phylum Chordata; class Aves; order Passeriformes; genus Platysteira; species Platysteira castanea. The sequence continues at coordinate 134,608 of VYXC01009949.1, forward strand.
AGCTTCCTTGGGGTGAGACATGCACAGCCACCTTTTGGGACAGAAGTGCCACCACCCAGGACTACCAAACCCTGTCAGCCACTTTTAGAGGGCCTGCCTGGGTTGTCCCCACCTCAATGTTTGGCATGGAGGGGTGCTCAAATGATGACACCTGCTCCCCTCCAGCTTGTGGTCCTGTGGGATGTGTGTGCCCAGGGAGGGATGCTCCGAGCTGGGATGCCCAGGTGGCAGCAGAGCACCCCTCTCTTCCTGAGGAGCACTGGGTGGTTCACAGCCCTGCTTGCTGCTGCTGCTTTAAAGTCACTTCTCATGCCCGAAGCCAAGGCAGTCGCCTCCGGATTTGCATGTTCAGGGGAAAAAAGAAAACCCACCCATTGCAAAACAGCCGCCTGGAAGTTGCACTCTCAAGGGGAATGCTGGGGAATTTACATTTTGAAATATGTATGTAATTTGGGTGAAGGGGAAATCGCTCTCTGTCTGCAAAACCATCAACTTTCTTTCTCCCAGAGTTAGCATTTTCCAAATTGCAGTGCTCAGTTGAAAAGCAGACCCTTTTTTTCCCCTTCTCTGTGTTTTCCAGGGAGAGTTCGCAGCTTGCAGTTGGTTTGTTGTAGTTTGAAGGATAATTAATAATTCCTTGGACTTTTTTGGCATTAACCAGGGCAACAAGTCCCTGCTTGTTCCTTGTTTTCTTTTCCTTTCTCTCTTTTCTTGTTGAAATGATTATTCTTTTCACAACAGGAACCCAGCACACGCCGTACATGTGAATAAACAGTGCGTTACCGCCTTCTCCGCTGCTGGCGCTTTTCTTTCATGGGCCAAAGCAAATAAATAAAAAGTTCATATAATTATTATATCCATTAAAAATAATGTTGTAGCTCAGTAAACAGAGCAAACTCGACAAGAGGACTGTGACAATGGAATTTAAATAGCACAAAGGGAAGTGTCTGTGCCCATAACAAGAACCAGCGCTAGATGAAATTTGGAGATAGTTTTCCAACAAAACTGCTTCCCTGAAGGGAATGTATAAAACAGCACAAAAGAAGCCAGCACAATAGAGTGTAACAGGGATTTGTGACATAATTCCTCCTCCTTTTTTTTTTTCTTTCTCTTTTTTTGATTTTAATTCACTCTCTTTTCCGTGGGTATTTATGAGGATCTGCGCAGCTCATGGCTCCACTAAAACCAGAAATAAGGAACAATTTACTCCAATCTGCCTGTGTCATGTTGTAAATCCATATAATGAAAATTGAAGAGATTTGTACCATAAGGGATTTCAGCTGTTTACACTTCTCAGGAGGCTTCGCCTTTGATTATCATAATGATAAAGAAAAACAAAAGAGTAGTGGCTCCATAGATACTCTGATGTAATGCATAATCAACAAGATAAATCTCTCTCTTTCCAGCTCCCAGGATGGGAGGTGTTGCCAGAGCCTGGGTGTTTCTCCTCTGGGAATTGGGGATGGTTGAGATTTGTGCTGGACCCTCTTAGCTGTGGCTGGCAGGGGCACAGGGATGCTGAGGTGGGATGTGCAGGGATGCTGCAGGCAGGATGCACAGGGATGCTGAGGTGGGATGTGCAGGGATGCTGCAGGCAGGATGCACAGGGATGCTGAGGTGGGATGTGCAGGGATGCTGTGGTGGATGCCCAAGGATGCTGCAGTGGGATGCTCAGCATGCTGCAGGTGGGATGCACAGGAATGCTGTGGTGGGAAGCCCAGGATGCTGTGGTGGGATGTGCAGGGATGCTGTGGTGAATGCCCTATGCAAGGGCACCCTGCCTTAGTTTACTTCTCAGGCTGCCCTGCAAAAACCTGACCTGAGGATTTAGCTAAAAAGCTGATCTATTTTTATATTTATTTATATAAATGAGATGGGTTTTGATCAATAAGGCCATTGCATACAGAAACATCCATGGGGCTGCCCAGCTCCTCCTTCCCACCATTTTCTCTCAGCACAGACTTTGCTTTCTTTATTCCTTTCCCTGTCCCCATCCAATCCTGGATTAATAAAGGTACACAGTGAGGGAGGCCAGCTGCAGGCTCTTCCTTTAGCTGGGAGAGGAGGAATCTGCTTGTTTTTTTCCAAGGGTGTAATTAAGGCTGGCTGGGTGCACCCCCTCATTACCCACGCTGGGGAGGAATGCTCTCTAATTATGAAGTTTGCCTGTCGCTGGGTGGGAGGGACAGGAGGGACTTCTAACCTGCTGGGAAATGCCTGTCTGTCCATCCCTCTCGGGCTGGGTGGGCTCTGGGGGGAGCTGGAGGCTGTGGGATGGAGGGATGGTGCTGGCTCGGAGTTGGATAATGCCAGGTTTGGTAGGAAGGGACTGTGAAGCTACTGGCTGAGGGCAGCCAGTGGAAGAAAAAGAGCCAGGTCATCAGGCAGAGATGCTTGGGGGAAAGGTTAAGTGGTTCTTTCCAGGTTCAGTTATTAATAAAAGAGTGGTGAGAATGGAGAGGCCAAATGTGGATTTCAGATGCTTTCCTGGCTGGTGGGAGCAGGAGGGGATGGGCTCCAGTTTTTGGTGGGCCAGAGAGGTAGGAAAACATCTGCACATCCCAGCACACTCCTGGACACAGCAGCACGCTGGGTGCTGGGTTTCGGTGATCCAGCCCCTGCTGAGTTACCAAGACTGGGGGCACAAGGGTCACCCTACAAGCATGTCATCCCCATGGCTTTTTCAGCACAAAATCCAACCTTGCTCCAGGCTGGACATGAGGTGGAATCATAGAAGGGTTTGGCTTGGAAAGGACCTTTAAAGATTGTGGACTTCCAACCCCCACCATGGGCAGGGGCACCTTCCACCAGACCAGGCTGCTCCAAGCCCCATCCAACCTGGCCTGACACTTCCAGGGATGGGGCAGCCACAGCTTCTCCAGGCAACCTATTCTAGGTCTCGTCACCCTCACAAGGAAGAACGTCTTCCATAAATTTCCCCTTTCACTTTGAACCCAAATGAACCCAGGTGCTGGGTACCACTGGTTATACTTGCTACCCCTGAAGGTTCCACACTCAGTTTTGTGGCTTCTGCTGGCAGCTTGGGGCTCTCCCATGCTGGGAGGGCGAGGTTAATGAGCCACGCTGAGTTAATGAGGCTGGGGGTTACATCAGCCAGCTGCAGCCCTGGGGACCTGTTACAGTCTCTGCATCTCACTTTCATCAGCACTTCCCAGCTTGTGTCTGAATGATCCCAGGCTTTGGAAGGCACAGGATTTTGTGGACTCTGTGCGAGGAGGTAGCAGGGAGAGAGTTGGATGTGAGTGGCTTCATGTCTCCCAAACCCATCCTCAGTTACACCCTATATTTTGGGTTGTCCTCCTTTCTCCCTGCTGTGTCTCCAATGGGTTGTAACCCCAGAGAAGGGGCAGTGGGCTGTGGCTTGGGATGGCACTGCTCCACCTCATGGAGACTTTGCCTTTGAAGATGCCACATGCTGCTGTCCCCTCCTCAGAGATGGGGCTTTGTGTTGGGGGACCACACGGGTGTGTGGGAGGCTGAATTTGGCTTAGCAGGGGTGAGAAGGGGATGCTTGGGGAAGAGAGGATGATGTTTGGGGGAGGAAGGATGCTCAGGGTGCCTTTAGGATGGAAGGTTTGGGTATGTGTTACCAGTGGACACAAAATTGTCCCAATGGCATTCTACAATGGGAAGCCCATGGGAATAGGACAGGCCTGGGCTGGTGATGCCAGTTCCCCCTGAGCTCAGGGATGGACTGGAATGTGGTGGGAGGCCTTTGTGTCCCTCCAGGGCTGGCAGCAGGGATGCCCTCAGTCAGGCAGGGATTCTGGAATGGCAGTGAGCCATGCCATGGCTCCAGCATCAAAATATGCTGGAGTTTAAATGGCAACAGCACTAATCTCTGAATGAGCCTGTTCATACCTTCTCCCTGGAGGCAATAGGAGGAGGGATTTGGGGCAGGGGGACAGCCCCACTCCAGCCTTTCAGACACCTCCTGGACCCAAGCTGGTGGCTGGAGCATCCCTTCCCTCTCTGTTTCTAGAGCCAGAGCCATTCCCATCCCTGCTGGGGGATTCCGGAGGGGGATTGGGAAGGCAGATGACTCCTCCTGTGGCGCTGGAGATAAGCTGTTACGTATTTTTTCATTTCTACAGGAGGATTTTAACCCACCTGGCAGGTTTAACTATTCCCTGTCAGGCCTTCCCAGGAGCCAGTACCTGCCCTGAGGCAAGCGGGAATGTGGGGAGGTGAGACAGAAGGGGTTAAGCATCCACGCCACCGAGATTTAGCTGGAGAAACCCAGGCATCCCAGCCTAATCCTTACATCCTTACATAGCATCCCTGCCTGCCTGGTACCGGGAGGAGGGATGGTGGTGGCCGTGGGTGATGGGCAGCCACTAATGCTCCTGTAATCTTCCAAATATTTGGAGGGATAACAATTGCAGGAGAGAGGATTTTAACGCTTTCCTGGGGAGGTTTGCTTGGCCACTGCTGCCTGGGGAGCTGCTTCCCAGGCTCACCATCCCTGGTGCCCCATGTTTGGGGTGACGGGGCGGGGGGGTTAAGGCTGGATCCCAGCTCCAGTGCTGTTCCCTTTTGGGGGTTGGGGTGAGTTTGGAGTCATGGATCCTGACAAGTTGCAAACGCTGGTGGCAAACATCTGCAAATCACCCCCTTGGGAGTAGATGCTGTGGATAATCCAGCTCAACCCCGGCAGATTAAAATGTGTGATGAGGGATGGGGAGAGGAAAAGAAGTGCCTGTTCCCCTCCTCCCTTTTCCTCTCGTGTCTCGTACTACACTCATCCTCGAGGCTTCACGATTTGGTCCCGTGGGTCGAGCTGGAAGCTGCCCCCTCTTTGCCTCTCCCTGCCCCCAAAGAGCTCCAGGCCCCAAGTAGTGTGAGATTGTGGGATGGCAACAGCCTGGGACTTCCAAAAAAAACCCCGGAAGAGAGCTGGGAAGCAGGCACCCACCTCCAGCGGGAAGGAGGGAAGCCGGCAGATGGGAACCCCCTGCAGACGTCTGCCAGGGAGATGATTACAGGCAGCGGAGCGCGCTCTCAAATATTTATTAGTTTGTCACTGCTGGGAGTTTTATTGCTGGTGTGATTGTGGGACTGGAAATCCTGGCTGTGCAGGGCTCCTTTCCTGCTTTCCCATACAAAAGTATCTCCCATGCCTGCTGCTCCTGTGGTCACTGGGCCACAGTGTCACCTCGGGTAGGACTGGAGCTACAGTGGAAGTGGCCTCTGGAGGTGATGGGGTTGCGCATTGGGGAAGTGCCTTTTCCTGGGCGGGTATTTTGCAGTTGTTGCTGGGTAGTCAGGGCAGACAGGAGCAGCAGTTGTTCCTGCACAAGCAGCCGTGTTTCCCCCCCCACCGACTGTGTGTGGGTTTTTTGGGGGGCCCCCAGTGAGTGCCGGCAGAGTGAGAGGTTTCCCATGCGGCGGGTGGCCGGGCGTCGGGAACGGGGATGAAAGGCTGGCTTGATGGCTTATGATAAATGTGCCCAGCATGCTTCTCCTCCCTTTTCCCATCCAAAGTCCCCATTGTTCCTATGCCTTAATTCTTCCCCAGTGCGTTTCATGCTGGAGGAAAACACCCTGCCCAGCTGCAAATGCTTTTTCACAGCTTATTGCTGAATGGACAGGTCACCCTCCCCCTTGATTTACTCCCGTTCATGAGTCTGGGCAATCTGTGGTGTTGGGGCTCCGTGGCACAGCTCCAGTTGTGAGTCTGCCATGAAAAACCCATCATCCTTTTCCCCTGTCTCCTGTTAGAGCTGCTTTTTTGGCCCCAGATCTCGCCTGGCTAGAAACAAAAGATCACTCAGCTGTTGCGAGTTTGCAGGATTTTAACTTTCCCAGCATGCTCCTTGCTTTAAAGGTTCAGGTGTTTTGTGTTCAAAAACCCAGCAGGTTTTTATAGCCACCAAAAGCAGATGTTGGATCTTGCTGGTGACACCATCCTATTCCCCTGTCCTCATCCCCAAAGTTGCTGTGCCCACATGGAGAAGAACCTTGAAGACCCAGCATTGATTTGGACAGATGCCCTCTTGGAGCGGGGTCTGGATGGGATTTTTGGTACCACCAGGAGTGTCTCAGCCCCAAACCTTGTGCTGGGGACCCAAGATGGCTCCTACTGCAGCCTGGAGCATCACCCTTCCTGCTGCAGATGATCCCAGTGAGTCACAAATCTGGCATTTTCATCCCCATCCAGCCACGACTCATCTCCTCACGGCTCCCAGGTCCTCTTGGATGACCTAAAGTCTTGTTTAGCATCACCAAAGTGGTTGATGAGGTGGGAGAAAACATATCCTTGGTGTTGGCTGTTGGAGGAGCTCTCCTCCTGGCCTGCAGTTTTGGATCAGGGCCGTGTGCACTTTGGGGTGTCACTTCCGTAGGGAAGGTCCTTCCAAAAATTGGTTCTTTAGGCTACCTGTGCTCATTCCCAGCTGCTATTCTCAAGTCTGACTTTGCCACAAGGATGCAGGGAGCATCATATCAGGGAGGTTTTCACACAAGCCCATGAGCAAAGTTTTGTTGGCTACCTCTGCTGCCAGTTTGATTATCTCCTGCCACCCCCCCTTTGCTGGGGAATTTAGATCAGTGGCATCGAAGCGGTTTTTGAAATTAAAAAAAACCCAGCATACAAGCAACAAAACAGCAACTCAGTGGATGAAAAATTAAATAGTAAATTTTTTTAAAAAGCAGGGTTGGGGGGAAAGAGATATTTGCTGCTGTGACAGGTAAAAGGCTGCTCAGCAGGAGAGGGGAGCAGGACCGGTGGCCTGAGGTGGTCACAGGGAGCAGCATGGGATTGTTCAGGGTGGGGGTCACATACCTTGGCATTCCCTGTCCCACTGCCTGCCACAGGGCCTGAGAAAATTACAGGTCTGCAAATGAGATGGGGGAAGAAATAATCAGCAGCAGAGAGGTGGGGAAAAGCCAGCCAGAGAGAGAAATTAGCCCAGAGTTTAATTCATTGTTTCCAAAAGAGCAGTTAATGGATTATGACAAATGTTCTACCGCTCTCCCTTAGTGCTGTGTTAAATGGAAATGGAAAGTCAATTTTCCTAAATGGATTTTAAATGACTGACCTCGTGCATTTTTTTTTCTCCTCACTGATTTTTGCTCAGGAGGCAGCTTGGTCATCTTGTTTTCTTGATGCATCTGATTATATTTTTTTCTCCTCCTCCTCCTCACAGCTTGGGATTCTGATTCTCTCTGTGCAGCACCGCTCCTTGCCAAGGGTGATGAAGGGAGTGGGCTCCTTTCTTTTCCCTGCCAGCTCTGGAGATGTTATCGCAGGGCTGGGGATATTTACTGTTTGCCTGCATGCTGCATTGCCTAGAGTTGAGAATCACAGCTCTGACTGGGGGAAGAGAGGAGGAGGAAAAGCTCATAACTCCTTTGAGTGTAAAGAAAAGCCTTGTGATGTGACCTGACTGCTAGTGAGAGTCCCAGGAGCAACAGGTTAAGCAGCAGCATCCCTGTGCACCTGTGTGGGGGTTTTTATTACTCCTGTGATATTTGGGGTTGATCCTAATGGGCTGGAAACAGGTCTCCTACAGATGATGCTCAGCATCAGTCAGAGCATCTTCCCAAGCTGCTGCTGGGAATGAGCCGCCCGGAGCCTCCTACTCCTAAGGGATAATGTTCCTGTGTGAGCACTGAGCTGCTTGCCCCTTTCCAAGATTTTTCTTGGCCTGGCCTGAGCAGACATGACCTCCAGTTGTTTTTGCATTTAGATGGCTTTTGAAAGCGAACAAGCAGGAAGATGGAGCTCCCCAGGGCACAGACCCCTGGTTTCTGGGATAGTGTGAACCCTGATGGCACCTTTGGGCGATGTTTTCTGGAGGTAGCTGGGCTGGAAGCGATCGCTTACCTGTTGGGTGATGCAGAAATCCAAGTGTTGGCAGGGGTGAGATCCCAAATGCAGCTCCAGTGAAGGTGTGGATGTCTGAGATTAGTGCTGGGGATTCCAGCATTCCCAGCACAAGCCCTGCCAGCATTTTGCTCGGAGCATGCCCATGCATTCCTCAGGGCTGTGAGGAGGAGGCTTGGGGTGGGGGACATTGGCCTCTTTGGAGCCTCCCTGGACCTGGGTTTGTTTTGCTTTTCCCCTTGTGGTGTCCTCTAGCGAGATCACCCAGGCTTTGGGCTCGGGGTATGGACTGGGGGCTGGTACGCAGATGGAAACAAGATTGATCTCCCAGCTCTGTGACTTACAGGGATTTGCTTTCCTGGTTTTTGGGGAGCCTCTAGCCCTCTTTTTGGTTTTCCACACATCCTCAGCAAGGACTGTTGTTACCACCACTGTGTGCAGGGCAGTCCTGGGCAGGGGGGCGGGGTGGATGGGGACATGGGGCACCTCTTGACCCTCTCGGTCTCCTGGCAGGGCTGGAGTACAGCGATGTGCTGCCCGACTCCTTCCCCTCAGCGCCGGCGGAGACGCTCCCACACTTCCTGCTGGAGCCGCAGGATGCCTACATCGTGAAAAACAAGCCCGTGGAGCTCGTGTGCCGCGCCAACCCTGCCACACAGATCTACTTCAAGTGCAACGGAGAGTGGGTCAACCAGAATGACCATGTCACCAAGGAGAGCCTGGACGAGGTCACCGGTGAGCATCTCTCTGCCTCCCTGTCCCTCGCTGCTTTCCAGGCCCTTTTCCCTCTTTGTCTCATCCACACTGTTGATGGTTCACCTCCAGGCAGACTTCCCAGACCACCTGCAAAAGCACTATGATGGAGCTGTGGTCACCACACCCCCCAGAAGCTTGGGGAAGTCACTCTGCCTGACTTCTTGCTTGGGCAGGACTTCGGGTTCTTAAAAGGGATTTTAAAGGCAGCATGTTTAAATCCGATTAAAAAAGGGACTGCTTTCCTACAAAATGGCTAATCAACATGTAGGAGTCATTGCCAGGAGGGGTGGCAAAGGCTGGCAGCTTATGCAGGTTCACAGAGGGATTAAGTGTTTAATGGGTAATGAGAGCAATTGCAGGTAGGATTTGAAATGCCTGTTGATGGCAAATGAGCTCTTTCTTTCCTGCCTCAGAGGATAAGTCAGCCTCTGGCTGCCTGGAACGGGGTGAGAAGGTGGCTTAGGCATTTTATGGGGGTCTTACTCCATGGGATTGGGCTCTGCAGAGCTGCTTGGTCCATGTCTTGAAACATCCTGGCATAAGAACAAGATGTGGGGTTGGATATAGGATGTCATCAGTAGATTTGCTAAAATTGAGATGCTTTAGCTCGGCACCTATCTTTTCTGCACCAGATTTGGTACCTGTGACTGATGAGCAGTGGAGGAAAACAGTCACGTTTCCCCTGTGAGATCTGCTCTCTGCAAATCCCTGCTCATGTGGCATCTGCAGGGCTTTAAACCAAGGCAGCCTTTTGAACTGCAGTGGTGTTGGCCTTGGAAGGCGAGCTGGGCTTCATCAGCCTGGAGGAGCCACAAGTGTTCCTCTTGTCCGTGTGATTTTTCCCGCAGCCTTGCCCTTCCATGGTATCTCTTGCTCTCCACCCTGTACTAGCCATGAGCCGGTCTGTGCTCGGGTGCATCCCTGAACCTGCTCTGTAAAGGGAAGATCCTTTCTTCTGTAGCTTTTTGAGCCTTTCCTCCTAAAGCTGCTTTAGCCATTCCTGGGGTGTTTTTCCTCTAGAGGAAAGCTGGTCAGAGATGCCCAGGCGGGCTGTCCCTTTGCTTCTCTGGAGGCTGACAGGAGCAGGGGACACTCTCTTTCCGGGTGCATCTCCACCTCCCAGCTCTTGCAGAGGCCAGGTTTGAAGCCCTCACCACTGTAGGGCAGTGTCATCGCTGGTCAGTAATGGAGCAGCCTTTGCCAAGGGGGTTTAAATTTATTTATAACATCTGGCCAAACTGGGTTGAGCCAAAGGTCTGTGTGCCCTGCACACAGCAGTGGAGGATGCTTAGGGGAAGATCATGGAACCAGGACAAGGAGGGAGCGATGGAGCTGCCCTGTCACCCTCCCAGCTCTCCACCATCCATGATCAGGGACTCCCAGCTCTTGTGGCAACATCTCAGCAGTGTGGTCCAGCCCTGGGTGGATTCCCCCCTTGTTAATTTGCCTAAATGCTGTTAGGACTCGTTTCTCTGGGGCATCGTGTAGGAGGGGGTTTCATGCCTTAGTGATGTGCAGTGTGGAAAGAACCACTATATTTCATAGAGTCGTGGAATGGGTTGAGTTGGAAGGGACCTTAAAGATAATCTAGTCCAACCTCCTGCCATGGGCAAGGACACATTCCACTAGCCCAGGTTGCTCCAAGCCCCATCCAGCCTTGGAACACTTCCAGGGATGGGGCATCCATCTGGGCAACCTGTTGTTGTGGGAACTCATTTGCTTTGGTCTAGCATCTCCCTCTCAGATTCCAGTCTGCTGATGCAGAACGTGTGCTGGCAATTTGGGAAGGAAACAGCACCTTCATCCAGGCTTCAAAGATGGCATTGCTGCTATCAGGGAATGAACCGACAGTGCCTGCAGGTGATGCTGTGCATATAAAAGCTGCCGGTGTAGGCATCTCTGCCTGGCAGCCTCCCTAAGGAAAAAGGAGCTGGAACCAATGTGATTTAATGTGCTAAAAAATCTGCATTTGCAGCGCCTAGCGTTGGTTAGGAAAGCTGCCTTGGCAGGGCATGGGGGAGAGCCAGGCACAAAGGCATGGGTCAACACGGTTAGTTTTTAAGTGTCCTTGGTTAAAAGCTTGGAAAAAGGGACCTTTAAGAAGAAGGGGAAAAAAAAGGGACTTTTAAGATGACGTGTCTTGAATGAGCCTGGCTCAGTAATGCTCTGACTGCACTTGATCCAAAACATTTCATGCAGAAGAAAGCAAAAATAGGCCAAGTCAGAGAGGATAATTCAGCTGAGTGAAGAGGGCCAGACAGGAAGAGCGGCTCTCTTTGGGTGCTTGGAAGCCCTTAGGAAGTCACTTCTGTGTGCCATGAGTTCGGTCTACAGTTTTGGGTAGTCACTGCTTTCAGGGGGAACAGAGGCAGGGCAGTTGCAGGATGCTCCCCACCTTTCCAGGGTGATATCCCACTGGAGCTTCCCAGATAGACAAGATGACTCGGAGCCCTATCTCCAAACTGGGTCCATCTAAAACCCCTAAGTTTCTCGGAAGTGCTTGGCCCAAATACCTTTGCTTTTGGGATTTTTTTGTTGTGATTTTTTTCTTTCCCCTGAATAGTGACAAAATAAATTGTATTTCCTTGTCAGCTCTTCCACAGGAAGGTGGCAAGGAGACAGTAATTGCTCCTCACAGCACTGGGAGCAAGCTGTAACAAAATTACAGCTGGGGAGCATGCAGCTCTCGATCACCATGAAATTGAGGCCTTTTTAAAATAGAAACTGAAAAAAAAAAAGGGGCAGATATTGCTTAAAATAAAGAAAAGTAAGCCCTGGTTTCCTCCTGCCCTTGGTGATGGTCACTGATGCTTCAGCATCCTGCACTCCAGGAGACCGTGTCCTGGTCGTGGTGGTGTCACCTTTGTCATTGCACCCCTGCCATGGCCAGGGTGATTTCTTTAAGATTTTTTTTGTCTTGTTATATTTGTATTCAAGTAGCACAGACAGGGTCAGTCTCTCCCCACAATAAAGCCTGGGGGAGGCATCCTTCAAACCCTGATGGGTGGGAAGGGGTCCAGACAGGAATGTTGGCAATGTGGGAGGGAGCTCGTGGAGGAGGGTGATGCCTTTAGAAACAGAAAAGAGATTCTGGTCCTGCTCATCTGCGCTGGGGGGCGGGAAAAGAAACACTTCCATGTGATCCACTGTCCTGGCTTCGTCCCCAAACCACCCTCCTCCCTGATTTGTGAGGTGCCAACCCCAGATGAGAAGCCTCCAACCCTCTCTCTTCCAGCTTTGCACATCCACCACCCCTCTTGGGTGCTGCCTCAGTTTCCCTGCTCCTGGGTGCTCCCACCCATCTGATACCGTGCCTCTGTCCCCTTGCAGGTCTGCTGGTGCGGGAGGTGCAGATCGAGGTGTCCCGGCAGCAGGTGGAGGAGCTCTTTGGCCTGGAGGATTACTGGTGCCAGTGCGTGGCCTGGAGCTCAGCGGGCACCACCAAGAGCCGCAGGGCCTACGTCCGCATCGCCTGTAAGTGCCCCGTGCTGCTCCCATCTCCAAAGGCTCGCTCCTTCTCTGCTTTCTGATCAATTTGGGATGACCCATCCTTGCTGGATGACCCTGGTTTTCTCTCCCCACCCGAGCTCTAGCTTGGCCTCTGAGTGTCAGTGTCCCCCCCTGCCGGGGCGGTGGCACTACCAGGGTTAATACCACATTATTCAGCAGCATGCTCAGCACTTCCCAGGGTTTTATTATCCTTAATAACCCAACGGATGGCACCTTGCACGCTCTGCCTGAATCAGCGACTCCGCGTCCTCTGAGTCCCTGCTGTCTCATGTCACTGCCCCGAGCTGCTGTTTGAGGGTGTCAGCCTGATTAAGGGTGAGTTAGTCAGGCTGGTCCTGCCTGAATTTGCTCAACTGGCAAATGAGATGGCAGAGCTACGGGAGGATGGCCAGGCTTCCCCGGTCCCAAATGGAGTTTGCTATTAGAGGGTTAATAATCCAACATGTTATCCAAAACAGAGAGGACTGATGGATTGGCTGCACTGCTGAAGGGGTTTTGTCTGACCAGGGAAAATCACAGAATCATAGAATCACAGAATGTTTTAGGTTGGAAGGAACCTTAACCTTCCAACCCCATGCCATGGGGAGTGACACCTTCCTCTAGACCAGCTTGCTCCAAGCAGCACTGAGCCTAGCCTTGAACACCTCCATGGTGTTTTTTAGAGCAGAGGGTTCAGGAGCCACATGGAGAGGGCTGGGAGTTGTAGCAGAGGATTGCAGCACCATCTAGTGATGCTCCTGCTCCTTTCAAGGCTCTGGAGCAGGACACTGCCATGTCCCCCACATCCCGAGTGGCTCTGCTGGGAGGGATGGAGAAACAGTGAATAAACTGAGTCTTAGCCCCAAAAGGAAAAGACCGGATGGGGTATAAGCTTGCAAACACATGATGGAGGAAATATATCATCCTTGAGCACCATGTGCTGCCCCAGATCCATGGAAATCATGGTTCTTAAGCTCCTTTCTCCCAGGACACGTTTTGCCCTGGCTGTCTGTGCCAGAGGGACTCCCTGACTTGTGGGTGCTTGGTGCTGAGGCACCCACCAAAGTTTTGGAGGCTGCCATGTTCCTGCTGCAGGCTGGTAACTCCTGGCTTTTCCTTCCCCTCCCAGACCTACGGAAGAACTTTGATCAGGAGCCACTGGGCAAGGAGGTCCCACTGGAGCACGAGGTGCTGCTGCAGTGCCGCCCGCCCGAGGGGGTCCCACAGGCCGAGGTGAGCGGCTCCTGAAGGAATGCACGGTGAGGTGTCCCATCCCATCCCGTCCTGGGATGGATGACCTCCTGTCAGCTCTCATTCAGAAGAACGGTTTATTTTGGGCAGCACCTGCTCAGCCCACTTCTCCCACACTTCCTGCGGTGCCATTAACCCCTCAGAGGGAAGATCTAACAAGAAGGCACCCAGTGAGTTCTCTGGATGGGAGCGGTCACCAGTGGGAGCCGTGGGCTGGGAAAATCAGTTCGGATGGGTTTCCCTACCAAGGCAGTGGAGCTTTCCTTGCCCACAGCTCTATCAGCCCCTGGGAGCTGTGTGTTGGAGGCAGCCATGGTGTCTCATTCTTGGCCAAAACACCAGTTACGTGGCCCAGTCAGGCCTGGTTTGGCCCAGTTTTTGAGGAGGAATAAATCCAGTCTGAGGCGAGGTTGTCCAGTCAGTGGCTGAGGTGCTGAGGACGTAATTGGTCTTGGTGATGGCACAATCCCCATCATTCCCCATCCCTTCCTTTCCTGCCAGGTGGAGTGGCTGAGGAACGAGGATGTCATCGATCCCACCCAGGACACCAACTTCCTGATCACCATTGATCACAACCTGATCATCAAGCAGGCCCGGCTGCTGGACACTGCTAATTACACCTGCATGGCCAAGAACATCGTGGCCAAGCGCCGGAGCACCACGGCCGCTGTCATTGTCTATGGTACCAGCCCGTGCTCTGGGAAGGGACCTTTGGTGCTGGCTGTGTCTCCAAGCCCAGGGGGAATATGGGCACTTCCTGGGAGTGGTAGGAGTGAATTAAGTTAGTGTATTAAATTAGGTGATAACCGATACCTGCAGAACAGGAGCCTCTAATGGCTTCCACTGGCAGTAAGGAGAGGTTCGAGGTGCAGGGGTGGAGGATTTCCGAACATTCTCGGTTTGGTAGTAGGGTGGATGGAGGCTGGGTCTAGACAGATTGCTCTGACTCTCAAAGCAGCTGGAAAGCTGTATTTGGCTGAACTTTGCTATGAAATCAAAGATCTCCTCAGGGCCAGACACAAAAATATTTGCCAAGTGGAAAAAGGACCAAAGCATTCTTGGGCATGAGGTGGGTGACACAAGAGGGAGTCTTGTGATTTGCTTTTCATAGGGGGTCACAGAAGATGTAAGAGCTCGAGGCTTAGCTGCATCCTGAGGCTTAGCTGTTGGGTTGGGCCCGGTGTTAACTCTGCCTATCTCCTCTGCAGTGAACGGTGGCTGGTCCACCTGGTCCGAGTGGTCTCCGTGCAACAACCGCTGTGGCCGGGGCTGGCAGAAGCGCACCCGGACCTGCACCAACCCCGCGCCGCTGAATGGCGGCTCCTTCTGCGATGGGCAGCCCTTCCAGAAAATCACCTGCACCACCCTTTGTCCAGGTAAGGAGGGTTCAGAAACCACCATGCCCACGCTGCCTGTACTCCAGGCTGTGGTTGGGATTATTGGGATAGTTCAGCCTGGACAAGGGAAGGCTCTGAGGTAACCTAAATGCAGCCTTCCAGTACCTCAAGGGAGCCTACAAGAAACAGGGAGAGAGTTTATTTTCAAAGGCCTGGAGTGACAGCACAACAGGGAACGGGTTCCCACAGACAGAGGGCAGGATTAGATGGGATATTGGGAAGAAATTCTTCCCTGGGAGGGTGGCGAGGCCCTGGCACAGGTTGCCCAGAGAAGCTGTGGCTGCCCCATCCCTGGAAGTGTCTAAGGCCAGGTGGAACAGGGCTTGGAGCAGCCTGGTCTGCTGGAAGTTGTCCCTGCCCATGGCAAGAAGTTGGAACAAGATGGTCTTTAAGGTATGCTGGGATAACACTCCCCAAAGTGGAAAGGTTTTACTGATGCTCCTGTGTCCGGTGCCCACAGTGGACGGTGCGTGGACAGAGTGGAGCAAGTGGTCAGCGTGCAGCACCGAGTGCACCCACTGGCGCAGCCGTGAGTGCACGGCCCCGGCGCCCCGCAATGGTGGCAAGGACTGCAGTGGGGTGTTGCTGGACTCCAAAAACTGCACCGATGGGCTCTGCCTGCACAGTGAGTACCTGGAGGGTGGGCACGGGCATGGGGACACGACACAGGAGATGCCACTGGCCGTGCTGCTCCAACGTTTGGCCGTGCTTTCTTGGCTATGCCTCCAAGATGATGGAGCAGCCGCTACCACCTGTGTTTAAGTTGTGTCTTTAAAAAGGTGTTTTCATCCCTTCCAAAGTTAGTTCTTACCTGGAGGAAAGAGATATTGGGGATTTTTGGTGGAATCTAAATGTGCCACTGGCGTTGAGGCCCTTGCCCTCCCTGCATTTTTGGGGTCTCTGCTGAAATAAAGCTGGCTGTGGGTAGAGGGGACAACTAGGAGAGGTTTCTCAGCCACACCATGAAAACACCTTCCCTGGGTCATGGCTGGGAGCTCTGGAGGTGGTTTTTTGAGGAAATAAACCCGTAATGATGGTGATGGTGCGGCTTCCTCTGAGTGGGCATGCTGAAGGCAGCCAATGCTGCCACCTGCTGCTTTGTGACACCACCGTCCCCTTTACTGGCTGGGCATGGGGATGTCCTTGTCACGTGCTTCTACCTGGCTTTTGGAAAGCCCCAGGGAATGATGCTGACCTCCCACACCCCTGGGCTGGCTTACCTCCCACTTTCTGTTTTACCTCATCCCCATCATCACCTTCACCTTTTTCTTTTCTAACTTTGTTTTTCCTAACAGATAAAAGAATTCTAAACGAGCCCAAAAGCCACCGTAAGTGCTCATTTCATGCCCATTTTTTTTTTTGTTTCTTTGGTTTTGTTCCGTTGAATTCATGATAGGGGTTCCCTGGCAGCTGGGCAAGGACAGGGTGGGAAGAGGGAGCAACTAAAGCCCACCCTAAAACTCCTGTGTGCTCCTCAGAGTTGTCTCTGTTAGGACATGAGGGTTGCTCACAGCTTCATGAACCTGAGCTGCACAAACCTAATGTTTCTGGGACCCTTGGTGCTCAGGTGAAGTTTGCACGAGCTGTGGCCAGGTGTCCTCCAAAGGTTTAAGGGCTTCGCCTCCATCTCATTCTCTGGCATTGCTCTTGACTTCCTGCTCTTAGAAAACACCCTCCATCTTCCTGCCAGCCTTTCCAGCAGGCCTGGGGCACATCTTTCCGTCCATGCCTGAGTCAGTGGTGGGATTGGGGAGCGCTGGTGGGTCTTGACGTGCGTATTTGCTGCTCCTTTATTCACCTCTGTCTTTAATTCCTCCCAGTGCTGGAGGCCACCGGCGATGTGGCCCTCTACGCTGGGCTGGTGGTGGCCGTTTTCGTCTTCATTGTGATCCTCATGGCCGTGGGGGTGGTGGTGTACCGGAGGAGATGCCGGGATTTCGACACGGACATCACGGACTCCTCAGCTGCTCTGACCGGAGGGTTCCACCCTGTCAACTTCAAGACGTCTCGGCACGGTAAGAGCCACAGTCCATGGAGGTCCTCACCAGCCTTAGCTCAGGAAGAAAGAAAGTCACAATAGGGGGTGGATCCTCACTGAACTCCCAGTCCTGTTTTCCCGAGGGAATATACTGATTTTTGAAGGCTGAAGTCTCCATGGAAGTGGTCAGGTGTTGATGGTGGGAGTCGGGGCAGCCTGGTCTAGTGGGAGGTGCCCCATGGCAGGCGGTTGGAATGAGATGGTTTTGAAGGTCCCGTCCAACCCAAACCATTCTGGGATGTCTTCCACTCAAGCAGTACTTTTCCATGCCCTTGTTTCCACTGCTCCCTTCATCCCACCTGTGTTTCCTGCTCCCACAGACAACCCTCAGCTGCTGCACCCGTCGATGCAGCCGGACCTGACGGCCAGCGCAGGTGTGTACCGCGGCCCCATGTACACCCTGCAGGACTCCTCTGACAAGATCCCCATGACCAACTCCCCACTGCTGGACCCCCTGCCCAGCCTCAAGATCAAGGTGTACAACTCCTCCACTGCCTCCTCCTCGCCGGGGCTGCATGACAGCACGGACCTGCTGGGGGGTGTCCCCGCCACTGGCACCTACCCAGGGGACACCGCCAGGGACGGCCACTTTGCCAACGTGCGGAGCAAAGGCCTGGGCTCCCAGCACCTCCTCAGCCTGCCCCGGGAGCACGGCTACAGTGCCAGCGGCACATTTGGCTACCTGGGGGGAAGGCTCACCATGCCAGGCACAGGTAAGCCCCAGGCTGAGATTGTCTGGATGCTGAACCATCAAGGAGTTGCTTTTGACCCTGCATGAGCAGCCCTTTGCTATCCCAAAGCCAGCTCAGGGAAGGAAGGCAGAAAGCCATTCCCAAGCCAGGCATCTCACGCTGAAGGTCACAGCCTCCTTGGGCTTGCCTTGGGCTTTCCCTGCCATTGATCCAGAGCCAGCACCTTGCAAAAAGATCCAAAGATTAGGATTTTCTTCCTAATGAAGAAAGAACATTGGCCTGGCTCATCCTTGCAAGCAGTGCAGCCATAGGACATCCCAGAGAAGCTGAGGCTGCCCCATCCCTGAAAGTGTCTAAGGCCAGGTTGGAGCTTGGAGCAACCTGGGATAGTGGAAGGTGTCCCTGCCCAAGGCAAGGGGGCTGGAATTGGGTGATCTTTAAAGTCCCTTCCAACCCAAAGCATTCCATGTTTCTGTGATCTGGAGGTGTTCCTTTCTGTGCTGCCCTGGCTCCCTGCTCTCCTTGTGCTCGCTGGCTGGGGTGGAGGGTGGTTTCTCCCTCATTCCTCTCTCTGTCTGTGACTGACACCTGTGTGTGCCGTTCCAGGGGTGAGCCTGCTGGTGCCCCATGGGGCCATCCCCCAGGGGAAGTTCTACGAGATGTACCTGGTACTCAACAAGGCCGAGAGTGCCCTGTAAGTCACCCTGCTGGCCACCCATTACTTGTTGGCCACCATGGAGTTCCCTGTCCAACCTCTGTCCCCTGTCCCTCCCCAGGCTGCCCTCTGAGGGCACACAGACAGTGCTGAGCCCGGCGGTGACCTGCGGGCCCACAGGCCTGCTCCTGTGCCGCCCTGTCGTCCTGACCATTCCCCACTGTGCTGACATCAGCTCCTCAGATTGGATCTACCAGCTGAAAACACAGTCCCACCAGGGAAACTGGGAGGTAAGGTGGGAACCCCAGGCCTGCAGCCAGCGGAGACCCTGAGGGGCACAACCCCTTAGATGACAGGCTGAGCCCCAATCTTGGTGTCCCTGTAGGAAGTTGTGACCCTGGATGAGGAGACCCTCAACACCCCCTGCTACTGCCAGCTGGAAGCCAAGTCCTGCCACATTTTGCTGGACCAGCTTGGCACCTATGTCTTTGTGGGAGAGTCCTACTCCAGGTCAGCCATCAAGAGGCTCCAGCTGGCCATCTTTGCCCCCACCATCTGCACGTCCCTGGAGTACAGCCTCAAGGTCTACTGCTTGGAGGACACGCCAGATGCTCTGAAGGTAAATATCCCCTTCCCAAAGCTGTTTGTGCTGGCAGCAGGATGCTGCCTGGTGCCTCTCAGGATGGCCTGGCCCTGGGGAGCAAACAACCTGATGCAACTGCCTGCAAAGTGACCACAGTGAAATAATAAGGTGTTTACTGCTTTCACTGTCCTTCCTTGCCCTCTCTGAAGGAAACAGGGAGGGTGTTGTGTGGTTCCTCTGCTGGGAGCCCTCCTGCAGGCATTACAGGAGAGGCTTGGCTGCTGATGGGTGGGTTTTTTATAGATCCTGTTATTTCTGCATGGATCCATATCTCTCCCTGCCTTGGAAGGGTTTTGTGGCATAGATAACATCCAGTGCATCACGGGAAGCTGGAGTTCGGATGCTTTGGCTACCTGGACCCACTGGTGCAGTGGTTGTTTGATTCCCTGTGACTTGTCCTGTGGATCCCACTGGGATTGCTGTGGTGCCTCTAGGTGGGGATGGAGGCAGGGCTCTCGGTCCTGGATTGTCTTTTTCTCCTAAAAGCTGCTGGTGTGATGAAGGGAGGGTGTTGAAAGAAGAGAGAGTGGCACCCTTCAAGGGAGTGCCTGACCCTTGTGTTGGAGCTTTGCATTCTCTGAAGAGTATGGAGGCAGTTCAAGGAAATTCAAATTTTAAGTGGGCCTGGTGTATGAGATGAGTTGGCAAGTTCTGTGGGAGTGGCAAAAGCTGTTCTCCATGGGCTTGAGGCTGCTGTTGGCTCTTCTTGGCACCTTCTCTCCCTGCTCCATCCTGGTTTTGGGTGTGGAGGTGGGCAGAGGAGCAGCCCCTGCCCTTTTCCTGGGTCTGGATCCTACCTGTCCTGCTGCCCACAGGAAGTGCTGGAACTGGAGAGGACACTGGGAGGGTACCTGCTGGAGGAGCCCAAGCCCCTGCCCTTCAAGGACAGCTACCACAACCTGCGCCTCTCCATCCACGACATCCCCCATGCGCTGTGGAGGAGCAAACTGCTGGCCAAGTACCAGGTGAGGGGCTGACGTGGGGGCAGCTGGGCTTGCAGACTGGGAGCACCATCTCCAGCCAGGCACCACGGCGCTGTGGGTGCCCTGGGCTTGTCTCCTGAGTTGTCTCCCAAAGGGATAGAGGAGGAAGGGGACTGGTTTCTGGTCTTCTTGGTGGGATTCTCTCTGTGAGGCCCTGCTGTCCCATCTCATCCGTCATGGAGTGGCTGGAGGAGGTGGAATCTCCCACAGCCACTGCTGGAGCCTTCGCTGAGCCTGTGCTTTGGTGGTCCACAGGAAATCCCCTTCTACCACATCTGGAGCGGCAGCCAGCGAGCCCTGCACTGCACCTTCACGCTGGAGAGGTACAGCCAGGCCTCCTCTGAGCTCACCTGCAAGATCTGCGTCCGGCAGGTGGAAGGGGAAGGGCAGATCTTCCAGCTCCATGTCACGCTGGGAGAGGTGAGTGGAGGGGAGGTGGGGGGACAGCAAGGGCACGCTCAGACATTTCAGCAATAACGCACCCTGTCCTTCCTCTTCCAGCACGGCAGCTCCTCCGACACCCTCCGCTCCCACCACAGTGGTGCCACCACCACCACCCAGGTGGGACCCTATGCCTTCAAAATCCCCCTCTCCATCCGGCAGAAGATCTGCAACAGCCTGGATGCTCCCAACTCCAGGGGGAACGACTGGAGACTTCTCGCCCAGAAGCTTTCCATGGACCGGTGGGTCTCCCCAAGCTTTGCCTTCACTTCCTGTGCCCCAGCAGGGAGGCTTCAATCTGTGCTCCCTCTCAGCTACAGGCATCCAGCGGGGTTGTGTCCAGCTGTGTAGGGCCATCCATAAATGGGAATATAGCTCTGCATAGTTATATCCATCTCTATCCTTGGATATGATTTTAAACTAAAAGAGGAGAGGTTTAGACAAGAGATTGGGAGGAAATTCTTCCCTGTAGGGGTGGTGAGGCCCTGGCACAGGTTGCCCAGAGAAGCTGTGGCTGCAGCATGCCTGGAAATGTTCCAAGCCAGATTAGACAGGGCTTGGAGCACCCTGGGATAACGGAAGGTGTCGCTGTCCATGGCAGGGGGGTTGGAACAAGATGATCTTGAAGGTCCGTTCCAACCAAAACCATTCTGGGATCCATCTGCGGATGGATCTGTGTGCCACAGTCCTGCATCTCTTGTCACTTTGAATGGCCCTTATTTATCTGGGACCATATACCATTATATGGTATATGGTCCCAGAATGGTCTATGCCATTCCCACCTGGTTTCACCCTCAGGACCAAAGGGAGAAAGGGTAATTTCATCAAAGCAAAGCTTACATTGCTTTTGCATGAATACCAGCTCTGTCTAAAAATTGTAGATAGTCTCTTGAGGGCTTTGGCGTTTGTGTTACGGCATTCCCATCAAAGTTCATTTTCCAAACAGGTTTCCTGCTCCAGCATCCTCCCTCCTCCCATCTCCAAAGGGCACCACAGCAGCCCAACCCTCCTCTGCTTCTCCCTTTCAGGTATCTGAACTACTTTGCCACCAAAGCCAGCCCCACCGGGGTGCTCCTGGACTTGTGGGAAGCCGAGCACCAGGACGATGGCGATCTCAACACCCTGGCCAGTGCCTTAGAGGAGATGGGAAAGAGCGAGATGCTGGTGGTCATGGCCACAGAGGGGGACTGCTGATGGTGCTCCCCACGGCTGGGGGGCCAGGAGGACGAAACGAGGGGTGAGGAAGGGTCCTCCCCAAATGGCAGGGGAAGGCACATCCGTCCTGAGAGGGGAGGGGCCAAGGCCAGCACTTCTCCTGCATCACTGTCAGCCTTAGAGACCCGTCCTCAGCGTTTACAAGCAATTCAAGTGTTACACAGCGTTCTTCCTCCTCTTCCTCATGGCATGGGGAGGAATTAGGGCTTCTCGAGTCAGGATGGGGGCTTTCCTTTTCCTTCTTCTTTTTGGGTTCCCTTCCTCTTCCTTTAATAGCATTTCTGCGTTAAAGAGATGAGTACAATCCAGGCTTAATTTCTGTCAAAGGCTTCAGGCAGCTTAGCGAGGCAATTAAGAAAGAAAAAAATGAAAAAAAAGTTTCTTAGGAAACGCAAATAATTTATTATCCAGATCTTTGGATGTGTCCTTTTTAAAAAAAAGAAAAAGAAAAAAAAAGTAAAAAAAGATTTATAAATCTTTTCTTTTGGTGTGTGAGAGCAAGAGCGTCACTGTGGTTGGAGTGGCAGAGAGAGAGATTTCAATGGACACACTTTTGTAGGGAAAAGTGTGTGATCCAAGTTGAGCAAAATGTGTTTACATGTCCTGGGACCCCCAGGGAGTCCGGAGGGTGAAGTGTCTCTCCTCCCCTCTGCTTCAGGGCCAGCTCAGACCCTTCCTAAGGCTTTTGTCCTTGCAAACTCCCCTTTCCTTGGCAGCAGGAACGAGGGGTCCCACTCTGCCTGCAAGGAGTGATGAGGGATGCTGCCTGGTATTTAGGGTTCTGGGTGGGGAGAGTGCATCCAGATATGGGTATTTTTAATGAATTCTTCCCTGGCATGGTTTGGGGGAGCTTTTTAGGATGACTTCGCCTTCATTTACATAACTCGAGTACAAACCAAAGATTTCAGCCCTGCACCAACCTCCAGACTCGAGGCCAAAGTGGGGGATGTTGTAAACTCAGCAGGATTTTGCAGTGAGCACCCCAAACCTGGGCTCAAGGGTCAGAGGGAGGTGATGAGTGGATGTGGAGGGGTCAGGGGAGAGCAGGGGCTGGTAGGCTGGGATGTGGCCACTTCAAACCACCTCCACTTTGAGTCCATGTGCTCCAGCCTAGATTTTGATGCAGTATTTCAGCAGGGTTTCAGGGAGGGATGCCTAGGTGTCCCCAAGCTGCGAGCCAGGCTGAGCATTTTCACATGATGGACGGCATCATAAGTGGTGATCAGGTTCCCATCCCTCACTGCAGCTCCTGTTTTTCCTTGTAATAGGCTTTTTATAGTGATGGAGAAGTTGTGGGGTGAAGGGAAAGTAATCAAGGGGTAGGCAGGAACGAGGTTCCTCACACAGATACGGTGTCTTGATGAAGGTAAAAAATTTAGGTTGCCTGCAGGTAGAAGTAGTTACTCAGCGAGTGCTGTATCTTAGAAATTTGTCTATTTAAGGAAAAAAAAAGTAGGAAGGGGGTGGTAAGCTCAAGATTAGACTGGGTCACACTGCAAGGTTGTGTATTCTCCATCAGTGGAAGTATTAGGAGCATGTCCTGCTCTGGGCTGCGAAGCCCTGGATCAGTGTCATGGAATGCCTGTGTCATCCCACAAAGTGCTGGGCACCAGAGCACACTCAGGGAGCCTGGAGGCTCACGTGCACAGGGCAGCTTGGGAGGAGCTTTCAGTATTGCTGGGACATGATAGGATTCCTCTGGGCAGCTCCTGAGGCACTGATGGAAAGCACAGAGCTGCTCCCTGCTGTGTCTCGGGGTCTCTGGGGTTCACTTCTTGCTGGGTTTTCAAGGCTGTGGGAGAGAAGGGATCTTTTCCCCTTGTGCTGGATGGGAAAACTGCTGCTGGGTGAGCTCCTGTGTCACATGAAAAGGAGCTTATCCATCCATTATGTTGTATTTGCGCATTTCTGAGACCCTGTCTCTGAGGTAAGGATGAATAAGCAAATTTGGAGAGCAATTAAGACTTAATGGATCAATCCAGCTGCCAGTGGTTTCGAGGGCTCCTTTCTCAGTTCCACAGTGTTCTCCAAGGGATGAAATGCTCTTTCAGGTTGCCTCGGAATCTCTCTTGCTCCCATTCTCTGGTTTATGGATCACTGCACTGGGATGTGTGTCCGTCCATCCATCCATCTATCCATCCATCCGTCTGTCCTGCCCACGGGTGCCTCTCTCCATCCCCACCCATCTGTGTTCATCTTCCCCTTCCTTTGGGCAGGCAGCAGCCACCTGGCTTTGCTGAAGTGCATGTTTGGGGAGATTCTCCCTGTTTTTCTGGCTGAGGAACCTGGAGCCCGAGCAGGGCGGGGGGGATGCAGGGTTTGCTTCCATCTCCTGTGGTTGCCAGCTCCCAGGAGCCCTCCACGCCCAGGGGTTTCTCCAGCCAAGCATTTTGACAAAGGCAGCCCAGGAGTTTCTCCAGACAGGCATTTTGGCAAAGGCAGCCCCGTGCCCGTGTTGTGCTGGCAGTGTCCATCTCTTGCTCCAAAATATGTTTCCGTATTTATATGTCCAGGGGATGGGCCTGGTGACATCCTCTAAACTCATGTCTGTTTATTCTGTAAACTAAAGAACTGTAAATAAAGTTTAGCATTCCTATTGTAACAAATTAATTTTTATGCAATAAATTATATTTCCTAGTCTAATAAAAAAAAAAAAAAAGAAGAAAACAATCTGCTTGCTCCTCTCCTGTTCATCACTCACTGGTTCCTGCTGCGTTAGGCATCTGCAGGGATTGGGTTCTGGCAGCAGCAGCAGCCTGGGGATCTGTGAGCATCCCTTGAACCTGCTTTTGGTGCCGATGCCACAGGCGGGCCAGTGGGAGCATGTTGCTCTCGGCATCCCTGATGGAAGTAAGCTGGAGATTGATTGAGGGTTGGTTTTGGACTCGCATGGGTGATTACAAGGTGGGAGCCGAGGGCTACAGCTCTGTCTCGTGGGCTAAGCCACCCTCTCAAGCAGTTCATTCCCTTCCCCAAGGGATAGCCTACAGAAAGCAATGCCCCTTCCAGCAAAGACCAGGATTGGGGGTGGGGGGATAATTTGGGATGGGGGAATGGAGCACGGAGCTTCAGCTGCAAGTGAGCTGCATCCCTGTTCTCCGGCATCCCACTTCGCTTCCTCCCCTGCTTGGGGATTACTGCTGCATCCCTGCTTCAGTCCCAGCAAGGAAATGAAGCCAGAAGGGTTTGCAGGGAGGTTTGAGGATCCCACTGTCCCTGCCTGGGCCACTGACCTCGCCCAGCTCATGGGGACCAGTTGCCACCAGGAGATGGCAACATTGTCCGTGCTCTGGGCAGGTGTGGGAATTCCACAACCAGGGAGAAAAAATGGGGAGGAAAGTGCTGCCCTGCCACTATAGTGATTATAACGTAGGCACACAAATATGCCCAACCCTCCCAGCTCGGCTTTCCAGTCCTGGACAGAATGCTGAGGCAGATGCCTTCTCAGAAGGGATAACCTTTTCAAAGAGTCCTAGAATGGTTTGGTTTGGAAGGGATGTTATAGATAGTCTTCTTCTACCCCTCTGCCATGGACAGGGACATCTTCCATTAGAACAGGTTGCTCCAACATGGCCTTGAACACTTCCAGGGATGGGGCAGCCACAGCTTCTCTGGGCAACCTGTACCCTTGCCTCACCACCCTCACAGGGAGGAATTTCTTCCTAGTATCCAATATAAACCTGCCCTCTTGCCAGTTTAAAGCTATTCCCGCTTGTCCCTTTCTTTGCATCTCAATTCCTTTAATCTCCCCCTTCCATGTTGCTTTCCCTGGGCACTTTTTGCAGTAAACGATGTTTCCAAGGGGCCACATCTATGGATAACTTTGACCAGCTGGCGCCCAATTTCACCTGTTGTTCTGTTGAAACACCCAGTTTGCTAATTCCCTTTAGAATTTAGCTGCCCCAAATCCCTGCAGTGACATAGTGATCTTGGCCCCCATGACAGGCTCAGGAACAGCAGCTGTCCCATGAAGTGCTGACAGATTTATTCTGCACGGGAGAGGACACCCAGGAGCAGCACAGGGGTGTCCCTAAACCTGCCCCCAGCCCTTGTGGGGGCTGTGTTGTTGCAGAGGGTCTCTGGAGTGTGGGTAATGTTGTCTGGAGGGGCTGTCCTGGCTTTGGCCCAGCGTGGCCTGGCTTTGTCCCCCCCGCCAGGCTGTCACGGTCCCCTGTGCTGATGTGATCCGAGGCTCTTCTCCAGCAGTGGGTTTTTTGACGTGATAGATGGCAGCAGGTCAGAAATATCAGGTGAATCCCTCAGAGCTGACAAGTTACTGACTCGGATAGGTCGTGCCATCTCCTCAGGTGCTTTCCCAGCCTGGCATGTCAATGTGGATGAAAATCCCAAGAAGAAACCTCTGGAGAGAAACCCATGTGCTGCTCTCCAGCCTTTCCATTTCAGCACATCGCCGGTGGGTCGGTTGCATGCTGCTGCTTGTTTTGCTCACAAAAGAGGAAAAAACACTGGAGCATGTCTTGGGTTGTTGTGACATCTGAGTGGCCAAGGCCATCTGACCTGCTCTGTTCCAAGGCTCGGAGGCTGGAGATAGGTGGTGGCCAGCTGTGTGTGCACTGGGGCTACTGGGAGGTATCAGGGTCCCTCTGTGTTTCTCCCATAGGTGAAAAAAAATCCAGACTAGACCATTTTTGGGGCCCTCTGCAAACAAAAAGGAGAGTATTTTGCTTTGATGAAGGGTTGGATACATGTGCACGTCCCTGTACGGCTGTTGAGGAACCAGACAGCTTTGGGGACGGAAACAGGGAAGAAAGAGGTAACGATGTTTTCTTTACAGTGACACCGTGCCCTCAATGTGAGTGTCAAACTGTAGTTTGGAGGGAATTGAGGACTTTACAGTGGAATTCATCCTGATGGGGCGTTGCAGGAAGCACAAGGGGTAAAGGAGGAGTTTGTATCCCACCCTGCAGCCCACCCCTGCTTCCCATTCCCACCCTCCCATCTTCAGGAGGTGGTGTTTTGGTAACTTCTGACAAAAATCAAGCCCAGGCAAAAGCTTTTATTACTGCTGTGCTGTAAGCCAGGCTGTGATTAACACTGATTTTCATAGAATCATGGAATGATTTGGGTTAGAACGGACCTTTAGGATCATCTTGTTGCTTCCCTGTGCCATGGGCAGGGACACCTTCCACCACACCACGGTGCTCAGAGTCCCATCCAGCTTGGGCTTGGACACTTCCAGGGATCCAGAGGCAGCCATGGCTTCTCTGGGCAACCTGTGCCAGGACCCTCACAGGGAAGAATTTCTTCCTAATATCCCATCTATCCCTGCCCTCTGGCAGTGGGAAGCCATTCTTCGTTGTCTGTCCCTCCAGCCCTTGTCCCCAGTCCCTCTCCAGCTCTCCTGGAGCCCCTTGAGGCCCTGGAAGGGGCTCTGAGGTCTCCCCGGAGCCTTCTCCTCTCCAGGTGAGCACCCCCAGCTCTCCCAGCCTGGCTCCATACAGGGGGTTTCCGGCCCTCGGAGCAGCTCCGTGGCCCGCTCTGGCCCCGCTCCGGCAGCTCCAGGCCCGTGGGTGCCGGGATACCAGGGCTGGACGCGGGTCCCGGGATACCAGGGCTGCACGCGGGTCCCGGCGCAGCGCGGCAGAATTCGGCACCAGGGGGCGTGGCCAGCCCGGGCCCCTCCCTCTTCGGCTGAGGGGGCGTGGTGCTGGGTGAGTGGGCGTGGCCTTCCATTAAACGCGGGGCGGGGCGGGGCCGGGGCGCCTGAGGCGGTGGCGGCGGGGCCGTGTGGGACCCTCGTAAGTGCTGCGCTGTCGGGGCGAGCGGGGCCGGGCGGAGGGGGGGACGCATGGATAGAGTGGGAGGCTGCAGGGAGGGAGGCGGCACCCCCGCTCTCGAAATTCCCCCGTTTGTTTGCAAAAATCCCCGGGTTCCGGCATTTCCGCCTTCCCCGCGCTCTGCCCGGCCCCTCTGGGCGGGGGTTTCGCCGGCGCTGCTCGGGGTCGGCTCTGAGGCTCCCGGCCCAGCCCGGCGCGNATTTGGGTTAGAACGGACCTTTAGGATCATCTTGTTGCTTCCCTGTGCCATGGGCAGGGACACCTTCCACCACACCACGGTGCTCAGAGTCCCATCCAGCTTGGGCTTGGACACTTCCAGGGATCCAGAGGCAGCCATGGCTTCTCTGGGCAACCTGTGCCAGGACCCTCACAGGGAAGAATTTCTTCCTAATATCCCATCTATCCCTGCCCTCTGGCAGTGGGAAGCCATTCTTCGTTGTCTGTCCCTCCAGCCCTTGTCCCCAGTCCCTCTCCAGCTCTCCTGGAGCCCCTTGAGGCCCTGGAAGGGGCTCTGAGGTCTTCCCGGAGCCTTCTCCTCTCCAGGTGAGCACCCCCAGCTCTCCCAGCCTGGCTCCATACAGGGGGTTTCCGGCCCTCGGAGCAGCTCCGTGGCCCGCTCTGGCCCCGCTCCGGCAGCTCCAGGCCCGTGGGTGCCGGGATACCAGGGCTGGACGCGGGTCCCGGGATACCAGGGCTGCACGCGGGTCCCGGCGCAGCGCGGCAGAATTCGGCACCAGGGGGCGTGGCCAGCCCGGGCCCCTCCCTCTTCGGCTGAGGGGGCGTGGTGCTGGGTGAGTGGGCGTGGCCTTCCATTAAACGCGGGGCGGGGCGGGGCCGGGGCGCCTGAGGCGGTGGCGGCGGGGCCGTGTGGGACCCTCGTAAGTGCTGCGCTGTCGGGGCGAGCGGGGCCGGGCGGAGGGGGGGACGCATGGATAGAGTGGGAGGCTGCAGGGAGGGAGGCGGCACCCCCGCTCTCGAAATTCCCCCGTTTGTTTGCAAAAATCCCCGGGTTCCGGCATTTCCGCCTTCCCCGCGCTCTGCCCGGCCCCTCTGGGCGGGGGTTTCGCCGGCGCTGCTCGGGGTCGGCTCTGAGGCTCCCGGCCCAGCCCGGCGCGACTGCAGTGGGTCCAGGTGCCCCTGGCCAGCCTTCTGCGGAGTTCCCAAGTCGTTTTCCTGCGCTACGTGATGCTGTGTGTCTTTGTGAGTCATTTTACACAGCCAGGTGACGTCGCGCTTGGTTTAGGAGCTGCTCGGCCAAGCCCGGGTGATGCTGTAGTAGTTTACAAGTTTCGGAAAGCCCGGCGGTGTTACTACGAGTTTACACCTTGCACTGCAGAGCCCGACGGCGCTGTTGGTTTGGCAGCTGTTGGGTTTTTTTGGAGCCTCACATGAGCTAAGTGAGGTTTCTTACTCCTGCAAGTCCAAGGGGACATGTTAATTATTAATTATGGATGGAAATACGTGTGGAATCTGCTGAGTCTCATTCCCTTTTCCCATGCCTTTCCATCCCTGGTTCAGCTCACTCCTCCAGTATTTGGCTGCTGAGGCCCTGGCACAGGTTGCCCAGAGAAGCTGTGGCTGCCCCTGGATCCCTGGAAGGGTCCAAGGCCAGGTTGGACAGGACTTGAAGCAACCTGGTCTAGTGGAAGGTGTCCCTGCCCATGGTGGGGGGGGGTTGGAGTGAGATGGGTTTCAAGGTCCCTTCCAACCCAAACCATTCCGTGATTCCATGATTTGCTGGGGCCAAAAGGGGAGGGAGCCACAGCTTGTGAGCAGTAGTTTGGAACCCTGGTGTGACAATATCCTTGTGGGCGGTTGTTTTTCCCAGTGTGCCAGCACGATGCACCCGGGAGCCGGCAGCTCTCCCCCGGACCAGGAGTCCCTGCTGGAAGATCCCGTGGGGAGCAGGTACAGCCGGCAGAAGCCAAGTGACCGCTGGCATGGGGCCTACATTATATTTTTCCTCCTGGGCATTGGGTCCCTCCTGCCCTGGAATTTCTTTATCACGGCCAAACACTACTGGAGGTACAAGCTGCAGAACTGCTCGGATGAGCCGGGCCCGGTGGGGGAGGCGGCATCAGACCTGCGGGTGAGTGCTGCTTTCGAGGCAGAAAAAATAACCTGTTTTCCTTCCTAACTTGCTCTTTTCCCCCTCCACTTCCCCAGAAGGTAAGTGAACATTCTCTAGGGTCTCACCTGCTGCAAACCAGAGGGAAAGGTTTATTTGATATTTATTTACAAATAGCTGCAGGGAGGATGCTTCAAATCATTTTGTGGTCTGCCTTTTACCTGTATTTGTACTGCTAAGTTCTATGGCGAATCTAAAAAAATAGAGCTTAACCTTTCATAGGGAAGTTTCTACAGTGCAGTGTGTCTTTGTGGTGGTCTTTTTTTTGTCCTTCATGATCTGGCAGGTGTGACATGAGTATCTCCTTGTAGAGATCAACATCTGGCTTGTGGCATATGGGGCGAGGAGCTTGTCACAAGGTGATGGATGAGCCAGCCTTGGGGTGGCAGGTTTATGGCCTCTTTCTCTCCCCAGAAAGGTTGCTTTCTTTGCCGCAGCAGGATTATTTCCCTGTGCTTCCCTGAAAAAGCCATGGGTTTGTTTCTTTGTGGCTGGAAAAAGTGTTGGAGCAGTGAGACTGCATCACATCCTCGTCCCGTGGCAGAGCTTGTTCAGGTGGTTTGGGCACTTTCTGTTTTTATATAAACACAGAGCCAGGTGTGATGCCCACGTCTTTCCTTGGATTTCTCACTCCAGTACATCCACAACTCTTTTAATTTTCATAGTTGTTAAGTCAGCTGCTTTTTTGGTGGGGAGGAAGGGAAGCGCTTATACCAGGGTGCTACAGGTGTGCTGCTGTAAAGCAAGAAAGTGAATTAAACTGATGGTGCCCGAGCTCCTGCACTGCCTGAAGACCAAAATTATCTGTTTCTGTGCTAGGGAGGGTGCTCAGAGAGGGGTGAAAGGTGCTCTGTCACCACATGGCGTGGTGTTCTCTCATATTTCCTGCATCCTGTGTGTTCCTCACTGCCTCTACATCATGCTGATCCTCTTGAAAAAAGCTGGGTTTAAGTAAAGTATCACTAAGTGTTTCCTTGCACAGCTGTATTCCTGGCTGGATCAGACATTTCTTTGCTGAAAAGGTGTTTCTCCTCTTCCTGTGTGGCTGTGGAGGGATGCTTTTTCCTTTCTCTAAGGAAAAGCTATGTGGCTTTTCTGTGGCAGTTGAGGATGATCAACATTAAACCAGTCAGCCCAGTTTCTGCCCTGCTGCTGCAGCAGGAGGGTTTACCTGCACATGGAGCTCGACTCTGGCAGGATGCATCTCTGACTGACAGCCTGCTCCTGGCTCCAGCCTTTTCACTGCTGCTAATTTCATGCCCCATGCTCCAGGTAACACTCCAGTGCCTTCAGCCACTGTCATGGACCTGGATTTTTTTCCAGCCTGGCAGGAGCCCAGCTGCCAAGTCCAGGCTGGAGCAGAATAGAAACTACTTTGCAAAAGCATCTTGTGTCAGATCTGCCACCACAATGCTTTGTTCTGGTTTGGGGTTTTTTAAGGCATCATGGCAGCGTGTTTGAATTTAGTATGGGGTTAAATGCTTCCATCGTGTGCCTCAGCTCCATGGCTGAGGGATGACACCTTCCCTCATTAGACCTGGATGTGGGAGGAAGATGTCAGGTTTGCTTTGGGGCTTATTTTAGGGGCTCAGGAGAACTAGGTATATTCTGCAGCGCCAGAAAATGAAAGCATATCTGTGAAGGGTGGGATTACCCATGGAGGGAGAAGAATTGCCTATGGAGATGGATTAAAACCTAACAAGCAGGAGAGAGGAGTATGGAACCTGGTATTTTCCACTGGTCCAGGCATGGATTAAATTTGCCACCCACCAGTCTGCTGCATTAAAAATGTGGTGCAAGGGCTCTTAAATACTTTCCCAATTCTCTTCTCACTGCTGTTTTGAGCCCATTTGCTGGGAATGGATGAATATTTCCCTGGGACTCTCAAAATGCAGCATCTCTGCTGGATTACTTTGAGTACACTTGTGCTTGGTGCAAAGCATTAGAAAGTCATTTTTGTTCGCCAAAAGCACAAGAAAATTAACTTGGAAGTTTGAGTATCCCCAGGTTGCTTTGGAGGTATGTTTTAAGTAGGTGGGTAAATAAGTCGGAGTTTTAGCTGCCAGGTTTTCATTTTGCTTTGTCTTTTCTCCTATAATTCATCGTGTGGCCATAGAGCTTTGAGCCTCCTGCTTGGCTGAGCCAATGCCATCAGCACAGGCATTTAAGTCTTTGCCTATCTGGACCCTCTAGGAGAGATTATTAGATTTCCTGTTGCTTCCAGTGAAGCTCTTGATAGGGAAGAAGAGATGAACGTGCTTGTAAACTGATTAAAAATGACGGAAAGCTGTAAAAAATAATGTAATGTGCAGAGAAAACCTGCCAAGTGCCTTCTCCTGCTTGGACATGATGTGACCCCATCTCTGTAGCTGGGTAAGTGCAGGAAATGAAAACCTGTCATGAGAGGGGTGGACATGTAGGTCATCTCCTCTTTGTAAGCATCATCCTACCTGCTGGCTGAGATTCCTGCAGCAAAAAAATGGGATTAAACCCCTTGAGGGGAGGAGGAGCAGACACACTTTGATGGTGCACAGCAACATGGCAGTTATTTCCTTCACTGTTTATTTTTTCACTTCTGAGCTTATGTCCCTGATTTCCTGAAATAGCCTAGGGCTATGGGAGGGGGAATCCCAGAATTCCCATTGCCCTGAGCAGTTTGTAACATGTGCTACAACACAACAAGGTGGACACCTACACCATAACTCCCTGTTGTGTCATATTCAGGACCTGAAATTCATCTGTTGTTCCCCGCTACAACCTTTTTTACTTTGTTTTGTTTTGTTTTTCCTGGCAGGACTATTTTGAGAGTTACATCTCCATTGCTTCCACTGTGCCGTCAGTGCTGTGCCTGATTGGAAACTTGTGCTTGTCAACAAGTAAGTGTTGCTCTGATCCACACATGCCTGCAGTTGGCTTGAGTAAATAAATTCCTAATGAATTCCGTGGTTAATTGCTTGGAAACAGTCTTCCCTCTTAAAAATACCTTTACTGTCACCAGGGGACTGGTTGACAAAAGCCGAGCTCGTCCAGGTAGGAGCAACACCTTGCCCTGGTCTTAACAGCCCTTGAACTGGGTTAAGAAATGGACTAGCTGCACCTTCTTGCAAGCTTGGCTTAAAATCTCAAACAGCCTCATCCCTTCATTTGAACCCTTCCTAATCCCACATCAAACCCCTGCATGTTTGCAGGTGTGGGTTTGTGTGCTTAATCTCCAGATTCCAACTCCCTGCCTCTCTCCCTTGCCTCACTGTTTTCTCATGTCCTCCCACCTGTCTTTATTTTCTTTGCCCCTTCTGCCAGCACAGGAGCTGTTGTCCTCCCGTGTCTGACCTTCATGTTTGAAGTGCAGGACTCCTTCCCCTTGTCCCCAGGGTTCCTGCCAGTGTCCGGATCCTGTCCTCCCTCTTTGTCATGCTGGCTGTTTTCCTGGTGATCACGGTGCTGGTGAAGGTGGACACCTCTGCCTGGACCACACCTTTCTTCGCCCTCACCATCGGCTGTGTGGCTGTGGTGAGCAGTGCCTCCACCGTCTTCTCCAGCAGCATCTTCGGCCTGAGCAGCTGCTTGCCCATGAGGAACCTGCAGGCTCTGATCTCAGGTTGGGTGATCCCACTGGGATTGTGCTCTTGGACTTCCCCTGCTCGGCTCCGTGGTTTTCTCTCTCCTGCATCTGGGGTTTTGTCATGTGGGGTTTGTTTTAGAAACTTAACTTTGCCTTAATGATAAAGGGAAGTTGCTGAAGGAGAAACTTGCTTGGTCACATGAGCTTTGGTTTCTGTAAATACCCATAAACTGACCCTGGAGAGTTGCTGAGTGCAGGGAGAAGAGAGGAAGAAGATGATATCCCCCTGCCCTGCCATTTCCAGCTGAGGGATCTGCAGCTTTGCCTTGTCTCCTTTCTGTTCAGCATTTCCATGAGTGATGAGCTCCCTGGAGCTTTGATAATGCTGTAAATGTGCTGTGGAATGGTTGACAAACCAAGAGAAGGGGGAAAAAATCAGGATGGAGAAGTTTTTCCTGGGGCCAAGAAAGGAGTGTTTTAATGAGTTTATCTCAGAGAGGGAAAGCACCACATCCCTGAGATGGCATTCCTGCCACTGGTGGCGTGAATTCCCATCTGGGGAAGCGCAGAAGAGAGGTCGATTATATGTGTGCTGGTGGAAAGCCAGATTTAGGCTTTAGAAAAGGTTTGGACTTTTTCTGCAGGACTTGAGACCTCTAAGCCCAGCAGGTCAGGTGCCATCCTGCATCCCCTTCCAATGCAGCACAGCACACACAAGGGTCAGGATGCAACCTGGTGCAACCCCACAAATACCTGAGGTGTGGAAATGGAGAGGAGATGGTTTGTGCAGCTGCACCCTGAGCCGAGTGTGGCGCTGAGCGTGTGTGGCAGGGTCTGAGCTGTGTCTCCCGGGGAGCTGTGGATGTCAGAAGAGGAGCTTCTGGGCTCCTCCTCTCATTCTCTGTCTCTCACCGTCCCGTCTCTGTTCCCACACGCAGGCCAGGCCATGGGTGGCACTATCAGTGCCGTGGCCTCTGTGATAGACCTGGCAGCGGCGGCCAATGTCACCGACAGCGCCCTGGCCTATTTCCTCACTGCCGACATCTTCATCGTTGTCTGCATCATGGTGTACCTGCTCCTCCCCAGGCTGGAGTACTCCAGGTGTGTGCCAGCCTGCCAGGGGCATCCCATGGAAAGTTTGCAGTGGGATTGCTGGGGGATCCACGGACGCTCGCTGTGCCGGTCCCTGCCCTGTCACCTCCGCCAGCCACGCTTCCCCTTCCACCGAAACCACAGGCCGAAACTGGGCGCCTGCTGAGTTTCTGCCAAGCTTCCCCAGGGCTGCTGATGCCGGCGCTCCCAAAATGTGTGGAGTCAGCAGAGAGCCATAATCCGGAGGCAGCCAGCCAGGAGTGTCCCCGTATCATGTCTGCCACTCGGATGTGTGTGACCCACTGGTCTGGTTGGTGCTTGTAGCCCCCAGAGCTCCCTGCCCCCAAGTGCTTGCATGCAGTTAGGTCCCCTCTGTGAACATCGAGGGTGCAGAGAGGTGGGGAGAGGGGATGGTGGGTCTCCAAGGGTCACCTCTCTGTACATGGTGGGAGCTGGAGGTGTGGTGGAGTTGCTGAGTCCAGTGGGCATCCCTTCATTGCCTACTTCTCTCCTGGCCTCTCTCCAAATCTCAGTTGTATTCCTACCATGCTACCCTCTGTCTCTTTCTCCAGGTATTACCTGAGCAGCCAGAAGGAGAACCCCTCTCTGGTCTCTGTGGCCCCTGACAGCTCCGTGGAGGATGAGGCAGAGCCAGGAGGCACTGCAAGTTCCTCCTTCCTCACAGGAAGCACTGGCATCCCCCCACTCCGCCCCATCCTGCAGAAGACTGCCCTCCTCGGCTTCTGCCTCTTCTATGTCTTCTTCATCTCCATCATCATCTTCCCTTCCCTCTCCTCCAACATCGAGTCTGTCAGCAAGTCCTCGGGAAGCCCCTGGAGCACGAAGTACTTTACACCACTCATGTGTTTCCTCCTGTACAACTTTGCTGACTGGTGCGGGAGGCAGGTCACTGCCTGGATCCAGGTGCCTGGCCCCAAGAGCAAACTGCTGCCTGCCCTCGTCCTCCTCAGATCCATCTTCCTCCCTCTCTTCATCCTCAGCAACTACCAGCCCCGGGCTCACATCCAGACTGTGGTGTTCAACAGGGACATCTACCCCGTGGTCTTCACAGCGTTGCTGGGGCTCAGCAATGGCTACCTGGGCACGCTGGTCATGGTCTACGGCCCCAAAATCGTGCCAAAAGAGCTGGCTGAGGCAGCAGGGGTGGTGATGACGTTTTACCTCGTGCTGGGGCTGGCTCTAGGGTCTGCCTGTGCTGTTTTTGTGGTGCACCTCGTGTAGAGGGGCAGCCAGAGGAGGAGGATGCCCTCGGTTTGTGGTGCTCCTGTTGGGTATTTAGAGTTTGGGGTTTTTTCCCAAAAAAGTCAAGTATGCTGCGGTTTTGAGGCAAGCTGCCTGTCTTGTGAGGGGGTAATTGCATCCAGGGGGATGCAGAGGGAAAGTCTCCCTTCTGGGAAGGGGCATCTCCTGTGCTTAGGAAGGTTCTGTCAGACATTGTCGCTCCCCAGTTTAATGGAGGAGGGACCAAAAGAGCCTCACCCTCCCCAGGGAGCTCAGGGAAGCACCAGGGACACAGGGATACTGTCCCTTGCCCCTGTGCCAGTGGTTTTAAGCTGAACCCAGGGCTTTTGGAGGCACCTTGGGTTTTGCTGTTGCACTGTTACAAGTTCAGCCCTCCAGGGGTTGGGTGGTCTTTGGGGGTTCCCCCCTCACCGAGCTGCAATGGTGGTGTTGAAATAAAAGGGATTTGAGCCCTGGAGCACCTTCACACAACTTCGGGAGTGAGTAGCAGCTGCCCCTGGAGTCAGGGCAGTGTTTTGCACAGATTTCATATAATCATTCCACGAAAAAAAATATATAAGGGAAACCGTTCCACTTGGACTTTTGCTTGCTTTAATTTTTCCATGTAAAATTGAATTGAGGAAAATTTGAATTTCATCTACCTTCTAGCGTGGTGCCACTAGTGTTGGGGACTGTTTCCTGGCCAAGCTGAGAGGAGCATTTTTCCTGCTATGACTGTGGTGTGACCCCCAAAGAAAGTGAAATCCTGAGTGGTCCTAAGCTGAGGTTTTTAAGGTGTCTTCAGTCTGCATTCAGAGAGCTCTGTGAAGGCCAGGGAGAGGTATGAGAGAGGCCCTGGTGTGAGGTTCACAGCAGAAATCTGGTTAATTCATGTAGACAGGCAGCATATGGCCTCCAGATGTTTTCAGAGGGGTGAGCTACTGTGACACCCAAAAATATGGCCCACCCAAAGAGGACTGGCTTTTAAAGTCATTTAAACTCCCATATGCCAGCACAGCCTGGACTAAATCTGATTATTGTATTTATTTTCTCAAATTGGCTGGATTTATGGTCTGAAGAGGTGAACTGATAAGCAGGGGTGTAATGGCAGAGCTTGGCAGTGCAGCGATGCCTCAGAGATGCTGTCTGTGGAAATTAATTCCTTTAAGACTGGGTTAGGAGCAGCTGCTTGGTTACTGGGATGCTCTCAGCACCTCCTGCTTGCCCAAGTCATGGTGGAGCTGCTGGATGTGGGGCTTTGCTGGGAGAACAGGACCCATGGTGGTTACTGCCCTGTGGTGCCATTTGGGTGTGGTGGACATCGGTTTTTTTACATAAATCTTTTCTAGTGTTTAGTTTGGGCCCCTTGGCAATACACACACAGAGTTCTGCTTTACAGCTGATTTTTATTGCAACATACAATCCAGACACAAGTGGAAAATTTGTTGGGTGTGCAGTAGTGAGGAGCAGCTTTATGGAACATGTGGGCTCTTAATCCTGTCCCTTTGGTGGGTTTGGAGCCCTTTGGCCTCCAGCACTCAGCCAGGAGCTGCCTTGACCCAGGTGAAGGCCCACCCAAAGGCTGAGGGTCGGGATGCTGGCTGCCCCTCATGGGGATCAGTGCTACCATTGCCTCCCTGGTGCTGGAATAATGCAGCAGTTGGTCAAAAAGCCCAACCCAGCTTGGTGTTGGCAACCAAAAAGTCCCTTTGTGGGCTTCAGTGGGCCTGTCTTCAATCTGTGCATTTTCCCCCAATCCAAGGAATTAGGAGATTCAGCTTGTTTTTTTACTGCTTTGCATCTCTGCTCCTCCTCTCCTTTGTGTTATAGAACAAATTCCCCTGGAGGGAGAACTTAATTATCTGGTACTGTTGCTAATAAAGATGATTCTTGATCCTGTGCAACTGCTGGTGTCTGGAATAATTTCTCTTGGAGATGCACTGGTGCATGCAGTTTTAGTTTCCATTTTTCCTTCTGGTCATCCTTCTATCCCAGCTTGGATTGTAAACTCAGAGAAATCCCTGGCAAGGGCTGGGTGAAGGAGCCCTGAGAGCACTGCTTTAAGAGCACAGTTACTCCAGTGGAATATCCCCAAAAGACATGCAGGTAAGTATGGAAGAGCATTTC
Source organism: Platysteira castanea (assembly GCA_013397175.1). Taxonomy (NCBI): domain Eukaryota; kingdom Metazoa; phylum Chordata; class Aves; order Passeriformes; genus Platysteira; species Platysteira castanea. Next base: position 171,966 of record VYXC01009949.1, read on the forward strand.
TATGGCGGGGGGGTGATGCCATAATGATTTTTGGTTTTTCATATACTCCTCTCATATCCCCCTTCATATACACTTTTATGCAGCTTTTACGTATCCCAAGTGCTTTTAGCCTTGTATACTTACAATTCCCTAAGTTTGATAACTATCTTAGACCCAAAGTTCTGTTAAGCCAAGAGACCAAACATCTTGGAAACTTCGTAGTGAGGGCGTCAGAGAGCCCCAGATCCAAGGTCCGCTCCAGAATACATTCTGTAAACTAAGATAGACCCATGCAGGGGGACATTCCTCAATGGGGGGCTTCTCTTGAGCCTCCCATTGGGGAATCCGTGATAGATACACTAATATGCAAGGTCTATAATTGTATACGCAAATCATTGGGGGGGGGGGTTCTGTGCATTCTCCGGTGTGCATTTTCCAACGTGCATTCCATGCCTCGGTCCAGGGGGTGTCACTCTGGCAGGGTGCTCCTGCCTAGATCTAAGGATCCTTAACAAACACTGAGGTAAAATCCCTTTTTCCCCTCTTAACTGTGTTTGGCTTTTATTTCTAAGCCCAGGTAAAGGCATCAGGGGAGTGAGCAAAAAGGGGCTTTATCCTTTGGTTTTGGTGGCCTTCAGCTAAGGCAGGTTAATAATTGAGGGGAAGAATTAATAGAGATGGAAATTGGGCAGGAACCAGATCTGGGTATAAGGCAGGGAATGCTGGTGGGAATGCCATGGTATGGGGGTGGATGCTGCCAGGCCTCTGAGCCATGAGCTGTGGGGGATCCCCCTGCAAAAGGGGATGGATAATTTATAGGGAATTGCATATAACAGCAGGGAAGTAATTACAGTGCCTGGAAGAAGTCACATCTGCTGCTTGGCGTGGGCCATACCGAGGAGTTCAATGTAAGGAAAAGCGGGATGAGGAGGGAAATGGTGGTGGCAAGGCGGAATGAAGGATGCTGGATCTGGGATGCACCGAAGTGCAGCTACGTCTTGTGCCTGGTGGGTTGAGTTGGTGTCCCTGCCCATGGCAGGGGGTTGGAAGTAGATTATCATCACAGTCCCTTCCAATCCAAACTATTTCATGATCCTGTGGTTAATGCATCTTCGGCAACAGAAGCAGCCATGGCCCAGGTCCCAGGCCTAGAAGGATGCTCTAGCCAGGAGGAGCACTGCTGGGATCAAACCTACTTCACATTTAGCTGGGAGATTACGCTGCCTTTCTTCTACTTCTCCAGGAGCGTACAAGAGGGAGTTGCTCCCCAGAACTGGGATACCGGAGGTCCAGAGGAAGACCACAGGGGTGGGCAGGGCTGGAGCTGAGCTGCATCCATGTGTCTTCCTCACCTGCCTAAAAACGCATTCCCAGGTTTTGTCTCTGTAATTACCACCCTCCCCTCAGCCAGCAGGGCTGTACATGTTTTCACATCTCCCAGCTGAGGAAGGCGGGTGTTGATCTGGCTGCCATGGGAAGGACCACATGCTCTGCTCAGGGCTTGGCCCCTCTCATCCGTGGGTGTAAAACGAGTCATGCAGGCATTGCAAAATTCCCGAGGGTGAGCCCATGATGTGAAATGGAGTCAAGACCACAAATCCCAGTGTGGTGCCCAGCACTGCTGGCACCATGACCCAGGGTACAGAGAGTCTCAGTCCTGGTGGGCCTGGCAGCCCAGCACAGAGGGGATGCTGTGCCTGCCCCACGCTGCCTTTTTCAGCAGCCTGTGGAGTTAAATCCAACTGGCCAAGGGGGAAAGAAAGCTGGGATCTGGCAAAGCAGCAGCAGCAGGGAGCAGGAGGGGAAGGGATGAAAAGGCACAAAGTGGAGGGGACACATCTGTTGCAGCTTCTGCTCAAAGGAGACCAACTGAGCCTGACCTGGTTTTGTCCTCTCTCAGCTCTGTGGTGCCAGCTACCTCTCCCTGCTTCGGAGCTGGACCAGGCTCAGTGTTAGTACTGGGGGCTTGAAAGCCAACAAATGTGCTGGAGGAGGAAAGGGAGTTTTTGTTATGAAGCAATACTCACCTCACATCAGTTGCAAGTGACTTTTCCTCTTTTTCTGTGATCTCCAAAGCCTTGTCCAGGCTGTCTGGTCTCAGTGGAGTATCCCACAGGGTAGGAATGCTGCCACCTCTCCATCTGTGGCACCAGCCTTTGCGTTGCAGAGGCTTTGTTGCAGTGCTGTTACCCCACGGGAGGTGGGAAGCACCTCTGAAACCACCTCGTTATCCTTCAGCATTGCCTTGGTGGTGGCCAAAGAGCAGCAGAAACAAGATTGTCTGTAAGGTCTCATCCAACCCAAACCATTCCATGATTCTATGAAACACAAGTGGTCACTGGGGGCTTGGGAAGGGCCACGATCCACAGCAGATGAGCTGAGCTGATCCTGCCCCTCCACGGGTGCCCCAGAGGAAAAAAACAAACCTTGGCTTTGAAACCTTGCCAGCCAGCTGCAGGCTTGCCCGGCTGCTGTTCTCCTTTTACATGTTTTATGGAGTAATTTGTACTATATTTACACAGCAGTGATAAACAGTTTTTAAAATGGAAGCAAAGAAAACGCTGCTGGATGAATTGTTACAAAAAAGCCCTGTTTGCCATTCCAGCAGGGGGAAAAAAAAGGGATAAAAATCACCGTCCTAGGGACATGCTGTTCGTCAGATCTGGGTATTTTTTCCCTTGATTTGTGTGCCTAATGTGAGCAGAAGAAGTCGCAGATGCATGCTGAATTCTGCAGGGAACATATGCATGCATTTAAATCATTTACAGCATTTACTGGTGCAATTGTAAAGCACATTATTTTTCTGCATTTGTAATTAGGCTCCAAACAGATGGTGAAGGACTGTAGCTCCTGATTAGACAGGCTTGTGCTCTGTTGGACGGCGCTGCGAGAACAAACTGAGATGAGAAACTTTTCCTCCTAATTTATCATGCCAGGGCGGGGGAGTGCAGGAGCTGGGCCTGCCTGAGCGTGAATTCCAGTGCACCCGGAGCAGGCTGGGCAGAGTAGCTGAGAGAGCTATCCCTCTGCCATCCCTGCCTGCTGGTGGATGGGCTGCCTGGACCCCCCCTCCCAGCTCCTCTTCCATCCCAGGTTTTGTTACCCTGCCTTGCTGCACAGCTTGGGACACCCGCCAGCACGGGATGGAGCGTCTTCTCTGACAAATGCCTTCAATATGAAGTAGGAGCTGGGAGGTGAGAAGGGTTTTTAAAGCAGGAGCAAGCTCCAGGCTTGTGGCTATGTAGGAGGAGCGATCCCACCTGCCCGGCCTCAGCTCCACTCTTTTTGCCACTGTTGGCTTGGTGAGAAGGGGAGAACTTTCCTCCTCTCCTGGGGGCAACCTTGTACCTTAAACAGCACCACAAACTCTTCACTGCTCCCCTGCACTCATCCTCCTTCCAACTGTCCAGGAGACCCCCTTGCTGCAGACACCCCGCTATCCCCTACTCACACAGGGGACAATTTATCTATCCGCTGCTATTTGCACTTCTTCCTACAGTTTCTTATTTTCCTGGCTTGCCTCCTTAAATCACAAACGTGTGAACCTGATCAAAATGGGTTAAATGAGAGGCAACTGGAAGAGAGAAGCAAGGCAGAAGAGGAGCATGATGGCACTCTGAGACCTCACGGGGCCTGAAGTTGTGGCCCTGGGTGAGCAGCACAGGAGCCCTCCAGGATTCCCTTGAGGCAACAGCGTGACCAAAGTTCCTTTGTGTCCCCTTTGGTGGTCCCCCCAGGCTGTGGAGATGGGCGGTCACCTTCCCTTGGGTTTTTATCTTACTGCTCCGCTGAGTTACCAGCGAGGTCAAGCACAGGTGTGCCCCAGGGCTGGCCAGGAGGGAGGTCACCTTCCACCCGGCACAGCCCTCTGCTGCTCCCTGACCCCAAACAGGGAAGAAGCAGCTCGGAGATCACACTGCAGGGAAGATGGCCCGGCCGAGGGTATGATGGCAGGGGACGGGGGAGATGGGAAGGGCTGCGGTGCGGATGGACTCTCTGTGCCTGTTCACGGATTCTCTGTGCCTGTAGATGGCACCTTTTCCTCTGCTGAGGAAGAAAGAATAAACTGAGGGGAAGGAAAAAATCCAAGCTGGTGAGGTAGGGCTCAAAGCTAAGAGAAAGGTGCTTCAGATGTGTGGCATGAAGTGACTCAGAGTAGTTCCAAAGTTGTCCCCCGTCACTGCCGCTGCTCTTGATCGAGACCACCTGGATCGTCACTGAACCCTCTCCAGTTTGCTAACATTCCCCAGCAGTAGGAAATCACAAGGGCTGAGTGAAAAGTGCTTCCAGCTGCACAGAGATTTGCTCCAAAGGGGTTTTTTACCCTCACTAACCCATTGTGGATCTAATGTGCCCAGCCTGGGGCCACAGGGTGCTCTCAGTGCCCCTGGCAGGGGACAGGTCCTGCTGGCTCCAACTTGAGACAATTCTGCAAACAGCCTGCTCGGGGGTCTGCAGAGTGCAGAGGGCTTCAGCCAGGTCCTGCAAGGCTTTTTGGGGCTCACCAAAATCACCTTGACCCTTCTTGCCATGTGTATCACCACAGGAATGCTTGGTCCAGAGGTAGCTTGCATGGACCCACCTGTAAACACCAGCTGGAAGATCCCTGAGGAATTCCCACAGAATTAGGTATATGCTGCAAAGGTGAGCCCAGTTTCTGCCCCTCCTGCTGTCTCCATATGGACTACCACCTTCCAAAGATGCAAGTTGAAACCCAGTACTTCCGTATTTCTAAAGGAAAAGAAAAACCCAAACAACAAACCCAGCTGCTTTTTCAGTGCTTTTATTCTCCAAAGAGAGAATTCCAGCAACCCCTTAACATTGCTCAGCCTTCTCACCAGCCTCCTTCACTCATAAATTCCTAAACAAACAGCATGATCCTAATATTGGCCTTAAAATTCTGTGTGAAATGGACCTGGAAATTAATTTCACACCGGAAAAGCCGGCTCACTGTCAGCCACAGCACAGGTGGTCAAAATGAAAACTCCAAGATGGCTCTACAAATTAATTCTGACTCGGGTGAGAAGGTAGCAGGTGGGGAGCTGCCTCCCTCACACCACCATCCCCACCCACACTGCACCATGGGGTGCTGGAAAGCTGTGGGAGATGGAGGATTCCACCATTCCCCTGGGGCTTGTGGTCTGGGTGGACAAAACCATCGTGTTTCCCCCAAAAAAAGTGGAAGCAGGGGGCATGGGCTGCTTTTTCCAGAGCATAAAAGCCGCCCTGCACTTTTACACAGGTTTTATTTACTGAGGAAAATAAAAGGATGGTACTTCGGGGAAGCACTTCCAGGGACCCTTGTGGGAGACTCCTGGGGAAAAGGAGGCGTGAAGAAATGTCGGATGGCACAATATTGCACGGGCTGGTTGTCAGGCAGTGATGTCCACGCAGACCCTGGAGTCCGCGGCAGAACGTGGTCCATGACAAGCAGAGATAATTAAGTCCCTTTGTGAGGCAGGATTTTGCACGTGTCCGTGTTTTACCTGCTTTCCATGTGATATTTCATCTGTTTAGAGACACGGCGATCCCAGCTCTCACGGCAGAAGGCAGGCAGAGGAGTGAGACACCGTGGGGAGAGCTGGGTGCAGGAATGTTCCGTGGCTGGATGGAAAATGAGAGGGGGAGAAGCCCTGCAGTACAATTTCAAGGTTGAGTGAGTGGTGCCAGGAGGCTGTGAAAGGCTCTACCGAGCTGCTCTGTGTTCACAGGCCGGATGGAGATCTGATCACGGGATCTGCCTCCAAAAAAATCAGGTTTCCCTGTAATGAGTCTGTGGAAAAAGGGTGGGAGAGCAGGGAGGTTATCCCAGCCCTCCAGCTCCCTGCTTTGGCTTGGTGTTAATTATGATCCCAGTAGCAACTGGAAGCATCTCTGCTCACAATGTATCACCCTCTTCTATTTCCTTCCTTTCCCCAGCCCTGAACCTGTTAAAAGGCATGTCTCCTACGGGCTGTGTCTTGGAGTACCATGGATTTCTCCAAACAGGAGCTTGGGAACATCAGCTCAGTGAGCTGGTTTAAGGTCCAGCCTGCACACAGCTATTGCTGTCCCTGCTTGATTTAAACAGAGCTTGACAGGGAGGTACAGATCACAAGATACTGAATTCCTGCGTGTTTTGTAAACCTAGGCACTGAAATCCCCTCAGTCCTCCCTCTCCTCATCGATGGGAAAGGCTGAAGCCTGTACTCTAGGAGGAATGGGACTGGGACTCCAAGCCAGACCCCCAGGCCAAGAGGAACTCAGCCTTGTTAAACCTGAATTATGTAAAACGGGTGATACATCTTCAAAGCAGTCAGGATGTGAGCAGAAATCCATGATGTGAAGCTAAGGCATAGGAACTTGGCAGAGGAGAGGTATGCTCCTGTTTAAATAGAAACTCTGACCTGAATTTATTAGGAGAGTCATTAAGTGAGACATCACCTGTGCAAAGTCAGAGCAGGTACAGGCACCCGGGCCTGAGACATGGCCTCACCTATGGTTTTGCTTTGGTTCCTCCCCCTTTCTGTAATTTCCTCCCCTCATTAGCTCCCTGACTGTGGCTGTGGCTGGGATGAACACAGTGTGAGGATCCTGGCTGTGAACACGCTGCTGTGTGGTGATGAAGAGGGCAAGGAAGGGATGAAGGCCCTGGGAGAGAGAAACCCCCCAGAGCAGGTGGCTCAGCTCAGCAGGGTGCTCAGGGCCCCAAACAAGTAACACCTGCACCTTTTACACTCCCGGTGACCCCCAAGGTCAGTCCCAGCTACCGAGGCCAATTCCTTACGGAACCTAGCGCAGCCCAGGTGTGATGTGAGGAAATTATCTGCCAGCGCCTTAACTAGCAGAGAGCTTGTTGCATTCACCTGTTTGCCAGGGACTCTGGGTTTAGCCTCAAAGCAGCTGCAGGTGTGCCAGGGCTGGCTCTGGGGTGTGAAGCGCCTGAAGCTTGGCCAGGCTTGGTGGAGGAATCCCCCCATCCCCAGGGAGCACCAGGAGCAGACCTGTGCCCGATTCCAACCAATCAGTCTGGGAGCTGTGCTAATGGCATAATTAGAAGAAGCTGCTCAAGAGAGGCAGTGGCTTAATTGCCCTTACCGGCGCCTGCAGGAGCATTTGCCTACTGGTGCTCCAGGACGAGGGGTGTGGAGGTGAGTGAAGGGTCCTCACATCCCTGGAAGTGTTTGAGGCCAAGTTGGATTAGGCTTGGAGCACGCTGGTCCAGTGGAAAGTGTCCCTGGCCATGACAGGGGGACAGAATGAGATGATTTTTGATGTTTCCTCCAACCCAAACCATTCTGGGATTCTGTGATTCCCAGGCAAGGCTCCAGGGTGGGTTTTAGCAGCACCAACTGCACTTGTTTAAACGTTTTAATCAAAACTGGTTGTGATGGGGTCGGGTGCGATGGTAAAGCTCCACAGGCTGCACGTGGTGATGGGAAGCCGGTGTGTGCAGCAGCGCAGCACCCAAAGCCCTGTCCCTTCCTAGGATCCAGGGACAGGGAGTCACCCCCTCGGTGTGAGGATTGGTGTTACTGCAAGTGGCGTTTTATGGCTTTGTTGCTTCCAAGAAGGCAAGAAATGGGGTGAAGCTGTGGCATTCGGCCGTTTCCCCAAAATCTGCTTGTAGGGAGGTCTTGGACTGGAGGCAGGGATGTCCTGCCAGGCTTAGGAATGCCGGGAGGACACAAGGCTGGGGCAAGAAGGGTTTGGTCGGAATTGTGGCTCGGCAGCACGGCAGATACAAGCCCGTGCCCCCGGAAAGGGAGGCTCCGGGTGCCCGGGGAGAGCGGCTGGGCAGGAATATCCGTGCGGCTCTCCTGGCGCGCCGTGCCCGGATCGCTTTCCCGCTCATGTATGATTTACGTGCTTCGGCTCTGCCAGCTGCTCCCGCGCGCAGGTCAGAGAAATAACCAAATTAGAAAAAAAATTAAAAAAATTAAAAAAAATTAAGCTACCGAGGCTGAGTTAAACTTTCAGTAGCCAGTGCCTGCTTGGGCTGAAGTTGGATTTGAGGAGACGACTGCTGTCTGGGGGGGAGCCCTGGGTTTGGGGCGGCCGGGAGTCCCCAGGGAGGGGTCAGGAGCGGGGGAAGGTGGAGCCGGCGCTGAAATCCCGGGTACCTGGGCGAGGGGCGCTGCGCCGCCCGCGCCAGTGTCTCCGCGCTCCTTC
>VYXC01009949.1:180167-219059 GCA_013397175.1 Platysteira castanea
TGGCAGGGGGGCGGGGGGGACATGGGGGGTCGCCGCTGACACCGGGCTCCGAGACATCCACCACAGGTAATGCCCCACCGCTTTTCCTTATTCCTCGTGGGTTTATTCATCTGGGAGGGGTGGGATGAGGGGCGAGAAGGATGTGCGGAGGCGCGGGCATCACCCCCTCCCTTTCCTGGGGGGCGGCTGTGCGCGGGGTCTCCCTTCCCAAACCTACTTGGTTTGCTTTCACCGAGCCAACAGATTTTTTGGGGGGGCCGAGCCCTCCTATTATTGTTATTATTTTGGGTGGGGGGACGCGCTCAGCGCGGCGGTTTCNCCGGGTGCCCGGGGAGAGCGGCTGGGCAGGAATATCCGTGCGGCTCTCCTGGCGCGCCGTGCCCGGATCGCTTTCCCGCTCATGTATGATTTACGTGCTTCGGCTCTGCCAGCTGCTCCCGCGCGCAGGTCAGAGAAATAACCAAATTAGAAAAAAAATTAAAAAAATTAAAAAAAATTAAGCTACCGAGGCTGAGTTAAACTTTCAGTAGCCAGTGCCTGCTTGGGCTGAAGTTGGATTTGAGGAGACGACTGCTGTCTGGGGGGGAGCCCTGGGTTTGGGGNCCTACTTGGTTTGCTTTCACCGAGCCAACAGATTTTTTGGGGGGGCCGAGCCCTCCTATTATTGTTATTATTTTGGGTGGGGGGACGCGCTCAGCGCGGCGGTTTCCGTGGCAGGAGAGGGGGAGCCCAACCTTTCTCCCCTTTTCCCAAAAATAACACTATAAACGTACGGTGGTACCCTCTGTCCTGCCCCGAGGGAGCGGGCAGGGTGCCCCCTCCTCCCCCTACCCCCGGCTCTAATTTGGAGTTCGGGCTGCTCAGAAGCTGCAAAGTTTCTGGGATAAGCCGGGGCTGAACTTCTTCCCAGACGTGGGAATGCCGCGCCGCAGCCGCGCGTGGGGGCTGAGCCGCAGTGAAGCGGTGGGATTTTTAAATCCCCTCCACACGTTATTAAAATAGCAGGACAGCGCTTTGAAATGCAAAGGTTGCCCTGAACGTTTTGTGGAAACACTTTATTTTCGATTACTTTTCTCCCCTCTCATTCTTTACTTGCTGTTGCTTTCCTTCGTCTCCCCCAAAACCTGCAGTCCCTCTTTTCTTTAAATCCTTGTTCTGGCCACCTTCTGGTCGGCCACTATCGTTTCTCCAAGCTGCCTCTCTTACCCATCACCGTTTTCCAGGAGGAGAGGGATGCTGGAATGGGACATTTCTTACGCTGATGTGTGTTTTCTTTGTTGTTGGTTTGGTTTTTTTAGCCCGTGCTGGGGAAAAAGCCGCGTCTGGCAGCAGATTCCGTGGGAGAGAGGGCTGTGGAAGGGGTCAGGAGGGCTGGCAGAGCTGCCGGTGCTCGCTGTGCTGGGGCTGCACGCAACAAGCCTGGCTTCTTCCCGAGGTCTTCCCGGTGCATCCTGCGGGAGCTTGGGATGCCTCGTGCATGTGGGATAGAGCGGTGCACTGAGACGTTTGCGGAGTGGGAGCTGGGAACAGAGTATTCCCATGGGATACTCGCATTTGTGAAAATCCAGGTGGTTGTTTTGGGAGAGTGAGTTTTACCTTTGTCTCTCCTTTTCCCCTGTCCTGGGGAAGGAGGGGAGGAGAAATCGCTGTGCAATTCCATTTTCCTTCACCACCTCCATCCCTCCCTGGCACAAAGCTTTCTTGGTTTAGAAGGAGTCGGGATGGTGTCATGAAAAATACAATGTTTTGTTTTAAGATCAGTTGTAAAGTTGTAAAACACTATCTTTGTGGGAAACTGTAAAAATTGACATTGTCCCTTNTTTTTTTTTTTTTTTTTTTTTGTGATAAGTGGGAGCAACAATGTTTGGAAGAGGTGGGAGCCGTGGAGCTTGGCTGGCTGCTGTGGCTGAGCCTGGGAAGGGCCGCCAGCCCACGTACAAAGGGACTGTGTCCCTTTGCCAGGACCATCACCTGGATACGGCAGGGAGGGAGGCAGCACCAGAACCATTCCTGCTGCCCAGCTGCAATAATCTCCAGAGCGATGCCCATGGCATGGCAGCTCCTCTGCTGACCTGGTGCAAGGAAAAAAGCCCTGCAATCCTCTTCTGAGCACACCCTGGAGCAGCCTGGGGGGAAAGGACCTCTTAAAAAGGATTCCATTTATGAAGTTTCTTAGATGTTCTGTGCAGATGGTCTGGAGCACAGATTATTTTTGAATTTAAGAAGCTTTAGGATATGGGATTGGCTTGATGAGGGGCTGGCCTGTGGCCTCTTGTTAGGGTGTAAAATATCCCAGCTGCTTGCAGACAGGATGTTGCAGCCAGGCTAATTGAGCTGGAGCTTTGCTTTGGGAGCGTGAACAGTTCCATGTGCAACCTAAAACTTCCATGTTTTCTCCCCACTAGAGCACCCTGCTTCCTCCAGTAAGACTTCTAATAATGTTGCAGGAGAAATACACTTATTTTGGTGATTTTGTGGCCCAAGACCTACAAACGTGAAAATTCCTGCCTTTGTGCTGATGTTGTTATCTGACTCTATTTCAGTGTGTAGATTCTGCAGCTGAAATGGGGAGAAATTGGGAATTCCAATGGTTAAGACCCAAATCTTGCAGATGTCCTGGCTCTTGCCACTGGTTTGGTAAAGACCAGGATGCAATGGCAGGGGCTGGAGTAGCATTTACCCATGGGCTGTGCTCAGCTTGAAGTTTCAGTGTGGGCAGGAGGTATTTGTTTAGGGGCCTGGTGCCTTTCAGTCCATGAAGGTGAAGATTAGATGGGATATTGGGAAGGAATTCCTTGCTGTGACGGAGGTGAGGCCCTGGCACAGGGTGCCCAGAGAAGCTGTGGCTGCCCCATCCATGGATGTGCCCAAGGCCAGGTTGGACGGGCCTTGGAGGAACATGGGACAGTGGAAGGTGTCCCTGCCCGTGGCAGGGGCTGGTCTTTAAAGTCCCTTCTGACCAGAGGGGCAATTCTGGCACTCAATGTCACTTTTGCAGCTTCCTGGAAGCATCCATTTGAACCCATGCCCTGGAGCCAAGGACCTGGCTTGCCATGGAAACTGCTCTGGGTGTGGGAGGGCTGTGCTGTCCCTTCAGAGCCTCTGCCAGAGTCTGGATGGCTTTGCCCCAGTCTGTGTGTTTGATAAAACAGCTGCTCTCCCAGGAAGAAAGAGGTCCTGCTTGGAGTGAGCTGGGGAGAGTCACTAGGGGCAAATTCCTGATGGAAATAGAGCAATGTTCTGGAGCCTGGGCACGCTGCACCTTTGGAAAGGGTATGTAGGAGAGGGACTGGACAGCTTCAAGGGCCCTCAGCCACATCTGGGGTCTCAGGAGGGTGTGCATGAACAAGCCTGTCACTGGTGATGAGCTGCTGTCATTAATCCAAATAACTTCATCCCTGCTGCATGCCTATGTCTTTCTGCTCAATCCCTGCTCTCCAGGGCTGCTGTTTGGGGTTGAGGGGTTTTGAGGGGGTTCCTCCTAAGTATCCCCATCTTCCTTTCCCTGTGCTGTCTCTACTTTTTTTCCCCTGCTCCTACAATTCCAGCCCGCGAGTGATTATCCCCAGCGTGCCCACGGTGCTGCTGTGCCAGGCGAAGCTTCCCTTTTATTAGCTGGAACAGCCAGTGGGCCTTGGAAGGTCTGGAGCAGCAAAGTGCCGCTCACTGGAAGTTAAGTGAGCTTTGTGTGAAAGCAGCAAGGACACTTCCCTCTTGATTTGGATGAGGCAAGAAATGGCCTGAGAGCCTTTGCAGCTCCAGTTCATCAGTGTGAAGGTTTTTCATGGGTTTTCTTGCGGTTGTTGTACTTTTCCCCCTCCTTCTGAAGCATCCCTTTTCCCCCTCTGTTTTTAAGATCTACCATTCCAGTCACCAGAGGCCTGAGCAAAATAGCCTTGCTGCTTCTTTTTAGTGTTGCGAACACCCAGCCTGGAGCTTAGGGGCAGCTGGAGGCAGGGAGATGGGATGAAATCCCAGGTGCACACACACCTGGAGTCCTGGGCTTGGAGTGGTGTTTACCAAGGGAGATGGAGTTAAATATCTCACCCATCTCCTTTGGCAGGGCTTTAGAGTGCAGCTTGGTGACTGGGAGGAGCTGGTGGTTTCTGAGGCCGGTGACTTGCTCTTGAGGCTGATGCCGAATCCTTTATTGCTGTTGTGGGGGGACATCGTGGGGCAAAGCCTGTGCCCTGCTCCCTCCTGCTGCAAAAATGGAATCGTCACCTTGAAAACTGTACTTGGACCTGGCAAGGAGGGAGGTGCCAAGGCAGTCCCTACCAGCACATGCTTTTTTTCCCCTTTAATCCCACTTCACACACATCTTGTCCTCTTTTTTTCCCTTTAACCTCCCCCAAACCAAGCACAGCTCGTGTGCCCAGATCTGGAGTGGCGCTGGTGGGAGCCCCCGGGATCCACAGGCACAGGCTGGGTGGCAGTAGTACAGACAAGCTCAGGGATCGTGAGTGGGAGCCCGAGGATGCTGGACACTTCTCCTGCATCATTTTGATGGCAGTGCTTGTAAGTCCAGCCAGGCTGCTGCCTGCCCTGGGTGGGAGGGAGGCCTTCCTCTTCCAGGCAGGGCACAAGAAGAAAGTGTCTGGCATCCCATTCCTGAGCAGGCTTGGAGTTAGGCCTTCAGCATCCTTACATTTGCCACTTTGTCCATTCCTGTGTATGTTCTAAGAGCCTGGAGAGAGGCTCCTGTCTTGTGAGACCAGACTGTGTGTGTCACTTCTCTGCATTCAGCTTTCCACTTTCTCCTAAAGCAAGAATTCCCACCCTTCTTCCCCCTCCTCCTTTTTTTCCTCCCTCTTTTTTTCCTTTAAGCCAAGCTCTGTTGCTGTTGGCTGCTTTTCCACCTTTTCGGGCCACGTTAGCATCATCTGCTCCACAGCTTTTCTGTGTTGCTTCCGTGTGTTGGTGCAGCCCAGGAGCCTGTTGGCTTGGTCTCCGTGCCCCATCCCAGCCTTTCTCCTAGCTTAGGAGCTGCTGTTCCAGCTGAAGGGAGGTTTTGTGGTGGAAAATGGTTGCTATGATGCCTATGGTGACTAGCAACCAGTGCTGGAGACTCCGTAGAGCCAGTGCTGCCCCACTTAAAAAGAAATCAATTGGGAATCTCCACTTCTATCTCCCCAAAAAAGAAGCTGCCCTCGCCATGGAAGGATGGGGGGCACTGACTGATGACACACAGTTCCCAAAGCTCCCAGGGTGTTATTTTAGTATTCCATGGATGCAGAAGTTGAGTTGGATCATTATTTGACTTTTCCTTGGAGATGCCACAGTTGTGATGTAGGGTTTGCATGTTGCTTATGCAGAACCGGGGTCATTATTGGGGTTATCTTGTGGCAGTGACTTGGGAAACCAACATCATTTCCAACCCAGGCACAGCCTTCCTGCGTGGAGTGAGAAGTTTAAAGATGACATTTCCTTCTGGGCCTGGGTTTTTGGTTAAATGATGTGTTAATGTCATTTTGCAGCTAATGTTTGTTTCCTGTGGGAAAGCAAATGCTGGAAGCCCCAACCAAAATACTTCCACTCCTGTCCTTGTTTTAAAATGGAAGTAAACTGCTGGGAGTGTGGAAAACTTTTGAATGTTAGTTGTCAGTAAAGAACGGCTCCAGCTTTTTCCCTGGAAGAAGAAAGGTGTGAGTACCCCAGCAGAGATTTTTGGGGAGAAAACACCCCTGTCTCCAACCTCAGCTTTGATTTTGGGATGAAGGAAGGAGAGAGAGGATTTTCCGTGCTCTTTTTTCCTGCATACACCATCTCAGGTGGGTTGTGGCAGGTGCCAGCAGCTGTGCCCCTTATTCCCTGTGGGCATCCATATCCCCCCTCCCGTGTGCATACCAATATCCTGGCCTGTATTTATTTAACAGGGAAATTTTATTTCCTTTCGCTGCAGGGAATAGAAAGCAAAAAAAAAATAAAAAAAAAATAAAAAAAAAGAAGGGGGCAAATTTTTTCACTGGGAACAAATCTCATTTTCAAGAGTCCTGACAAAATGAGCCATAAAATTACAATATTTCAAAGTGCTTTGTAATTCTAGCGCGGACGGCTCTTCATCATGGAATCTGAAAGCTCAGAAAATATAAAACTCATTAGATTAAAATAAACCACCTACCGCACTGGAGAAAAGCTTATTTATCAATATCAATTTGCTTCTGATTACCCTGTTCTGCAATTTGTTATTTTTGGGAATTATGATTTGGGTATGGCTCACGCCAATATAGGGGTGGGAATAAAAAAAAAAATCAGAATTAAGTTGTAATTTTTCCTTTTGAATCCTACTTATTGTAAAGCCGAGGCCAAGAGGCAGTAATAAGAAGAAAAGGTGAATTTCTAGCAGTGCTTTTAAGGAGCAGAGGGATGGGGAAGCTGGGAAAGCAGGAGAGGCTGGTTTTTTTGGTGTGAGAGGTGGTGTTAACAATGTGCTTGACCAAAGAGGATCCCAGGGGTGGTTTTTTGGATGCATGTTTGGTGGTGGTCCATGCTGGACCATCTCCTGGCTGCTCTTCCAAGGTGGCCAGAGTGATGGAGGAAGCTTGGGAGAGAGGGGTCCTCCAGCAGCTGGAGGGATGCTGCGGGTGTGGTGGCATCCTGGTGACACCTCAGGTACTTCCACCCCACCTCCCACATCAGATCCTGTGGGAGGGCAGTGCTGCCCCTCTGTGGGGGACACCACTGGTGTCTCGTTGCCAGAAAAGAGGCTTTTTTGGGAAGGCACACGCAGTTGCCTCCTGTGGCAGCCGTTCGGGAGACGTTCTAATTTACACTTTCATTTCTTCTCTGTTCCCCTGGAGCAGCACGGAGCAAACAGAGTCTGGAGCTGTAAATTCTGAGGCTCAAGCATCGTGCTGCTGTTTGGGGAAGGGAAGACCAGGTTGGGGAGAAGGGACAGGGGTTCTGGGGATGATTAAAGATGTCAGCGTGGAGCAGCTCTGCCAGCCGGGCTCCGGAGTGGCATCTCCGGCAGAGGCAGTGGCGTGTTTTGCGTGTGCAGAGCCACTCCTGTAGGCAAGCGGCCCAGCAGTGCGTTTAAAAATAATCCAACCCAGGTGCAGAGCCTGGAATTCGCTGTTTAAGCACCCCGAGAGCAGTCCATGGCCTGGCCTGGAGCAGTGGGAGCATCCCTGCTCCGGCGTTCCACGGAGGTGAGGTGCCAGGAGGAGGCTCCGGGAGCATGCCTGGGATGGGTGTGTTCCAAGGGCTGGAGCAGGTGGGATTTGCCATGTTTAGGGATGCAGCAATGCTGTTGAAGCAGTGAAAAAGCCACTTCCCAGGCTTGGGAAGGAGGAGGGATTTGGAGAAAGCAGGCTGAAAAGCCTCTGCTTGACCTGAGCTGATTCCTAAACTTTCAGGCCCCAGATTTGTTTGCAGTGTGGTGTTTCCTCAGCTTCCCTATTCCTTGAGGCTCTGTCTGCTGCTCTGTGTGCCTTGGGAGCTGCTGCCAGCAGATGGGGAAACCTCGGGTTTAACATTAGTGCTTTGGCAGCCAGGAGACATCAGTTGAGCTCCTGGGGACGCCTTGCCCAGAGACATTATCATGCTGGAAACTGCACCGAATGCTTCCTCCAAAGAGCCTCATTCAGGCACAAGGTGCAATTTAATCTGCTCTTAGTCACGAGGTTTTTTTTAAGTTCTCCCCAAAGACTTCTTGATCCCGTTCCTTAAATTTACAATATTTGAGTGAACCATCTCAAAGAACCAGTGAAGAGCTGCAATATTAATGAAGACAGAGAAAATCAAAATGACATTTCAGGCAATTACTTACATAATGAAGTGACTGACTTGGAATATCCAATATTTAGATTTATCATGACACTCGAAAGGGGATGCTGTCAACCGCCTTTATTTCTACATCACGTAAATTGTTTTTCCACTGCCCTGTTGCTTTTTAAACATTGCCTGGGAAGCCAGAAAATAATGTTCATGCTCACTTGGGCTGATAGTGGTGCTGTTTGAGAAGAAAGTTAGCATTTTCCTCAGTGGCATTTTGGCACTGCAGAAGGCAGAAGAACTCATTTCCATCACATCTTCTCTGGCTGCAGCACCATGAGCTTGGGCTCTGCATTCCATGCTGGATGCAGAGGTCTGGAACAACAATGCTGTCTGAGATTTCCTGCTCCCTAAAACCTATTAAAGCAGGGGGAAAATAGAGATGTTTGGTGTTTTTTCTTTATTACGAGAATCTATTCTGCTTTTGCTGGCCAAACGTAAGGATTTAAAGGGATTGTCAGGATGCCTGGCTCCTGTTTAGAAACTGGGCTTCTTGGATGCTGTGCTGACACCAAGCACTCAGAAGTCAGAAGCTTGTCATGGGGTGGAGGTTTAAACTCTCCTGCCCTGACTGTGTTTTCTGGGGCGATGGGCATGATTACACCTGTCTTCTCAGGCTTGCACTGAGATACCTGAAGATGCACAAAATACACCACAGCACCATTTTTCTTGTCTAGGCACAGACCTCTTCATCCCAGAGACTCTCCGTAGCAAAATAGTGGGAGAAATTAGAATTTCAGGCCCTTTCTGCGGTGACAGAGTTGTTACGAGCTGTCTTCTCTGACACATCCATCAGTGGAAATAAAATAGGTGTAGCTATTGCTTTGGAGCTCCTTTAGGAGCATCCATGAGGATTCTCATGAATCTCTTCAGGGGGGCAGAGCCCTTCACCCTTAGCTGGCTCGGGGTAGCTGCCCACTGAGGTGGGTAGAGCAGGATGCTGTGAAGGGAAGGTTCAGCTGGGTGACAGCTCCTCTCCCTGTCCTTGGGGCTGCTGCTGTCCCACCCTGAACCGGTGGAAAAACATTCCACTGCCCCACAGCTTGCAGAGCCGTGGAAACACGGAAACCCAGGGAAACATGGAGAGCTTCAGGGATGGGTCACTAAGGTGTCCTGTTGGCCTCAGGCTCTGCTGGAGGGAACATCTGGGGGTCTCCTTGTGCCTTTATGCTCTGTGTAATGCATGTGATTTATATTTGCCTCTGGGGTGGAATGTTTTAAAATCCACGTGTGTGAATTTCCTTGCAAAGTGGGACTTCGCTTAGGTTTTGTGGGATTGGTTTGGAAAAAGCTTTGGCATTGATGGTCTGAACACCAAGTGAGGATGTGGCTGTGCTGGCAGCTCCCTGGTGCTGTTCTATTCTGTTTCCTCAGTGTGAGGAGCCTTGTGCTGTGTTGAAAATTTGGGAGGCAGAGAGGGCTGAGGGCACACTTGGCAGCCTCCCTGCTTCCCGTGCTCCTGCAGTGCCTGCTCTGCAGCCACCCAGGTGGTGTGAGAGGTTCGAGGGGCTCTGCTCCCAAATCTTGGTGCCTCTCCAGTGATTCTGGGTCAAGCTTCCTGCATAGCTCTGCCAAACCACCTCAGATCCGGGTGCTGACAGCTCGTGGCTGTGTCCCTCCCGGATCACAGCAGCTCTTCCTTTGCCCCAGTGCTGGAGTAGCTCATCCCAGCTGGGGCTGCTCCTCTCCTGGCCACAGGGCTCACTGTGGCGTGTCCCCTCGTATGAGAGGAGCTTTGGGAAGAGGAAAGGAAAAATTGGAGCACCTCCACTGGCTTAATCCTGGTTTCCATCACCAAGAGGATGTTGGGGGCTGCATGGACCGAGAAACAGAGTGTTGATATCCTGAGGGTTCTCCTGCGGCCTCGGGGAACTGAGGCATGACCTGGGGCAGGGCTGGCACCCCGAGGCTGATTTAGGGAGACAAGGTTGCATCTGTCACGTGCGGGAATTGACGCTGCCTCTCTTCTTTGACAGGAGCCATGAAGCGTCACGTGGCTGCTGCCGGCACCTTCCTGCCTCTCCTCTTGCTCCTGGAGCTGGTCTCTCCAGGTAAGTATGTCTCTGCTCTCTCCCTGCTTGGGGCTCGTGTTTGCAAGGTGCAAAGGCAATAATTGCTGTTTGTGGTCTCCTGATGAATATGCAGGGCAGCACTGCTGGGGTGATGTGGCTACTACGGGTGAGCAAATCTCCTGTCTCCATCAGATCTTTCGTGTCTCCATCCCATGCAGTCCTGGGGACCTGCACATCGTGCTCCCACTCTTCTTGCAGTCCTTACTGACTGCACATGTGGCATCAGATGGCCGTTCTTGTGAGAGAGCAGGTGGGACTGGGAAAAGCCCTGGAGGAGGAAGGATGTGCTGGTGAACCCAGCAGTGGTAGGTGCTCATGGTGGATCTCGGTGAAAAGCCCTTGGCAACTTCCAGATGCGGATTCACCAAGGCAAAGCTGGTGCTGGACCTGGCATGAGGTCAATTTAGGTAAATAAAACCTAAAGAAAACTGGAGGGAGGGATTAGAGGCAGGGATGTAAACCAGAAGCTTGTTAGCTGTTCAGCAGCAGAATATTGCTGGCAGGGCTCTCCCTCTGCTTTCAGCAGCAAAATGATTACCTGAACTGTGCTTTAATATGTGCAGGGGGGGAAATAACTCCTGTCCAAGCTGCAAAACCTCTTTTCTGATTCCAAATGGGGGGAAAGGCAGGGCTGTGGGCCAGAAGAGCCTCCACAGTAAGCCCTTCCCACTGATGCTGTGGGTCATTCCTGGCACAGGGGCTTCTGGCAGGGAGCTGGTGGGACAATGGCCTTTTGGTGTAGAAAATGTGCCTTTTGGGAGGGGTTCTGGCATATCACAAGATGCATAGGAGCTGTAAATGTACAGCAAAGCCCCGTGAAAATTGGGATTGTTACATGACTGGCCCCCACCCCCTGGGTGCTGGTGTGGGGCGGGGGTGCCTGTGTGGCTCTTGCTGATAAACAATAGCCAGTGTGTGTCCATTTGATAGCACTGTGCCCTTTGGAATAAAGGCTTCTTTTTCCCGTTTTTCCCCTCCTGAAGCCTCGAGATGGCTTGCCCAGATTGGCAGCCTGATTAAGCAGTCAGTGGATGACATTAGCTGTGAGTGACAGGCGCAGTCAATCTCCCTCTGGTGTCGTGCTGGATCAAGGAGAGCCTCACTGGGTAACTGCCCTGGCGCTCCTCTGGGAAGGGGAAAAATAAGGAAAAAAGACAATCTAGCAAGTCCTTTACCCCCCCCCCCGAGAGGTCACTTGCCAGCGTGTCCCATTGGAATTGGGATGGTGGGGTTTGCCTGCCCAGCTGGAGACTTGCTCCTTCACTGCAGTAAGAAACTGCAAAGCCTTGGACAGGCAGCACAAGGAAACAGGGATTTGGAGGCTTTGCAGCTCAGCAGTGTTCCAGCCCTTCTCTCCTAAACCCTGCCCAGGGCTCGGGTTGTCATCTCCGTGATAAGCAAGTGCTGGCACAGCTGCTGTGCCTGGGATAGGGATAAGTGCATGGATGCTCTGCCACACACCCTGGGCACTGCAGGTGATGGAGTAACTCTTCCCAGAAGGGTTTGCAAAGCTCCTGGTGAAGCGATGAGCTGGGATATAATGGACAAGTGGAGCCTGAGTGGGCTTGGAGTGTTTGGAAGAGGATGGTTTAGCTCTGGCATGGCAGGGGAGTCTCCCTGCTCCTGCCTGGCTGCTGTTGCAGGGGGTGAGCAGAAGGAAATGCCAGCCTTTATCCTGGGATTTGCAGCCCAAAGCAGTGTCCTGCCTTTACACCCTCCCTCAGCTTTTCCCAGCTCTCAGGTGCTGGTCTCCCTCCTCCCTGAACACACAGATCCTGTGTGCTGGGTGGTTTGGGAGCCTCCCAGCACCTGCTGCAGCTGGGTTTGCAAAGTGCAACTTATTTTTAGCATGTTGGTGATATTAAGAAATGCATTTTGAAACAGAAGGGTTTTGCAGAAGTGAGTCCTGTGTGCCAAGGGCTGCTTGGGGTGTTTTAGCCTCATTTGCCCCTCCCAGAGCCTGCTGGCCCCAGCGTGGCAGCCAGTGACAAGTGTGCTGCCAAGCCTCTGGAGATGCTCCTAGCTCTCAAATAACCCATTTTGTCAGGTTCCTTTTTATTTTCTTTCCAAGTACTTAACTCCAGAGGCTGGGATTTAAATGTGCCTTTGCAACAATGCTGCCTCCAGTGCTTTCCCATCTCTCAGGGTGTTTAACCAACCTGCGTGCCTCAGGAAAGAGGACAGCACTGAAAAATCCCTCTGTTGTCATGGAGGCAGCCCTGGGGGAGCTCGGGCTGCTCCCCCATCCTGCGCCCATGTCCCCAGTAGCAGGTTTGTTGGGATGCACACCTGTGTTAGAAAGGTCTCAGGAGCATCTCCCTCCTTTGGGTGCTTGGGCAGGCAAAGAGGATTCTGAAGCTTGGTCTGGTTCCTGTTTCTTGAGGTGGGATGCTGAACGCGCTCTGCCAAACCTTCTCGGGAAATCATTGTGTGCCTCTCCCACCGCCTCCTTCCCTGCAGCCCTGCAACAGTAGATCTTTCCTGGTTGACTCTTTCCCTGGCTCAGGCTGCCTTTGTCACTCTCCTACGTGCTCTGCACTTGAGTCTGTCCCCTAATGAGGCTGCGGGCCAGGGGCAGGCTCGAGAGGTTCCAGCGCCGTAAAAACGGGAGTGGAAAGGAGTGAGCCTGGTTATTAAAGGTGAAAGGAGGCAATTAGAGGGAAAGGCAGCTGGGTGATGGGAGAGGGAAGGAGCACAGGGGTTTGCTGGGGTGGCTGACAAGGCGAAAGGCTCTCAGCCATGGGAACAAAGCGGAGGTATTAATCATGGGCTAAACCAATAATTGATGCTCCTGGTCCCTGTGCTGTCGGCTTCCCCCTTCCCCTCAGCCTTTTGGAAAATACCAAATCCGGAAAGGAGGGAAGTGGCTCCCCTGCCAGCTTTTATGGGGGACCTCATGGTGCTTTCTGTCCTCCTGCTACCTTTCATCTTGGGGGTTACCCCTTGCCAGCATGAGCCCAGTGCCCTGTGAGCATTCCTGAGCCTTTCCCAGCCATGCTGGCCCATGCCAGGGAAATAACTCCTTGTTTTTGTCCTCTTCCCAGGTCAGGGCAATCGCCTGCCGTACTTCATCAACTACTTCTTTGACACCTACCTGCTGATCAACGAGGACACACCTGTGGGTAGGTAGGATGGGTCTGTGGGCACGTGGGATGGGTCTGTGGGCAGGGGCTGCCACCACACCATGGAAAAGTATGGAAAAGGAATGGTTTTCTTTTGATTGACAGATGGAGCTTTTCTTTCTTTATTTAGCTGGGGATCGGTTTTTAGTAAATGCAGAAATCGACCCGGTCATTCTCGGCGCCTTCCCAGGCTCTCAGTCCATTAAACTTGTGGTCTTCAATCAGGGCTCGTGACTGGCTTTTAATGCGGGAGGAATCGATTGGGAGGCTGGGATGGAGTCTGTGGAAGTCCCTTCTCCCACCTCCAGCCGTGCAGCCCAAGCAGCACCTTCCTTAGAAAGGGCTCTTGCTGCACCCACATCATTAGCAGAGCTGTCAAGGATTGGAAGAGTCTGGAGGGGTCTCCTCCAGAACTCAACCAGTGCTTCCAGCTGAGCCTTCTGTCCCTTCCTGGGTCCCCTTGGTCACGCATTTGCAGCCCCTGTGTGCTTTGGGGTGATGTCTGAGCAAGCAGGCAGGATGTGGAGTCTTGGTTTGGACGGATGGTGGAGGCTCCTGTGTGGTAGCTGAGCTCTGCACAGAGATGCACCCTCAGGAGAAGCCCTGGGAAGGGAGCAGGAGTGAGAGCTGCTTGGGAACAGCTTGATGGAAATGCTTCCTCACGGAGCACCTTGCGCTCCAAGTACTTGAGCTTGAAATACCTTGTGGGAATTGGACTGAACTTCTATTTTGTCAGAAAATAGGGAAAGATTTCCTACAGCCTGCTTTCCAGTGAGACATTATGCAAGTCAAGTTGTTCTTGGAATTACTTTGGCGGTTGAATTTCTTTTTTTTTTTAAACTTTGTATTACACTGTGTGTGTATATATATAATTGACTCTCAAGAATATTGGCACGTTGGGATTTTGTTTCCAGATGCACCGGAGGGAAATGTCAGCCTGGGAAGTGTTGACACACACAGTTGTTTCTGTGTTTCCTGCTGTTGGCAGGTGTTTTCTGAGTTAAGGTTTATTAACTTTAAAAAAAAGCAGCATCTGGAAACACCTTTCTGAGATCCTGAGTGCGAGGAGCAGAACAGTGTGTGGCGCCTGTTCCCTGGAAAAAAAACTGTCTCTTTTTTAGGTCTGAGTGCCCATTGCCATGACATCCCTCCCTACAGCACCCCCTCCCTCCAAACCCAGCAGTTCCCTGCCTGCTGCCTGCCATGCCGAAAGGGATCTTAAGCAACAATTAAGAGATCATTCCCCCTCTAATCACTTACAAGAGTAAATTAGTCTTGTCAGGAGCTATTAAGACAGAGAGCTCGGAATTCATTAGGCGAGATTGGGCCGAGGGAGCTGCTGGCGCTGCCGCTGGTCCAGGCTGATTAATTTCTCCCAAAACATCATCAATGCCCATCTGTTTCATTTAGGTCTGGGGAGAGCAATTTTCAGGTGGACTGACCCTGTAGTCAGTTATTTCACCCAGAAGTAATGGAAACACACAAACACGTGCAGAGGGAGTCGGAGATGGGAGCTCCGGGAAGGTGCTAGGGAGGGAATTGTAGGGGAGGGGGGAGATACCTGGAGAGCAGGATGAGGAGGATGGTTGGGCTGTGGTGGCACGGGCAAGACAGGCCCCCAGGAGAGCCCGTGTCAGCTGCCAGCATCTGTATCAACCCTGTGTTTTACTTGGAAAATGGGAGTCCTGGCTGATTAACATCCCTTGGGAGAAGAGTGTGCAGGAGAGGGACTGTCCATCTTTATCCCGATGCTGTTTGCCTTAAGCAAAATCATTCCAAGGGCCATTTTGCTCAATCCCAGACCTTTTGGAGAGCTGTGGATAAGGGCTGCTGTGGATGGCAGGTGAGTTGCTGGAGAACCCTTGCAAGGTGTGAGGTGAGCTGGGAAGGTGGCGTTGCTGCCGCTGGGGTTACTGCAGCCCTGGATTTGTCAGCAGGTGGGAATGGGCAGGCAGCACTCCAGGCTCCTCTTGGTCGGGGTCCCTGCTGCTGCCAAAGGAATGTCTTCTTAGCATAATGTAATGACTGGAGTCTAATTGCCCAGCAAATGGATTTGCTGTGAGCAGGACAGGAATGGGAAAATGAAGATGATCCATCATGTCAGGTCTGTAAGTAGCCTTATAACCACCTAGCTTGGATTCACCCAGGTTTCTCTGAAAGCTTTCATGCCTCAACGCCTTGCAAAATGCATGACAAAAGAGGCCATTCAGACAAGTGTAATTCCACTTCCCCTTCATCCTAGCGATAACATTTTAGCATCACTGGAATAATGTTGTCTTAAAAGAGTGGGGGAAAACTTCAACCACTGCACTTGAGGTGATAACATGCACTTGGCCTTGCCCTCAGGCCATGTCGTGTCAGGGGGCACGGTCACCCAAGTGGGGGACAATGTGTCCCCTCCCGCCCATCAGACCTTAGTAACTCATGCCTTGCTTAAAACCAGGAGAGGGATTAAGTCTGGATCGTAGGCCAGGTTGGATGGGGCTGTGAGCACTTGGTCTGGTGGGAGGTGCCCCTGCCTGTGGCAGGGGGTTGTAACAAGGTGATCTTCAAGGTCCCTTCCAACCCAAACCATTCCATGAAGGACTGGTGTCCCCTGTAAAGCCTGCTCAGGCGAGCAGTGCCTGGCGCAGGGATGAGCATTCCCTGGGCAAGGTGAGCATGAGGAGGTGCTGCTCCAGCCGGTGACAGCACCTGGGACAGCTGGCAGGTGGGGAGGCTGCGCTCCCCCAGGACTTCTGCCAGGGCTGCCGGCTGTTGGATTCCCGTACTTATTCCTGAGTAGGAATGTCTACAGCTGAGGCTCTTGGCTCTCCACCCCACCAGCTCTCTGGGATGCCTCCTGTGACTGCTGAGATGCTCAGCCCTGGGTCCCCCAAATTTGGCTGCCTCAGCACCTCCTCCCACATATTAACCTGGGACAGTGCAGGGCCAAGGAGAACCTCCAAGTCAGCAAGTCCCAGGGTGAGGACCACTGCAGAGTGACAGCCCCGGGCAGTGCCGGCTCAGCGCCATGTCCAGTGACCCGGGCTGTGTTTGCTGCTCAAAGGCTCCTTTTCCTTCCCTCCGGCTCCGTGGCTGTCCCGGGAGGCATGGGCTGTGCTCTCCATCCCCGGGTCCACTGTGCCCAGAGAGCAAGGTGGATGGATGGCTGGCTGGCTGCCTGACAGGGAATTTCATGGGTTGCTTTGCCCTCTTTTTGCTCTGTGCAGCTTTTGCTGAGTTGGCAAACGCTGAGACCGTGGATATTTCTTCACTAAATTTGAATAGGCAGAGCTGAACCTTGCTCTTTATAAGACCTACTTCCGAATGAGCTTCAGAATGGGCTGTAGCAGGCACTGCCCATGGAGTTGTGGCTTTCACTGTGCCCCTGAGGCTGCTGCAGCCGGAGAGGAGCCAGGGATAGTGGAGTGCCACTGAGGTGTAGGTGTACTTTGCTGGCTGGTGGCGAATAAAGGGTTTAGGTTGGTGTGTGACACCTCGTGCCTGCTGGGACACAATTATTTCACAAGAAAACTAAAGAGGAACATGGTATTTCACAGGCAGGCTGCTCTGTCATAACTCCTCACATAGATCCACGTGAGATCTGAGGCAGCACATCCCTCTGATATTTGTGGATGATTTGACTTAATTCTCCATCCTAGACAAGGACCAGGCCAGAGTGCTTTTCTTCTCCAGGCAGGGAAGACTTCCATCCTCCACACTCTGTCCTTTCCAAGGCAGTGATCTCTTCCAACACAGCCTTTTGCTGCTGTGCTCTGGTCCTGGACAGGGAGATGCTTTGGCACCCAGGAAAGGTCCTCGGGGGTGCTGGGCCACTCAAGCTGCTGCTGAAGATATGGTTATCAGCATGGGATTGAACACTGGCTAAACCTGTTTGATCCCACAGCTGTCAGCATCTGCTGGCCACTGCGCTGCCCGGGCTCCTCCAAATACATCACTGGAAGGAAAAAGACAAGAACAATGCTGCCTCTCTGATTCCTGCATCCTTCTGGACTGATCAAATCGTTTCAGAGCTCAGATACCCATGCACTGGGCTTGGGGCCATCTGCTGGGGACAGCTTTGGATGGAGGACTGTGGTTGTCTCAGCACACCACAGGCACCAGGCCCTTTTCCCTTTGGTGTCTCCGGGTCTGCCCCCTTGCTTGCAGGAGCGTGCTGCTGTTGCTGGAGAGGGAGATGTACCTGCTCTTGTGTCCCTCTCGCTCAGAATTAGGTGTTCAAGCTAAAGAGAAAATTATGAGTTAATCTCGGTGTACCACGGGGTTAAAAGTCACAGTGGCAAGACCAGAAAGCTGTCTGGAGGCACACTGTTAATGAGGTGCTAATTGGTTAACAAGGAGGTGGGGCTCGGGATGGTTTTAAAGTTTGAGATTAACGCCTCCTGCCTCCCGGGAGCAAGGCAGCAGGGGGAACTCCGGGAGCGTGAGGCACTCCGGGAAACTCTGTGAATGAAGCGAGGTAGCCTGGCTTTTAGCAAAGTTTGGTAAACTGGGGAGTACTTTTGGAAAAGGTGGTGGCAGTGGTAATAGAGTGGATGGAGAGCTTGGAAAAGCCTCCATGAATTACGTGTTAAAGCAATAGCTGTGCCCTCTTCACGCCTGAATCTGTGGAATGGGGCCTCCGTGCCTGCGTTTTGTCTAATCAAAGACACCCCCTTCTCTTTAGAGATGCTCCATCCAAATTTGCCGTGTCGTGGGATAAGACTCCATCCAGCTTCACCAGCTCCAGGCAGGAGTCACTGCCCTCTTCACAGCCAGGGCTGAGCTCCTAGTGGTAAAATTACTAACAGCAGCACAGGAAGGATATGGAGGTGCTGGGTGTGTCCAGAGGAGGCCATGGAGATGCTCCTAGGGCTGGAGCCCCCCTGCTCTGGAGCCAGGCTGGGAGAGCTGGGCTGTTCACCTGGAGAGGGGAAGCCTCCAGTGAGAGCTTAGAGCCCCTTGCAGGGCATAAAGGGGCTCCAGGAGAGCTGGAGAGGGACTGGGGACAAGGGCTGGAGGGACAGGACACAGGGAATGGCTTCCCACTGCCACAGGGCAGGGCTGGATGGGATATTGGGAAGGTATTCTTCCTTGTGAGGGTGGTGAGGCCCTGGCACAGGGTGCCTGGAGGAGCTGTGGATGCCCCTGGATCCCTGGAAGTGTCCAAGGCCAGGTTGGATGGGACTTGGAGCAACCTGGGATAGAGGAAGGTGTCCCTGCCCATGGCAAGGGGCTGGAATGAGATGGTTTCAAGGGTCCATTCCCACCCAAACCATTCTGTGAGAGGACAGGGGAGGCTGCCCATCCCTCTGCTGTGCTGTTGCCTCTGATAAGCTTCAGCTGAGGGTGAAACCAGGCTGCTGCATATAAATAATGCCCAGCTGAGAGGGCAAACCCAGAGTAAAACAAGTGGGCAAGTGCATGGTGCACTTGGTCTGTGGCTGGTTACAGAACTTGGGGGCAATGTGTGTTAGCATTGACATGGGAGCTTGGGGTTCATAATGATAAAAAACTCCACAAAGCTGCTTTTGTTGTTTATCTGACAGATGTAAGGTGAGTTGGGAAGCACTGGAAGACCCTGAACGCCTTGGTTTGCTTGCTGGGTGGGCTGCCAGGAAGCAGACACCTGTGGGGTGTGTATGTGCAGCAGGCAGAACTGATTTGGCCTTTTAGGAAGGGTAACTCCAGAAGAATATGGCAGACTCTGGCTGTGGTAGATTGCACATTTTTGAACCAGCCTCACAAGCTTTATGGCAAATTGCTGAGGTTCTCCTTCACAAAGGGAGGCTGTGGCTACCTCACCTTCCTCTTCAGTGTTTATCTATCACTCGATGGCTGTTTACTGCCTAAAACTGAATTTTCAGGGTTCTTGAGTGCTCCTCAGAGGAGCAGCCTCAATTCTAAGTGTGCTGATGACCCTAATAAACAGCAATATTTGAGGAGAGCTTAAAAAGGGGATCTCAGCTCTCCCAAGCCCTTTTCCTGTCATTTGAAGGCCCATTGATGAAATTACTTGTTGAGCTGCAGAAAGTACAGCATCTTTAATGAAAACTTAAGGCTAGAAAATAAGTTATTCCCAACATCAGGAAACTTAAGGTTAAAAAAAAGCGCCCCACTCCCACCCAAACCCTTAACTCTGCGTCATTAAATTAATCACTTCATCAATCACTTAAACTTTCATATCTGCTTTGCTAATAGGCAGTAACATTAACGCTTATGTTTAAGAAGGGGAAGAGGGAGAAGGAAGAAAGTATATTTGCAATATGGACTCATTAACATGCCAGGGTAACCTTGCTCCTGGCAAGTGCCTCATCAAACCATCTGAAGGTTTGATCTCGCCACCTTTTGAGCCCTGGCACGGGGGCCAAGCCCTTTCCAGAGAGAGGGAGAAAGATGTGTGAGTTTGGTAATGAGGTCTGGGGTGAGTTTTTTATGTCTGGGATGGCTTTAGCAACATTAATTATCTGTACAGGGCTGTCTGTAGGCACTTCATTTGTGGGCTGGCTTTTTGCTGGCTGTGCCCTGTTCCTTGTTACTCTGGAATGCCCAGGCTTGGACATCAACACTGTCCCAGCTCAGTCAAGTTGGGTGTGCCAGGCTGATTTGGAGGCATTAACATGGGTGACAAAACTGATATAGAGCAGAGATAATGTGAGTCAGGCTTAAAAAGAAACAAACATAGGAGGGGGGAAAAGTACGTACGTGTGGATATGTGTGTATATATTCAAGTTAGGACACACATATATATATATATATATATATACACACACACACCTTTATTGAGGTATTCGTGTTCTAAGGGAATATTATGAGCCAAGGGCATTTCCCTGTACTGGAAGGAAATGCTTGTATTTGCATATGCTCATAATTTTATTTTTGGTGGGGAAGGTGAGCTGCGATTTCACTATCAGAAAAAAAAAGCTCTGGTTGCAAACAGTGATGAACATGTTTGTGTGTTTTGCCACATCGGAAGCTTGATGTATTTGGGTTGTGTGAGCTTAAAAAAGAAGGGAAAAACCCTAACTCTAGCTCCTTTACCCCCTACTTCTAACATTGGCACATCTGAGATCTCTGCAGTCTGGATCTGCCCCATCCCTGGAAATGTCCAAGGCCAGGTTGGATGGGGCTTGGAGCAGCCTGGTCTAGTGGAAGGTGTGTCTGCCTGTGGCAGGGGGTGGAACAAGACAGTCTGCAAGCTCCCCTTCAACCCAAACCATTCCATGATACCCTCAGTGACTCTTTCTGTAGAATTTTCAGACTAGTAAAAATTTACCTTTTCAGTTAAAACTTTCTATAATTGGGCACTGTGGAAGTCCTTTTATTTAGGAAAAAAATTCAAACTATTTGCCGCTGCCACCACCACCAGTTGTTGCTTACTGGTGTAAAACAAGCCAAAAAAAAATGCCAAGGGGGAAGAACAACAACAACAAAGAGCTAAGGAAGGTCCAACTTCTTTTCATGCTCATCAGAGTCATCCGAGCAATTAAAACATGAAGCATTTACTTAACTGAGTCCCCATTATGGAAATAGGAAAGAGTGTGGAAATCTGCAGGTAGAGGAGAGCCCTTCTGGAAATCTGTGCCGTGGTGCTGAGACTGTGGGATGCAGCTCCCGCTGTAGGGAAGCGCCTGGGCAGGAGCCTGCTGCTGTCCCAGTGAGCATCCTCTGTATGGGGCCGGGCTGCTGGGACGTGGTGTGCTGTGCTGCTTGCCTGGGCGGCCGGGCCACCTCTTGGGAAGCTTGTTTTATCACGTGTTCCGTGGTTTTGGGGAGCGTGCGTCGCCTCAGTGTTGTTTCATGACTCCATCCCCTCCCTGTCTCCTGGCTTTTAAACTGATTTATTGCTGGCGTGTGCTGATGCGCCCTCCTGCCTGTGAGTGGCTTAATGTGCTTGATTGGCAGGGGGAGTTAATAAATTGGTTCCTCCTGTCAAACTGCTCGGGTACATTGATGGCTTTTGAATTAACTGTAACCACTTGGGGAGGGGGGGAAGAAAGCGTTGTTGGACAACTCCGTGAAAACATCTGTTCTGTTTGCAGTGCTGGTCAGAGCAGTGAAAAAGCTCCATGTGCTTCCTCTCTTAAAGATTTATTAATATTGCTGGGTACACGAGGGGGAAAGATTTCAAACACTTGACATTTAATGGTTAGTAACTCAATTTTATTCCATTCATCTGCATGGCTTTGTCAGGTGCCTGCTCTGTCGAGGCTCTGGTATTGTATCACGGAGGTTGTCTCGCTGCCTGTGAGCAATTAGGAGGCTGATTTGGTACCTGAATACAGAGAAACCTGTTTCTTTTTCCTTTCTAATTGATTATTAGCTTTGAGGTGAGAGCTGGTGTCATGGAACGTTATATCCTATCATAAACAGTGATATGGTGGCTTTACTTGCTCTGCTGTTTTGGTTTCAAGCAATTAGTTTGAAAATAAGAGGGGGGAAAGATTTTGAAATATAGAAAGTCCAAGGGAGCTGAACAATTTGGGATATGGAGAAAAGCGAGGAGCATCCTCCCAGGCGCAGATTACTGGTTGTTACTAATGATTTTGGGAAATAGAGGGGAAGGACGAGATGTGGCAGAAGACTGTAAAATAAGTAACAGCACTGCGGAAAACCCTGACTCTGGAAATGCACCTTTTCCCATGTGGCAGCAGCATCAAATTAAACACATCCTGCCGGATAAAACAGCATTTCCCTGCAGAGGAGCACTGATGTGTAGTGGGTTGGTGAGGCAGGAAGTGAGGGGACCACACAGAAAGCACCATCCTACTCCCACATCTCTCCCAGCAGCTTTCCTAGGGACATAAAGGGTGGGGAAAAAACATCTCCCTGGATTTGCAAGTTGCTCTTTGTCTTGGAAAAATTGTCTGCACTCCCATCAGGTGCAGAGTGGGGAGTGAGGGCTTGCAGGGAGCATCACCCAGAAGTCATTGCCCACCTGCTTTGGTGGGGTGGGGAAAAGAGTAAGAAATTAAGGCTCTGTATTGAGGGGGGAAAAAAAATCCAAGCTGGTTTGATCACACTGCAACAGGATGACCTCACAGAACCATAAAAATTGGCAGCATCCTCAAAGTTCACACAACACTGGCAGGAGAATGAGTTTCACTGGTGCTGGGATGATCCACAGCCAGTTTCTGGCAGATATAGGTGGAAAAGGTGTCTCCTAGGAGAGAGGGGAGGCTCCATGGATTTTAAACTAGGAGCTTGATTTTGCATTCCAGGTTGTAAGTTGGAGGTGTATTTTTTATTTTATTTTGCTGGTTAGTTCATCTCAAAAGCTAAAATTGCTGTACTTGATGGGCGTCCCGCTGTAAAGTCAGCTGGAATCTGTTGGAGAAGCTGTTTTCCAGTGGTGGTATTCCCCCTGCAGCCCCCAGAAGCAGAAGCTCACCCCAGGATCAGCAAATACTGTAGGTGGTCTGGGTTTGCTCTTTGTGTATCCTGCATCCTGTATCCAGTGGTATTATCCAGGAGGGCAGAGGGGCAGTTTTCACTGGGATGCTGCTCCCAGGAGCGGAGGATGCTCTTTAAAAGCAGTTTTCCTGTCATGGATCTGCACACAGCCTCTTTTGAACAAGATGCAGTGTCAGTATTTGGGCTGCCCTGGCTGGAGGGGGTGACAAGGTAGGGCTGGGCCGGCTGCTCCGCCAGGCATGGGCTCATCCCTGCTTTCCATGAAACCCACTGCCTTGTGCAAGTGGCCCCAGGTGGTTGGATAATGGCATCCTTAATTGTGCTCTGGATGAGACTAACTTCTAATCTGACAGCCTGACATCTTTATTGTTATTAATGTGTGAATAATGCACTGTGGTGGGGTTTTTAGGCATAACTTCGGTAACAAATGTTTTCCTTTTGTTTTCACTGGCGTCTGCTACTTTGCCACCGTGGGATTCCCAGGCTCCAAGGGCAGGGATCCTGGAGGTCAAGGAATGTTGCTCCTACTCTGTTCCTTATTAAATGGTCACTGCCATTGCATTGCAGCTATTCCCCTTTATTTTTTCTTTTGAACTGTGAGTAGAGGTGGTGGCAAGCCATTCCTCTGGTGAGTCTGGAGTTTCTTGGGACAATGGGTGTTGGAATGGGACAGGGGGGATGGGGGGGCCATCAGTCATACGGGGCTTGGGATTCTGGGGTGCATCCAGGGATGGGGAGGCTTGGGATGCTGCCAGGGATGGGTATAGGTGCCCATGGGGCTGAGGGTGCTCTGGCAGGGGCTAGATCTGTCCCTTGGAGTTGATAGGGAAGGGAAGGGAGCTGTGGAGGGTGGGAGCTGGCTGCAGTCTGTCGACTCTACAAAAAGTAGTTTCTGTGATGTAACTTGCTATTAAACAGGATAACAAGGTCAATAATGCCTTTGCCTGGGAGAGCTTCAGCCAACACTTCTATCAAAACCAATATTAATTTTCACTAATTAGGAGCTGCAGCTAATGAGTGTCACAGCTAATTTACCTCATCCATAATGAGGGAGAGGAGGGGGTCAAGTGCCTGGGATCAGAGCCTGCAAATCTGCCTCCTCTCTGCTCCCCCTTTCTTCCTGGCCCAGCATGTGTTTGTCACCTGGGTGGCTTCTGTCTGCAGGGACCTGGGAATTGTGTGTGGTCCTCTGCTGCCTTCCTTGGAGCACAGGAATGCTTTGGGAAGGCAGGGAAGGAGCTGGATAGGGAGATGCACTGTGCAGCAGGTGTTGGCTGCTCCAGTGAGGGCTGGGAAAAAGAGCTTGGAAGGATGTGCAAGGGAAATCTTTGGGAAAGAAAAGGATGCCTATTGTCATAAAGGGGAAGGTGTAGTGGAGTGTTTGCTCTTGAAACGCTTTAATTTCAAAAGTCTTTATTGTGTGTTTTATGCCTGCTCCCTTCCATGCCTTTTGTCCATACAAGCCAGGCTGGAAAGCGCCCGACGGTGAAGCAGTGAGTCTGTCACCATCCACAGTCTTGTGACTTGCTCTAGGGAGTCTTTCTCTCGTCTTTGATTCTGTGACGAGCTGGACAAGTGTTGCAAATGTTTGTGGGGAGTGAATTTTTGTGAGCAGGTATCTTTGGTGCTGTGCAGGTCATCTTCCCACACAGGTTGCAGGCAGGAGCATTCCATGGATGTTGCCAACAGTGCTAACAGAAAGCTAATTTCTGATTTGGAATTATCCCTGTTTGGCTTGTAAACTTGAACTGACGGCTCAGACAAGGGAAGAAAGGGTGCAGTGAACATCATATCCCTCTGAAACATCTTTAAAGTCTGCACTTTTAAACAAGCTGGAGTCTAAGAAGTATCCACAGGGATTATTGCTTTAAATAAGAATACACTAGAGAAATTTGTGGTCGGCTGTCAGACAGCTCATTGTTAGGGATGGCTAAAATTGACTGAATAAATGATTCATTGGTTTTATTTGCGTTGCCCTGACTATAAACCTCAGGAGTCTTCCTTGTCGGAATTGATCTGTTCTGCCGGCAAAGCTGCGAGCAGCCCGTCCTGGCATGTTGTAGGAGAACACAAGAGCTCTTGCCTTGTCCAAGGCATCTTACCTAACAGACACCCTCCTGTTTGGGGTGTCTGGGGCCTTGAGAAAAGGGTTTGGCTTTTAGGCGTGTCCTGGGAAACTCCCATAGCAAAGTGACGTGCAGAGGAGGGTCTCTCTTGGAAACTGTCTCAGCCAGGGCATCCTTTTAGGGCATCCTGTGAGTTCAGGTGGGAACTGCTGGTGATCCTGGCTCTCATCCATGTGCATAGTGAGCGTTGCCTCCAGTTTTGTTATCCAGCTGCCCAGCTAATCCTGGCTTGGGCAGGTTTATTTGATTTTTTTTTCTTTAGCTGTTGGCCTGAAATTGCCACCCAGCCTGCAGCAGCTCCCAGAAGGTGTTTTCTCTCTGCCTGCTCCAAGACTCACTGCACCCTTACAAGTCTGGACTTCTTGTTCTTCACCAGCTCCTCCTGTGTCTGTCATCAGCCTCAGTGGGGAGAGGAGAATATATAAATGTAGATAATATATATATAATACACAGAAGAAATTTGTGCCCTGAGGCTGGGCACGTTATTTGGTGGCTGTCCCCCTCCCCTGCTCTCCCTTCGGTGGGGCCCAAGGTGGGTGAGAAAGTTTCTTGGAGCTTATTGCCCAGGGAAAGCGACCTTCAGGCAGAGTTCTTGGGGGGAAAAAGCTTCCCCAAGCATGACAGATTTGACTATAAATCTCCAGATTAATGCCCGGGTTCCCAAGGTCTGTCATCCTGCCTGGCACATGAGCTGCTCAAAAATAACGTGCAGGCTCATCAGTCATTTAGGAGGCACAGCAGAAGGGAGGCTGCAGGGAGCCTGTGGACATGCCCGTGAGGGGACATGAGGGACGGATGGGATAACATCCTCATGTGAGGGCACACACAGGCATCCCAGAACCTGAGGAGCCTGGGATTATAGTGTGGGCAAGAGGTGGAGTTGAAAGAGAAGCAGGAGTTTGGCATGAGAATTATCTGGGACAGGGAGATGCAGGGCCAGAGCTGAGACCCCCAGGGCCCCTCTATTCTCTGTTTTTCGTGTGGAAAGAGTCAAATTGGTTTTAAAGTAGATTCATCATGAGTATCTATTATTGGTACAGGTATTAAGTTAGTTATGAATTTCTTGCACTTTCAGTCCTAGGAAAATCCTTCCTTTATTCGTTTTGCATTCATTCTTGATTGATAAGGTTTATTATCACTCTCTAATAACCACAGATATAATCTCAGCCCAAATTTGAAGAATTTATGGGAGTTACCTAGGCCAGGGTATCTGCATCCTGCCAAGGACAAGGGCTAGAATAAAGGACAGCCAAAAAAGAAGAATAGCTCTCTTTTAATGGGAAGGGGGAAAAGAGGTGCATTTTTTTGCTGATGGCAGCTCACTGCTCACAAAGCAACACTGCATGGGAGTGCCTGTGGTGTGGTCGGATTGGTGGATTGAGTTTATTTGGGGGTTTTCTTTGAGGTTTTTAGCTGTGTGTCATGCAGTGGGGATTGCCAGCCTCTGGGACAGTGTCCTCAGGGCTGTTGGATTGCTCATCTCCCTGCTGTGATGCACCAACACTTACTTATGGAGACCCATAAGGTCCTTCAGCAGAGCCAAGGGGCCGAGTGGCTGATGTGGATTCAGTCTGGAAATCAGTTTTAGGTGGAAAGAGTAAGGTGGGTTTTCTTTGTCCAAGAAATGGTCAAATAGCACAGGAAGGGTTCAGCTCTAGTGCATGTGCTCTGGAGAGGCTGGGTTTGCATGGGAGTTGGGGGCTGCTGGTCCAAAGGGGCTGGAAAAATGAATGTATGGGACATCTCTTGGGTCACAGGAGTCTCTGATGTGTACAGGTAGCAGGGAGATGCTGAATTTGGTGGTCAGTACTCATTTCTCCCTCAATCAGGGCTTCAGGGGAAAGAGAAGCTTTGAAAATATTCACTCTGAGCAATTGAAAGAAAAAAGCCTAAAACTGTGACTTATTGGATCACTTTTCTCTTCATAAATTTCCACTTTTAGAACAGTCTGTGAAACCTCAGTGATTGCTTTCTTTTTGCTTTCAAACAATCCAGCAGCTGGGATTTAGCATGAAGTTTTGTGTTCAGTTTGGATTTTAAAATGTTATTTGGTTTTACATGTGACTGAGGTTTTTTTGAGCGCTGGCTGACCTGGACACTGGATGAGGGATGTGTAGGCTCAGCCGCCCTTTGCAGCTCTGACCCAGCCTGCAGAAAGAGCAGCCAGGCTCTCACAGGCTACCTTGGCCAGGGGAATCATAGAATCCTGGAATGCTTTGGGTTAGACCATCTCATTCCAACCCCCTTGCCACGGGCAGGGACACCTTCCACTATCCCAGGCTGCTCCAGGCCCCATCCAGCCTGGTCTTGGGCACTGCCAGGGATCCAGGGGCAGCCACAGCTGCTCTGGGCACCCTGTGCCAGGGCCTCCCCACGCTCACAGGGAAGAATTTCTTCCCAATACCCGATCTGTCCCTGCCCTCTGGTAGTTTAAAGTAATTTCCCCTTGTCCTGTCTTGTAGAAGACTAGAACTGCTCCTGTAGGAGGATTTGTGATTTCAGACGTGTCACAGGCACTGCATAACCTACAGTTTGTAGTACACTGTCAAGGGGGAGCCTGGGCTCACTGCGTGCCCGAGGGACTGCATCAGTCTTGGAAACAGCCCTTCACTGCTTCCCTTCTCATCCTGTTCTCTCTTGTGCCTGTGATGAAATCCTGCAGCAAGCGTTTGCTGGAGTTCTGAGGCACAGGGCACCTGGGCAGGGAGGCTCCTGAATCAGGAGCCCCGTGGATTCTTGCAAGGTGCTGTGGAAGTGACAGAGAGATGCTTTTGGTGGGGTTTTTTTGTGCCTAAAGTCAGTCAATTCTGGTGTTCAACCCTGCTCTTGTTCTCTTTGTGGCAACTTCTAGAGAAGCTCTTCTGTGCTTTTTCAGGAAGTTGAGGCAGGCTGGATGCTGTGCGTTTGCATGGGGCTATGTTTCTGTGCAGGTGCTTCCACAAACCCTTGGAAAGCTCTTTCCAGAGGCAGATTACATTCCATCAACACGCAAAGGCATTCCCACCTGACCACAGTGACCATTTATGTGGGGTGAGCTGCCAGTTGCCAACACTCAGAGCGACAGTTGTAGGGGCAATTAGCGAGAAATCCTTTGCCTGAAATATGTTTTTAATAAACCATTCACTGAATGTATTCAAATAACAAATAAATTCCTGCAAACCCGAGTCTATTTGCAGATAACTCGCAAATGAGAAAGGGTAAATTAATTGAATGCTCCAGTCACTGGGGATAATGGTCCAGCTGTAACAGAGCTCTCCAGATGTTTGTTTGCAGAAGAGTGTGCTTTCAGAGGAAAAGAAAAACACTCGTGGGTATTTTAACGCAGAAACAAGTTTACAGCTGTGCGCTCGCACGCTCTGCCTCGCTCTCCCACCAGCCACAGTGGAGCTCTGTTCCAAGGTTTCCTCTTGCAGTAAACAGCCTCTTTATTTCTCGCTCATTGTCCTCTTGGCCATGTTTAGACATCTGTGATGTCCAAAGTGAGGCAACGGCCCTGTGAAAGCCTCCCAGGCTTCAGCAAATATCACCCTCGCTGTGTGGCACGTGTTGCAAGTACAGCTGGACTGCTGCTGCTTCCAGTTGAGGCTGTTGTGGTTTGGCTTTTCCCTGGTTTTGGGGTGGGTTTGCTGCACGGGACCATAGACTGAGAGAACAAAGCGCTGTATGTGGCTGATGGGAGCACACAGGGATGAGTGGAAGAGCCTTGGTCGCTGGGTTCAGTTTAATTCCATCTAAAGACTGGAGCTTTGCCCAACTTCTCCCTGAGGAGCTTGGCTTTATCAGCACACTGGAGTCATCAGTCCAGCGCTCTCCATCCATTTCCCTAGGCCTTGTTTTGTGTCTGTTGTTGAACAGCCCAAGCTGGTTGTGAAGCCCTGTGGCTGAAGTGCCCCATTACTCACAGGCGAGGGGACAATGGGACGTGGGGCCGCTCTTAAATGTCTCTCCACGTCGGCATCATTTATAACCGCAGTGCTGCCACCACCGGCTCCTAAATAGCCTCATTTATCAACAAGCAATTTACTGCAGTGCCGTGGTGGGGGCGCAGATAAGCTCCTGCCGCACGTATCCAGGCACCACCTGCCAAGCCTCCCCCCACCTCCTCTTTGGCTTTTCAGAGGGACAGAGAGGGAGGCAGGAGAGGAAATGCTCCGTCCGAGTTGTGACGGTCGTCGCCAGCCCTGTGGAGTTGGGTTGTGCCTGGAGGAGTTGGGTTGATGGGCTGTGTGTGTTTCTCAGGCTGGCACCTTTGAGGAGAGACTTCCAAGCCCCTGGTTGTTTCTCTTGGTTCTCTTAAAGGTTTTGTTTGCTTTCATTGTGGATGCCCCATCCCGGAAAGTGTCCAAGGCCAGGTTGGACAGGGCTTGGAGCAACTTGAGATAGTGGGAGGTGTCCTTGCCCATGTCAGGGAGATTGGAACAAAGAGGTCTTTAAGGTCCCTTCCAACCCAAATCCTACCACAACTCTGTGATCCAAGGAGGAAGAGGAGCAGGAAATGCAACCTTTCTAAAACTGGCTGCCTTAGGTTTCTTATTCCTGCTCTGTTGTTCAAGTCCTGCTTTTACTGCAGCTGTATCTTGGAGATCAGGAGGTGCTAACTCAACTCTGGAGAGATAAATCAGGAAGGGATTTCACTGCATCTTCATTATAACGAGGCAGAATTCATCACCCAGCACATGTTTTGAAACCTCAGAGAGTTATGGTGACAGTCCAAGGCCAGTTTGCTCATGGATCTGAGATCTGCAGGCAAAAACCTGACTGCTGGTACCATTTCCTATGGCTTTGGGACTTGGATGTTTGTACCAAATCCCGTTTTGGAGCAAAGCACCCTGTGATATTTGGGCTGAGGATGGCTGTATTTTTGTTCCCCTGAACCATTCAGAGAGCAGAGCAGCTGGGCCACAGGCAAAAGCTGTAGCACGAAAGGGTTTGTGTTCCCTGTGCGACTGAGAGCCTCGGGGATGTTTCAGCTTTTGTGAGGCGCAGATGAGATTTCAAACAAGACATGAATGAATCCCGTTCACTTCCTCAAGTGTAATTTGCTGACGGGTTTGTTTTGTTGTTGGCTTTTTTCCCCCTCTTTCCCCCATTCATATTGATCGGCTCCTCAGCCTGACGGGGCTGCTGGTGGAGGAAGCAGTTCAGCAGAGGGACTTTTAGCAGAGCCTGTTGTGATGGGAAGAGGGGTAATGGCTTTAAACTGAAAGAGAGTTGATTTAGATTAAGTATAAGCAAGGATTTTCTTTTTTTACAATGAGTGTGGTAGGGCGTCTTGTTCCAGTGCTTTATCCCTAGGTCAGGTTGGACAAGGCTCTGAGCAACCGGATCTAGTTGAAGTTGTCTCTGCACGTGACAGGAGGTTTGGATTAGAAGGCCTTTAAAAGTCCCTAGGAACCCAGAGCATCCTATGACTTCTCCATTAGCATTGCTAATGTCCCTGCCTTACAGTTCTGGGCGTGTCTTCACCCCACAGTGTCCTACAGTCCTGGGAGACCTCCTCCGTGGGCATTGCAACCTAACAAGCTTTATCTCCGACCTCATATTAATTGCAGAACAGCTTCTCTTTTCTAATTAACACAAAGCTATATTACCTTGCCTGGCTAAAATGCAAAATACTGCACGTGTCACCTTACTCATAAATCATTTATTTACACCAAGTAGCAAAGCACCTCATTAAATAGATTTCTGGGGTTCTGCTCTTCTCCTGTTTGCCCTGGTGTTTTTCTGGAAAGTGAGGTAAGGCCAAAGAGAAGCACTGAACCTGAGGGTTGTGAGTTAGCTGCATCTTCTGGTCTCTGCCCTCCTGCTTTCTGTACTGAGGGGGGAGATGGCAGTGGGTGCGTGCTCCTGTTTTCCCAAGCTGAGGAGAGCTCGCCCCCATCTCAAAGATCTCAGTGGAGCTCCTGTTGGTTTAATGCATCTACTAAATAGAAATTAATCCCTGGAGTCAGAATTTGGTTTCAGTCGGCAGAGCTGGTTGGTAGTCTCTGGGCACTGTAGCACTCTGGCTTCTGCCTTCTCTGGACCCCCTTTTATGGGAGAGATGGCAGCATCTTGTCTGCCTTGATGGCACATTGTGGCTCAGTTTATATGATATAATGATATTTTTCCCTAAGAAGGCAGCAAGGCCCTGGCACAGGGTGCCCAGACAAGCCATGGCTGCCCCTGGATCCCTGGAAGTGTCCAAGGCCAGGCTGGACAGGGCTTGGAGCAGCCTGGGATAGTGGAAGGTGTCCCTGCCCATGGCAGGGAGATGGAACAAGGTCTTTCCATTCTACAATTCCATGTGGATGGGACAGCTGTCAACCATGCCTTTTAAAAAAGATGTGTTGCATCTCTAAGGAGGAACTCTGGGTTTTCCTTGATGTAGCCACTGTTTTCATGAAACTTGTAGGACTGCTGTGCTTTCTGTTAGAGCCAAACCCTCCCACATTTGGCTCTAACTTGCCAGGGAGGCTGAGTGTTGTTTCCCTCTACACTGGAACCTGTGACAGGGTTTCCTTTGATCTAAGAGTTAGTTAAAAAATGAATGTTTTGGAGGGAGTTGGGTAGAAGGCAGAAAGGAACAAAGGAAATACTCTTTTCCTTTCTGAGCTGTTTCTGATTTCAAAAGTTAATTAGAGAAGGATATTCTATGGATTTAGGGTTTAAACTTTGTGTCAGATATGTTAATCCAGGCTGCATTAGCCAGGCTTTCCTTGAGAAGTCAGTGGGGAGGGTGTACCGAGTGTTCGAGTTGTTTGGAGACAGGCAGGGATGTGGAGCAGTGCTCATGGAACTCTTTGGCCGTGCAGAGGGAATGGATTT
The DNA here is from genome assembly GCA_013397175.1 of Platysteira castanea. Classification (NCBI taxonomy): domain Eukaryota; kingdom Metazoa; phylum Chordata; class Aves; order Passeriformes; genus Platysteira; species Platysteira castanea. Next base: position 211,467 of record VYXC01009949.1, read on the forward strand.
TGCCTTCAGAGGTGGGGAGCACCCTCCTCTCCCAGAGCTGCCAAAATTGGGGTTTGGGTCTCATCCAGCCAGTGCTGCTGGGGCTGTGCCAGGATTGGTTTGCTAACAGCTTTTCCAGGCCAGTTTTAAAAGCCCCCAGGCGATGCTGGGGTATTTCTGCTAACCCCAGATTTATGTTTCCCTTTGCTTTTCCAGTTCATCCTGCCTCCCCCCACCCCTCTGCGTGACTCACGAAGAGCTGTCAGTAGTCACGTGAAGGCAGCTCCGAGGAGTGAGGCTGCGCCTGATATTTAGGTTTTTTCCAGAATTCCCTTTCCCCAGCCTCCTGGGAGGTGTGTGGGTATTGATGAAGATCACAGTCTGATTTCCAGTTGGCAGTGCTCAATAATGAAATTAATATTCCTGCTGTTCTTGAATTGGAAATGGTCTTGCCTGTTTTGTACCAACCTCCCTGTGCTCCTAAGAATTGCCCTGATCTTTGGGAAAATTCAGGATTTGTAAGGCACTACACCGAGTGCTTTCCTGAGGGGATGGGGCATCTTGTGCATTTACAGCTCTGCCATAAAATATTAAATTAATCTTGTGTGATTTCCCCCTTTATGACTCCATGATGCTCAGTGCTAATGCTTCCCTCCCTTCCACCTTTTGTATTTATTCTCCAAGTTTAGCAGACATGGACTTTCCAGTCTGGGAAGTCTGAATATTTCAATTTCCCAGTTCCCTGCTGCTCTTCTTGTTCTCTGACCCTTCTCAGACAAAGGTGTGAGTGAACTAACAGTTAATTTCCTTTAAAATTAGTTTAAAACCAAGTGCTTTGAATGGTTGGTTCACCTGCAGAGCTCGTGGCTTGTGCCTTGGGAACAGGATCACATCTAGGCTGGAACCAACTCCTCTCCTTCCCCCTCCTGTTGTGGGGATGAGGAGAGAAGGACAGATATCAATAAAAGTGAATGAGACTTTTTGACAGAGCAGCTTCCGTGAGGGAACTTTTTTTTTAAGGGTGCAAACAATGGATGGAGCAGAATTTGCATAAAACTCATTAGAAAAAAAGTACAAGTTTCATAAATCTTGTGATAAATTAATGCTATATCATTCTGAACATGATGTATTAATTTTAGGATCAAATGAATGGGTCTGTGATCATTGCTGGTAATTATGAGGCTCCCAGGCAGTTTGGAGGGGAAATTATTTTTAAGGGGTTTTTTTAAGTGCTGGAACCCTTTTTTCACTGGGAATATCTTAATAGAGCCAAACTCCTCCTTTTACACGTGTTTCTTTTCTTATTTTATGTCTTGGGTGTTTTGGTGTTTTATTTGATGTGATTTTATTTACTTCCCTCTTTTATACTGAAGCAGCCTATTCCTTCCCAGACAAAAGGAAACAAAAGCCCTCTCAGTTTTTGAAAATTCTCCATGTTCTCCCTTGTCCCAGGGAAGGCCTGTGGGGTTTATAGTGACAGAGAAGGCAAGAATTGCTGGATCCCAGCCGGAGCAGGCAGGGAGAAAGCACCTGGAATGCTGCTGTTCAGGGAATTGCCCAGGGATGAGCATTTTCTTATTCCCTTTTTTCCAGTCAGGTTTGGAGACACCATAGCAATACTAAGGTGCATAAGTGACTTTGGCAATGTATACCAGCCTGGTTGGAGAGTTTTGGTTAATAAACCCCTGACTCCACCCCAAGGAGGTGCCAGTGACTGAGCAAAGGGTGTCACCTCCATCCATAGAATCCTGGAGTGGTTTGGGTTGGAAGAGACCTTAAAGACCACCTCATTCCAGCTCCTGCCGTGGGCAGGGACTCCTTCCACTGTCCCAGGCTGCTCCAAGCCCCATCCATCCTGGCCTTGGACACTTCCAAGGATCCAGGGGCAGCCACAGCTTCTCCTGGCACCCTGTGCCAGGGCCCCTCAGCACCGTGACAGGGAAGAACTTCCTAGTATCCAATCTAAATCACCCTCTGTCTGTGTGAAGCCATTCCCCTTGTCCTGTCAGTCCATCCCTTGTCCAAAGTGCCTCTCCAGCTCTCTTGGAGCCTATTCAGGTCCTGGAAGGTTCTCTTCTTCAGGTTGAACAGCCCCGTCTCCCTCAGGCTTTCCATGCACAGCAGAGATGCAGCACCAGCACGAAGCCTTGTGTTTAAAAGTGGGTTTGGAGAGCTTGTGTGATACCTGTGCTGCTGTAAGACCTGTTTGAAGGCTGATGGAGGGCAATTACTCTGTCACGTCAGGCTAGATGTTGACTTCAGTTTGGGAGGATGCCACTTCTGTGCCTGGGTGTATGCCAGCAGCCAGGTACTGCATGCACAGCATCTGCCGGGAGGGCCTCAGGAATTCTGTTTATTTTAATGATAATGTTAAGAAATTTCAATATGCCGTTGATATTTTTGTAGTTTTCTTCTTTGTGTTGTAAAGCTAACCAACGTGATCAGTTCTGAGCAAACCAAAGAAGCCCTCTGTAAATGTGAATGCTTGGCTCCTCTTTGCTGCTGCTCTCTCTTAAACAGCTTTAAACACCCTTTTAGACACCTCTGTGAGAGCTTGGGGGTGGAAGGCAGGCAGTGCCTCTCTCCGAGGTTTACTACTGGCTGTCAGCTCTGCTTATGGATTCTGCCTCCACACTGACTCCCCACTTAAATAACTAAATGCAGCAGAGAAATTACAGGCTCTGTCTCGGAGCATCTGAGGAACCAGGAAAAACTCTTCTGCTGTGCCTTTCACTTCCCAGCTTGACAGACTCCCTCAGAAACGGTTTTGACTGCACAGATTTGTTTTCCCTCTTTCCTGTCACCTCTGTGTTTGGCTCCTTTCCCTTTCGCACATGACAGCAGCTTGTGGTTCCTGGACCAGCTGGCCCAAGGCTTTTTCCTCACACCATTGGTGAAAACCCCCTCTTTTTCTAAAGGCAGAAATTGTTCTTTTCTTGGTTATTTATTATGGGAACCTTTTAAAGAGGTGCTGGCGTCTCCTTGCCCTTTTTGGCTCACAGTGCAGTAATTGGAGTGGAGACAGCCATGGTGGAGAAGCTGATGCTCCCCATCAGCATCTAGAAAGAGAAATGTGTAACATGGAGCTCGGCTTGAATTTTGGGAGTGGAAACTTCCCTGGTCGAGTCCTTGTGGAAAGTTTTGGGTCAAGTGGTTGAGCCCGTTCTGAGAAGGAGGTCAGCGAGTATCTGTTGAGACTGTGCTTATGGAGTGAGCTACCAGACACCTGCTGTGGGAGAGAGCTTGGGATGAGTGGCTTGCCTGTGGACCTGTGATGGGCCTTTAAGTGCCCCTGAGCATAGCTGGGTGGTGTTGGCAAGGGTTTAAACTCAGCATGGGTTGTGTGGCAGGAGTTTTGCTAATGTGGTTCACCCAGGGAAGGCAGGAATGTAGGTAGAGAGGCTCTGGTGCCTGCAAGAGATATCCTGAGCCCTCGTGCTTTGGTTGCCCTCCCATGCTGGCACTGTCCCTTCCACATCAGGAGGGTCTTCTGGGCACGCTGTCCCCAGCTCTGGATTTGTCCCCTCCAGGAAATTATTGAAGCCTCATTCCCAACATGGGAGCAGCTCCCACTTCTGTGTCTTCTTGCTTGAAACTAGATTTTGCTTTACTTCCTTTGCCAGGGAGTCACCGTCCTTTTCTCCCCGTCTCATTGCTCAGAGATTGCTGAGCAGCACAGAAATATTGGCATTTCATCTTTTCTTTTCAAAATCTTTGGGAAAACATCTATAGAAGGGCTTTCTATTCCTTTATTCTTTTTTTTTCTGAAAGGTGAAAGAGAAAATGAATTAGAGGCAAAGAAAAGGGAGCAGGTGACAAATGAGAAGAACAGGGTTGGAATTTCAAGATCAAATCCTGCCTCTGAGCACGTCAGAGGCCAGGCTGCTGTGATTAACTGGGCTAATTGGAGATGCCTGTGCTGGGGTGACTGGGGCAGGAAAGCAGGGCTGCTGGGAGAAAGGGGTGGGACTGGTTTGTCCCATCTCCTTCACAGGGAAGGAGGGGAGCCAAGGAAGTGGGGTGGTAGCTACTTTTGAAAGCAAAGTGTGGTGGTGGCCTTTGTGTAAGGGTGGGGTTCCTAAAATGATTTTTATCTAACTTTCTGCTGGTTTAAGGAGTTGAAGAACAGCTGAGGGCTCCCTGTGCCAGCTTGTGACCTTGATGGAAGAGCCAAAATGGGGTGACTGTGCTCACAGATATGACCCAGAGCTCAGGAGGGGGGAGACTGGCACTGGTTGTTAAAATCAGGATTAAAATGCTTTTGATATTAAAGTGTAGCTGATGCCCGAAGTCTTGAGGCCAAAAGCCATCACAGAAATTCCTGTTACTTCCACTTGGGTATGAATCAGACCTTTTAAGAGAGAAGCTTATTAAGCAGTTAATTAGAAACCTGCCCCTTCTGTTGGATCCCTGTGCCCTCCATCCCACCCCAGCCCGTTCCTGCTGGTCTGGGTCAGCATCCTGCTCAGGCAGCTTCTTCCTCCTCCAGCTCTTTCCGTGGCCCTGGGGCTCTGCGCTTCTAAAACCTTCCAGGAGCTCTAGAATATTTCCAGAGAGCTTGTTTTTTCTCTCTTCTGACCCTTCTCTTGAAAGCAAAACCAGTGGAGATGGATCGGAGGGATGCAACCCCTTTTCCCCCTTTCCTCCTTGGCAAAGTGGAAGGGCAAGAAAAATACAGAGGTTTACAGCTGCAAGCCAGGTGCTGAGACAAGGGTTCCTCAATGGGATGCAAAAGTAGCCCCCATAAAACAGCCAAACCTAAAAAAAATATAATAAAATCTGATCAGGAAGAAAACAACAGCAAAAAAAAGCTCTCGAGGTCAACCAAAGTTCAAGACTTGGAGAAAGAAGAAAATCTGTGTATGTGTGAGAAGAGGGAGAAGTAGCTGTGATTGAGAGAAAGGAGGCAAAAGGAGACAAGATAAATTCTGATTATCTGTTGGAATCAAGACACTTAACTGCCCTGTCTGATTCCTGAGAGGAAACAATGGAGCCTATAACTTTGTACTGCAGAAAGATAATTTGTCCCTGTTTCCTCAGCCCTTGCAGGAGCCAGGTCGGTGCTTGGGCTCAAGGAGGCTTGAGCAGCATCTCCAGTGTGACCCCGGAGACAGATGGGAAGCTGTTTTTCTCTGTGAGAGCCCTGAGAGGGGCTTCTGACAGATGTGCTGCAGCTTTGGCTCTGCATGCCCTGTCCAGGCAGGACCCTCTGCTTCCTGATGAGGGGGGGAAGAAAGTAGGATAAAAGCAGTAAATGCAATAAATCGGTGCTAAAGAAATCGGTGGAAGGTAACTAGTTCAAATTTTTGTCGTGGTGGTGAAAGTGGTGAAGGTTTAATACCATGCTCCTAAACCTAGCATTCTGTTGGGGTAAAACTTGGAAAAAACTTGAGGAAAAGCAATTGTGAAGTTTCATTTCTAATTTCAGGCCTGTGTTTCTTATTATCTTCTATTTAATTTGTTTTTGATCTGTATTTTATATATTTGTAATACTTTTTTTTTTTGTGGTGCTCTGAAGGTAGGAAGGTGATTACTGCCTTGATGGGGAGGTAGGGGAAAGGGTGAAAGAGCTCTTAGGTTTTGATGCCTCGTTTGGGAGCATTTATTTAAGATGGAATTTTCCTCTGCTCCAGCGCAGCTCACACTGGTTCTGAGCTGTCCCTATCTATGTTCTAATGAAGTTTCTTGCCTCTAACAAAAGCACAGAGAAGTTGAGGAATCTGTCCTTGGTTGTGCTCCTTTCAGAGCAGGGGGTGGTCGAGCCCCGAGTGCGTTTCCCACGGATCTGACTCCAGAGACTGGCAGGAGCAAGAAATGGAGATGTGATGATGTGCTCTGCCCAGAAATGCCTTGCCTCCTTCTCCAGGTTGTCCTGAATTTAGGAGCTAAATTCTCTGACAGTTGGAGGTAGTTGCAGTGCAAAGAGAGAAGAGTTAGATGTTGGCTTGTTAATTCAGTTATTTATTTATTGATACAACTGGGTTTGCAACACACAAACCACAAATATGCTTAAAACTGTGTGGCACATGGTTTTCCTATTCAGCAGGAATTTTAAGATCCTTTCCCTTCCAAAGATGCAACTAAGACCTTTTGGAGTTTGAAATATTTGCCATCCCAGAGGGGATGCAGTTTATTGGGTTTGATCTGGATTTTTTGAATGGGATGTAAAGGGTGGAAGTCTGTCCTCCTATTAAACCGGGCAGAATAAAGAGGCATGATCCTGGATTTATTTTATCCTGGTTACTGGCTTTCACTGCCAGTAACTGCCAGAAGTGGGTCTTCCTTTCCCCTTGGGGCAAAGAAACCTTTGCTAGGGATGGCTTTGAACATCCTCCAGCATAAAATCAAGCTGCTGCCCTGTTTTATATCAGGGCTACAAGGTTTGAGAAGGTGTAGGGTCTTTGTATCTATGGGGCTGGCTGCACTGAGGAGGTGAGAAGGTTGTAGATGAACACTCTGGTTGTGGGTTGGGATAAAGCCACTCGTTTTTGTCTTTATCCAAAGTGTCTTTGGTTGTGACCCATCACTCACTTGCACCTGTTGGTGGAAGGAATGTTTTTTTCCCCAGTGATTAATTCTAGCTGCTCTTTTTAAAACAACTGATAGTCGTCTTCCAAACAGGAATTTGTCTGGGGTTGGGCACTGAGTCTGGCTGCACTTTCATGCTCATTGCTTACTATCACATTTTGTCCTCTCCATGGGTGTGCTCAAGGCCTGAGTCATCTCACTCTTCTTAGTCATAGATGAGGCAGTTCAAGCTTTTAAAGCCTTTTTTAAAGGGAAAAGCATTTTTGCTAGCTCTTGAAATTTTGTGGCTTCCTCTTGCATACAGTCCTGAAGGTGATGCAGCCAGGCAAGCAGCTTATAGATTTGCAGCCTTGGCAGAACCAGCTTTTTAGCCTAAAAACCACTCCTGACTTCCCCAAGAGCACTGTGGCTCTCCAGGCAGCGCATGGAATGGCTCCTTGCATGCTCGGACCTCCATTCCTGCCAGAAGGGCTGGCTTTGGGATGTTCTCCTCTGCAGCTGTGGCCCTCCAGCCTTTTGAGAACGCTTGGAGCTGGGTCATAAAAATAATTTTTTACCAAATGAGCCCAAATTTCCAAGGGCTTCACCTGGCTGCTGGGTCCTCCCTGTTATCTGCCATGCTGTCACCCGAGTTTGTACCAACAACAATTTTACATCACACTGTTATGTCCCCAGTGAGGTTGGTGGCCTTGGGACCTGCCAGGCCAGCTGGGTCCTCACTCAAAATGTGCTTCATCAATGTTGTAGGGCACTAAATTTTTAATCACAAAGTCACACAGGGCGAAGTCAAATGCCTTACAGAATTATATTATTTCTTCTTTATCTGCCAAAGTTGTAATCTCATCAAAGAATAAAATCAGGTTTGTTTGACAAGCTCTATTTTCCATAAAATCACGTTGACTGGCATTAATTATGTTCCTATCATTTAATTCTTTATTAATGGAATCTCACACTGGATTTTTCCATTATTTCCGCCGTCATTGATGTCGCGCCAGTCAATCGGGGATTGCGCGGCTCACTCTGCTCTCCAAACTCTGTCACTGCCTTTGCCCTCTGATCTGCTGGGCCTTCCCTTGCCTTCCCTTG